>CM077117.1:30124199-30724199 GCA_039645545.1 Dendrolimus houi | reverse complement strand
ACGGAGGTTCATCGCCCTACCTCTACGAAACCCATCCAAGTCTGTGGTCCAACACATTTAACCGATTTTTTTCAAAAATACTTCGCATTGTATACGTAATAGGATATTTTAAGTAGCATTTCCAATATTTGCAGTTCGTGTACGATCATCCTACTAACACTGTATGCATACAAAAGTTGGTTACATAAATGTTGCATTTATGTAAACTTGTGTAATTACTCTTGCTGTTTTTGTAATGTTTGGTAATTCAAAGAGTTTGTTCAGTAAGATGGTGATAATTGTGTTATGTGTACATTTGTAAACCTTTAATGAAATCCACAGATTGTATCTGTGTTGCTGAGGAGTCATATATTTGCAAGATTCATGTACGAGTTCATTTTTGCATAATAAAGTTTTTCTTATCTTCAAAAATACAGAAAAATCGGTTGTTAGGACATGCTATTGTATTATGTTTTATAGAGTAAATTACATAAAATTAAACAGAGTGAGACAGGAGTTCAAACTGAGAAAGCGCCGTGTTGCGGAAGTTCTGGTCTACTCGTCTCGTACGTTTTGTTATTTTTTTGAATATGTAGTTAGTGTGTATGTGTTGTGACTGTCATTATTATTGCGCGCTCCTAATTTAAATTCACCCCTTCGCACGAGTGGATGTGTGTGTGCGTGGGGTTTTTTTTTAATTGCTGCTGGCGTACAGCAGTCAGACTGACGGCCCACCTGGTGGAAAGCGGTTACCGTCGCTTATGGACATTTGCGACATCAGAGGAAAGGAAGCTGGGGCATAGAATAGTCTGGAACAGGGGTGTTCGCCCTCCAGACAGGCAAATGCGTTAGCATCACTCTCGTTTATTTACAACCCTTTGTCCGTGTCTATTTTATGATACAAATGTGGACAACGCTTAAATTATATTATTCTTACGAGTGCGGGACTCGAATTAAAATGCCGTTGGAATTATTATAGAGTTTATTAGAACTATACAAACACGTATAACACAGGTACAAATATAACTGAACACAACAAATCCAAACGTAATGCAGAAGGTCGTAATTCAATAAAACGCGCAAAGTCCGTCAATATTAGATTCCCGAATGTACACACGTCACGCTTTGATCGTAGTTATCGCTCGATTGACTCCTCTCTCCAACAGGCCATCGTTTTATGCTGCACAAATGCAAATATGCCCGCCCGGCAACGTGGACCGAATTTCCTAGAATCAGCTTGTACTTTATAATCCGTAACACTTGGTTAAAGGCCTGCAAACGGCCGTAAACGAAAACAATAGACCGTTCTTCACAATACTAGAAACGTATGCCAATAAATAAGTAAACAAAAAAAGACGATCATAAAAGGATTATAATTAGTTCAAATGCCGACAGGTAATAAAATGTGCTTTTACTGATTGTACGTGGAATTTGTATTTGTCGAAGCCTAAGTTATAACATTATATATATATACATATATACTCAGGGAAAGCGACAACGCATGCACAGCCATCGAGCGGCCCATATATCACGCAAAAGCCATGGAATTGTGTCTAATCTTGTTTTTTGCGAAACGCCAACCGGTCCATGTGTTCGGTATGGCGAAATTATGCTCACAGAACTGCCAGATAAACTCCAACGTACTCGATAATGCTTCTGTAGAAGTTATTTCCTCAATTCCTTCATTTAAAATAAATCGGCTAAGTGCGTGTTGGACTACGTGCAATGAAAGAACTTGTGAATATGAAAAATGTCCACTGTTTGTGTCATTTGGCAACGGAGCTATTAAATACTATTAGTACAAAACTACTACACTCTGTTTTTATGTAAATTTTTATTATATAGTATATATTATTGTACTTTTGTGCATATTTAGTACAGTCGAACTTCGATAAGTGGAAAACCTCTCAAACTCGAAAAAAAAATTGTGTTCCGTTCCCTTCAACCCCAAAACCTCCGTTGCTCGAAATCAGAACCCTCTAAAAGTCGAAATAATTAGTGACTCCCTATAAGCAAATTCAGTACCTATTTTCTCTCTATAACTCGAAAAAAGAAATTGGACCTCTGCATCTCGAACATAGCAATATTTGATTTTACAACATTTACGACTCGATTATTTGTATAAATCTTAACTTACGAAATTCGTTTAAGTCTAAATCCTCCATAAGTCAAAAACGCTATAATTCGAAATTTTTGGCGTCTCCCTTCAAGTAAAGAGGTTCTACTGTATATGTAAATTCTTAATGTAATATGAACGATGGGTCACAATACTTAACAATTGAGGTAAGGCTGGTGCTGAAAATCGTTGCTGTGCTGGAGGGAACTCCAGCTGCTACCTTTTTTTTGGAAATGCGGCGTACAATATCATTAAATTGAACGATATTGTTACGAGTTGCAGGACTCAATTCAAATGCCGTTGGAATTATTATAGAGTTTAGTAGACTACACAAACACGTATAACACAGGTACAAATATAACTGAACGCAACAAGTCCAAACGTAATGCAGAAGGTCGTAATTCAATAACACGCGCAAAGTCCGTCACTAAATAGATTACCGAATGTACACATGTCTTGCTTCGCTTGTGGTTATCGCTTGACTGCCTCTTCCTCAATCGGGCCATTGCTTTATACTGCACAAATGCAAATATGTCTGCCCGGCAAGCGTCGACGCAATATCCTAGAAATCGTAATCCGCACACCTAGCTAATGACTGCCATAAAAGATTACAATACACAATGGGCTGTTTTATAATCACAAATTTTAAACAAAAGTCCAAATGCCGAAAGGTAATAAAATGTGTCTCTACAAGTATGTAGGTGTGAATTTGTCTTTGTCGGCGACTAGGTCGTAACAATATAAACTTATGACATTGTTTGCATTTGCATTATCGCTTTTCCAGTCAAATAAATTCTTTCTCTCTATCAAAATACTTGTAATAATGTTGCTATTCACATATTAATGTAAATGTATGTAATGTATTGTGTGATATTTATATATCCTATTTATATATGTATTTAATTTGCACACTACCGGCATACACTTGCGAATCTCCCGTTCATAAAATCCATAGCCCGGGTTGTCTGGAAGAGATCGCTCTAAAACGACAAGGCTGCCCATTGCTCCTACTTTTACTGTTTAATTTGACTACTGTAAATTGTTTATTTTATGTGTATGTGGTGAACAATAAAGTGTTTTGTATTATATTCTAAAATACTTAATATCTACACAAAAATTAGTTAATATTATTCCATACAATTTCAGCTGTGAAACCTTAAAAAGAGATACTTTAGTGTAATTATACAAGATAAAGACGCAAAAGCCAGTGCGTAGATAAGTTTTAAGTAAAGATCAATCTGGGTTATCATAAATAAATGTTTATATTACCATAGTCATTTTGTATGACTATTGCAAATTTGGGTTAATATGCAAAAGTAAGTAAACACTTGGTCCCATTAACTGAGATTTTTTTTTACTCCACGAGTTCAGCAGATAGGCAGACAGCCTGATGAAAAGCGGTTACCATCGCCTTTGGACATTTACAACACCAAAGGTGCTACAAATGCGCTGCTGCCTCTAAAAGAACACTGGAACCTGGCCATTAATGCCGGAACACAGCCCAAGGTTGTCACCTTACCACCTGGCTATGGGTTGTTTTATCACCTCTTACGACAGGCCGACCCAACGCAGGAAATTTTATTCTTTCTCTGTTCCTGCATAATTTCTATTGGTGATGAAAAATCATTACTGTTGCCTACGGATACTTATAACACCAGGTGCGTTGCCAACTCCTTGCGGGCTACTGTGGGGAGTGGAACTTTGTTACTGAAACCGGAAAACAACCCGAGGTTATTGTGGCGACATCCTTTATACCAGGGGCCCAATTATGCTACTTCAATATCTTTGCAAAGATATTCAAAGCATGATATCTATTGCGATAGTGTCAAAAATTCGTATTCAATTAAATCCACAATATCCTCTCAATATTTTCGCGACGGAATAATAATAGAAAAAAAAATTGATATTGTTATTTATTTAATTAATTTGTTTGGGAAACATACAATAATTAATATTCTTAAATATAAAACACAAAATTAATACACATATCAATCAAGATTTCCACTCAAATAGTTAATTACAAAAAAAATACAATTATAAGAAAATTACATAAAATGTCTATTTAATTTACATTAGGTTAGGTTAGGTCAATATTGAACAAAACCGAAAAAAAGTCACAATAATTACTAATAAAATAGAGATATAAAAAAGGAAAGAGTGAAAAAAAGTTTGTCAATTTATTAGGAGAAATGGCGTTAACCTAAATAAATATTGAAAATTTTAAACATTTATTTCGCGAGTTTTGCTTATAAATACAGTCGACTCTCGATAATTTGAAACTCAAGGGACCAGAGATAGATTTCAAATTGTCAAGAGTTCAAAAATAACAAGCGTTTACTTATGGAACTTATGGAAAGACATTTGTTCTTTCTTTGATTCATTTTAATAGCACAAATCAAAAATTAACGTGACTCATTAATGTTTGAAAGAAGAGTGGAATGCGAACTTACTCATATCTCATTTATCTAAACAATTGACAGGTCTGTACATGTAAACAAGCGACACGTATGTGCATGATAAACGCTTCAAATTATAGAGAGTAGGCAAGCCCGGACTTCAAATTATCGCATGTTTGCGAGCAAGATAATATTACTTCAACTTCAAATTACCGAAGGGACCGATTAACATTGATTTTATTCAATTTATCGAGTATTTTTCAAGAGACCGGATTTTTTTTTCAAATTATCGCGATATTCAAATTAACGAGTCTCAAAATATCGTGAGCAGACTGTATTTATAAAGATAGAATGGCGTGCCACGGGCACACGATTGGTATTAACAGAATACCGAAATCAGGTATACCTACGATTGAGACGATAGTGTATGGCGATTTTAACGAGATAGTAATATAATAGCAGAATTGGACCCCATGGGTGTTGACCGTTTAGATGGGCAAGTGAAGCAACCTACCGCTAGGCTGTAGTTTATTTTGTCGCCTCTTACTACATACAAGGCCCATCGGCCGCAATTTTGTATTCTTTCTCCGTTCCTGCACGAATACTAAAATGTAAATAGAATTTACGTTGAAAGATCATTGTTGAATAACCCATAATTATGTTTCCTTATGAAGTCTCTATATATAACCTTGAAACTAAAGTCCACAAGATAATAAAATTAAAAAGTTTTTCTTCGCTAACCTCACGGAGCGTGAAGTTACACGACCGGTTTAAAACATTAGTCATTGCGGTTCTATTAATGTACTTTATATTCGTATCTAATTTAGTAATATTATCATCAATGGAATGGGATATTAATTTCGGTGAAAAAGGTTATTATTCGTTCATTAAAGTTAATTATTTTTAATACTTCGAATTAAAAAATAAATGAATTTTGCTATTTTTATCATAACTAAAATCATAAATGACCGCTTTAGGCCTTGGTAGGTATATTTAAAAAAAAAAAACGGAACACTTACGTTGTTGTCATGTCCGTCTGTCTTTGTATGTCACAGTCATTTGATATTTGACAGATGCTACATTTATAGCGAACAACGAAAAAATAGGCCTTGGCTGCCACCCCCATAAATGAGGGTTGGAATTTTTCTTTCCATATACCTACTTAGTTGATACTAATCATTTATCGGATAAAAAGTATCCAAGTGTTGATGATCTATGATCTTAAGTCTTAAGTATGGGCTCTCCTTGTGTGAATTTTCATTTTAGATCCTTCAGAGTTGTTTCAAACGATGCTCTAACCAATAACAAGCAAAACGTCTAAAAGTTGCATTTTAGAAATATGTTGTTCCGAATCAGCCGATAGATTATAGACTTTATAGTGTTTGTTTGGTATTCCAACCCACGCTAGTTGGCCCCCGCATTCTCTAAAATCGTCGCAAATGCAACAAAATCCTCTATAAACACAAGACTCTGTGAATGTGTAATTAGTCACGCTTTAGACTTTGTGAAGAATGGTTTATCAACATGAAATGGACTTAGGTTGCCCGCGTTGTCACAGAATAGGCAACAGAAGAACCGCACACTACGAAGTGCATTTTTACTCTACAATAGGATTAGACATATGTACCTAGAACTCATTTAATACACATGCAATATATTTGAATTAATAATACATAGGTGTTAAAAAAGCACGCGGTAAGTTTATATTCTTAAAAGGATAATTTTAATAGTGACGTCGAGGTACACGTTCAGATTCACATCAAATAGACCAGGGCTGAATGCAGCCTTTGAAAATGGTAAAAAGTGAAAAAAAGTTATAGTACGATGAAACCCATTGAAAAAGGAAGAGAATATAACAAAAATTAAAGGAAAAATAATTTACGGGCGATCTGAGGTCGGGAACTCGAAGGGGGTGAGTTTTTAAGGGTAAAAAATGGTTTCTGGGGTTTTCTGGGAACAATTACCATAGTAATGTATATTTTTTACACCATCAGAAAGTAGAGATTTCAACGATCAAAAAACCCTCAGACTTTTTTAAAAAAGCTGATAATTTGACATGAGAATTTTCGGTGAACTTGGGGTGCTTTTCGATATTAAATCCAAAAGAAGATGAAAAAATATTATAAATAAAAAAAAATACAGTGTGTTTGGGACACAAAAAGGTAAGTTTTCACCAAATTTCGTGAAAAAAAATATTTTTTGTAAAAGAAAAAAAATAATATACCAAAAACTTGGTTATTTGAATTTTTCACATAACTTTTGAGGTTATGTAAAAAAGTGTAAATACGAAAGTCGTAGATCTTTTTATTACCTACAACTTTGCCATTTAACTTTTTTCCATTGGACTTGTAGTTTTGTCGGAAATCAAGATAAACCGTTTTTTACCTTTAAAAACTCACCCTCTTCGACTTCCCGACTCCAGACCTCGCCCGTAAATTATTTTTCCTTTCATTTTTGTTATATTCTCTTCCTTTTTTAATGGGTTTCATCCTACTATTATTTTATGTCATTTGCATACTAATTTTTATTAAGATCAATTTAGCTGTTCTTGAGCTATAGACGGACATAGAAAGGGTTTTTTTTAAAATTGTAGAATTCCGGTTAGTGAGTTACAACACGAATATGTATCACAAGAAATGTATAGACAGCCTACAGATTTATATAGTAACATAGATGTACATAAATATGTAGTTATGTTTTTAAGGCTATTTTACTAATGCAATTGATTTGATAATAGAGAATTCTTACATGCATATTCTCACGGGAATTACAATGTCCAAGTGACATTCTTCTGCGTGTGGGCAAACCGCGTGGGCATTTTCAATGGCAAATAGATCAGCGTTCGTGCATGTCAGCCCGCTCGAGGATGTGAGCTCATCTCCTTAGCTTTTGGATTGGACTAATTTGCTTGTTGTAGTTCATATCAAGACTACACTTGACTATGCCACTCGTCGCCAATACTTGTTAGAAAAAACGCTGAGTCAACTTTCAAAAACCTCTAAATTTGGATGTATTTTGAAGAAAGCGCTGAAATCTATACTAATATTATAAAGAGGTTAAGTTTGTGAGTTTGGATGTTCGGGGTAATCTCCGGTACTACTGATCCGATTTTGAAAATCCTTTCACCAGTGGAAAGCTACATTATTGCACCGAGTGACATGGGCTATATTTGTTTGTGATTAATAATATTTTTAATGACCCTCGGTGAAGTGGGCACGGGAACGCCTGTCATATATGTTACAGCAATAACGTTCCACGCAAGAATTGCGCACACTCTCATACGAGGCACTGCGACTAATTTCTGCGTTTATGAACTAATTAAAGGTTACAGAGCTTAATTAAACCTTGATATGCGTGCGGTGTGTGCGTGGTTGAATGTGTATTTTTTAATGACGCACAGCGAAGAGGGCACAGGCCATCTAGTTAAGAAATAAAATTAGATTATTATTAATATTAGTCTTTTGATGATAACGTTTTTATCAATATTTTAGTGAAGAGTAATATAATTTAAAAAAAAGCGCATATTAAAACGCTTAGCCGTAAAGGCTTGACCAGGTAGACAACGCATTGGCGCCCTTAGGGCCGATTCACACCGGAATGGCAGCGGCCGGCGGTGTCGCAGCGAGTACTTTCAGTGTGAAATAATTTTAAACTTTATCTACATACTTAGAAGACCACTATCGCTTGAAAAGGTCGCGACACCGCCGCCGCCCGCCTGCGGTGAAGCTAACAGCCGCGCGCCACGTGAGTCTTGCCACTGGCATCGCCGCGGCCGCTGCCATTCCGAGCGCTGAGTGCCAAAGCGTCCGGCGGGGCTGGCTGCGGGCAATCGAGCGTCTAAATGAGTGGCCCGAGTGCACGCTCCGCGTTCATCGTTCACGAACTGGTATAAGAGCGAGTACACATTAGGCGCTCTGCGTTTCGTTGGGCGCGCGCTTGTAGCATACATACAGCGCGCTTAGCACGGCGTATAACATGCGTTACCAAGGTGTTCATACTACTAGCTCAGTTCGGAAATGGACGGACGTCGAAGTGATCGCTTGTGTTTGGCTTCTATAGCGTCGCTATAAAAGATGACGGCAGAGGCAAAGAGAATATTGGGTGCACCCAATATTACGAGATACTGTGTTTTCTTTTCCAAATTGTCTTCACAGTCACTAAAAATTTCTACTATTTCCTCCCAATTGCGTTTTTTTAATATTTTATTTTTATAATCTGGACTTTGCATGTCCCATATAGCTGGGCGCTTTTGGATTTTATCCATAAATAAATCTGTATCGAAGTGTTCGATCTCCATAATACACGTGCACCCTACACGAAAGCGCGCGATCAAATGTACAGCAAAATGGCGGCGTATATATCTACAAGCGCGCAGCTGACGCCCGCGCAACGCGCGTTCCAACGAAATTCTGAGAGCGCGCGTTTGCATGTGTACACTTCAATAAGAACTTTTGGATCTCAAAACGTGCGTTTCAAAGCGCCCAATGTGGACCCGCTGTAAACGTATAGGCGACGTCCCGCTTGACGCACGTCTCGGCTGGCACAAGGGACACTCGTTAGCGTTTAGATACATTTAAATTAGTTTATCTACGGTCTCAGTGCTTGCCCGAACCGAGCGTGCAGCGGGGCGGGGCGTGCAGCGTTCTTATACACGACGCATCGCTCAACGCAAACATGCCCGCTATCCGCTAGCGCTTCCATGTGTTTGACACGACTTGGGTAACTACTTATCATCAGGTGGTCAGTTTGCGAGTTTGATTCCCTTCAAACATAAAAAAAAATGCTACTATTAGTGAAGCCGCTTTAAAAAAATTACTTTCTCATCCACTTGTATAATTAATAAATAATTATTCAAGTTATTTACATGAAGTCAAGTCATGGTTACGTTATAAAAATAATTGTTAATTTTATCTTCACGCCCACCAAGCGTTCATTACACGTAGCGTTATTTGCATAACTTACTGCACGCCATTAGGGGTAGGCAGAGACGACGGCTCTCGATTTGCTACGCTCTTGGCATACACCTTTCAATTCAACTACCTTCATTTTTCTCTTCGTATATGCACCTTAATTTTAAGGAGTTTTTGAGCCTTCTGCAAAATATTTACGATTTAACTATACTTACATATATCACAATAATATATGTGACGTAAACCTAGTTTGGATCTTATTTTCTGCGTCACGTCTTGTTTAGTTAAAAAAATTGTCTCGTAACACACTCTGCAATCACAGTTGACGCCACCAGGCCATTAGCCCTTTTTCTACTCGTTGGCGGCGTCGTGTACACGCGCGCCAGCGAGTCAAAGTAAAAATCATTCTCGGATGTAGAAATATTGAATACAAAACACATGTGTATTTATCAAATGAGTGCACACGCGATATGTCGTGTGTTGCTCTATGTGACAAAAAAAAAATTATCGCACCATCAGACATTGTTATTGTAGTGCAAGTTAAATTAATTAGAAATTGTAATCTTATTTGACCACCAAATTCGCCAGAGAGACCTTAAATACGACACAAGTATTTTATAGTATTATAATATGTTGATTAGTACGCTATAACAAACCATTACGAATTTATTATTTCTGTCTTATTCGTCACTTCTATCCGTTTCTTTTTATAATAATATTTATATACACTACTAATTGCATAATTTTATAAGTAATGTTTATTGTTTCTAATTTGCTTTGTGGAGCTAAGCCGTGGCATCACTGAGAGGTACTTGCAGAAAATCAGCGCTGGTTGTGAAACTAGCATTACGCTGAGCAAGAGCCTTTTAGGACACCACATTTAATTGTTAGATATATTATCATGTAAGACTTGTATATTGTCCTAAATAAATATTTTTTCTTTCTTCTTTCTTTCTAATTAATAATTAAGTATATTCATTCAACCACACACGTTATGTATGTGGTTGAATGAATATAAAACTAGCATGTTCGCAAGAGTTTCTCGAGTCTTTTTATTAGATATGTACTCAAATATGATATATACTTATATGAAAAACGGCCAAGTGCGTGTCAGTAAATGCACAGTTTAATTTTCTAAATACGTCTTATAGATGAATTTTTTGAACTATTATGTTAAAAATTCTTAAGAAGATTAGTTGGATAGTTTTTGAGATATGCGGTGTTTTAGATTGAATGCATTTTTTAGAGTTCTGTGACCAAACGATGAAAATAGTGGGTGTTTGTCACCTCTACGGAATCCTTCAATGTCTGTAGTATAATACACAGTTGGTAAATTATAGTTATATGTTACTGAAGACCACGGGTCATAAAAATGGCCCGGACTCTTGGAAGCCTTGCGTGAGGAAGGTCAACACGCAGAGGCCCATTCGACAAATTTAATCTAAATGTGGCATGACACTGACCGACGATTGTCCCTGTCTGCACCCTATAAATATGCACCCGAGGACAAGCCTCGGGTCAGTGTAGGACTATATATTGTAAGTGAGAACAGAAGCTTACTGAGCTATTGGGATTAATTGCTAATGGAAACAGAGATCTGGGACTACGGGGACTATGGCGTCTGCCCGTCGCAATGTTCGAAGAACATGCATAAAATGGACAGACGGTAATTCGCCACTCCCTGCATGGCAACATGGGCGTGATAGACTAAGACTACTTCTGTATAAAACTTATAAAGTAAAGAGAACTTGAGATATAAATTGAATAAGAAACTTAAAAAAAAATTTAGCAATAACACGTTGCGAAGCGGTGTACATAGAATAGGAAGAAAAATTAAATTTTGACTTATATATGTGACCTTCAAAAAGTGTTCTCCAGTGAGAACTTATTTTGAATAAAAACTTTGAATTTGAATAAGGGGTGTGGACAGGTGGGCTGCTGGTTCAAACAGGCTACTTCCGACTTTAGGCCATTTATCACTTCCACCCCTGGAGCTTAAGTCTTATGTTATGAGACGCATTTGGCCGATTTCATATATAACATTGTAATAACGTAATGAAATTTTTGATTGTTTCTTTTATAAAGATAAGTCAATCAAAAATACTCGCTTGTGATTACACGGGGTACTAACCAACACGTTCTGTAGCTGAATGAGAAAAACAGTTTTTCGTTTTTCACTCTTATGAAATTCTTCATTAGTGCGTGGTCCGATACGCACTTGGTCGTTTTTTGTAATCGTTTATTTTCGTAAACAATTTAGTCGTATATACCTACTCGGTCGCGAAGAGCCACGTGCACACATAGCTTTAGTCACTTTCATAACACACCTAAAAAAACTTGAATAGGACGAACTGCGTCATCTTCAATTTCAGAGAATGAGTTAAGTGGTTCAAACACACAGTGATGTTAGATCATTGCTCGGTTTGAGTACATTAGCGGATATACAGTGCACCTACATTATTGTTTGATTATATGATTATTGTGTTTACTTCGCTAGATCTGTTTAAGCTTAGATCAGCTGGTTCGGCGGCGGAACTGTCCATTTTTTTACTTTACCACTAGTAGAAAATTGACATTATTTGTATGTATTATACCTCTTTAAAGGTCAAAATCAAATATTTACTCTAGGCGGGGTTGATCTGGTTATACTTGCATCACATGAGCGAGTTATTTGAGAAAAAGGGTATGAGAATTAATGTGATCAAGACGAAATGGCAAAGACCATTTGTAATATACAGACATTAGGGTGCATGTTTACCAAAGGGGGAAAGCATGAAAGTGACATTGAGAGGAGAGCAATGGCAGGTAGCAAGGTGAATCGAGCGCTAAATTCTTGTGGACTGAAAGAAAATGTAATAACAAGAGTTGAAAAAGAATTGTTAAGGTGGTTTGGGCATGTAGAGAGAGTGGATTAAAGTAGAAATACAAAACAAGTGTAAGCCAGCCTTATGAATGGTAGAGTTGCTGCCGGTAGACCGCAATGTAAACACCATGA
The DNA here is from genome assembly GCA_039645545.1 of Dendrolimus houi. NCBI lineage: Eukaryota > Metazoa > Arthropoda > Insecta > Lepidoptera > Lasiocampidae > Dendrolimus > Dendrolimus houi. The sequence goes on along the minus strand of CM077117.1, from coordinate 30,711,803 downwards.
TCAAATAGTAGAAGTGTTAAAGAGGTCAGGTAAAAAGCATCTCAAATAATCGTGCATGTATGAAGAGGTTAATGAAAGTAGATGAAGCGAAAGTTGTTTGTCAGGATCGTCGCAAGTGGAGATCTATAGTCTCTGCCCAGTCCCATCGTGATAACATGTATCTTATACTAATATATATAAAGCTGAAGAGTTTGCTTATGAAAATTCTTTCAGTGTTAGATAACCCATTTATCGAGGAAGGCTATAGGCTATATATCATCACGCTAAGACCAATAGGAGCGGAGCACCAATAAATAATGTTTCAAAATCGGGGGGTTTTGAAAACAAATTCCACGCGGATGACGTCGCGGGCACAGCTAGTGTATTATATGTATACGTCCAATTTTAACCAATTGTAAGGCAAGTGAATGAATATCCAAATTCTAAAGTGTTTATTGCACCTAAGTTCCATTGGAGAACATTTCTTGAAGGACATACATGTCAGTTCTCCCTAATTTTGGTATACCGTTTCGTAACGTATTATCGCTGCTTAAAGAGAAGAAGCGGAAATAAACTCCCCAGTAACACGTTTAGCTAAAATTTCTTTATCTTCATATTTTTTTTTTAATCTCAGTAAAATATTGTATGATATTAAGATATACATAACCATCATAGACAGGCTTCAAGACATTTAAATCAGTTCTTTATCTTATATTTTATGACCCTAATCAACTACCATAAAAATATCTATTTTATGTCTATAATTGTGCTATGATAGCCATCGATGCTCGGCGTCGCAAGATCGAGTGTTTTTAACTTTCCATATAAGTTTAGTAACAGGCCATCGCTTTAAGTGGTCTATTACACGACGTACTTTCTAGTTAATTAATTTTGCAGTAAGTTACTTGCCCTCTCCTTTGAGTTACAATAAAAATGCGTCATCTCCTTGCAGTTTAGGTCCTCAATTCTTTTTATATTGTTTAACCATTTGGCATGTTTTTTGATTTTGCAAAGACCTTCTGCTTATCTAGTGTGGAATTTTAGCGAGCAAACCTATATGAATGTATTATCGTAAAGTTTTTACATCTCATTGGCCACCGATTTGTTATTTTTTGTGTATTATATGCGTTAAAGTAAAAGCTCCGGGACCGCAGTAATAGCGGCCGACAAACGTCTGAATATTCGTTATTGTTGTTATTTAAGATTCAATCAAAAATATTTTGTTTCGTTTTTAATTAGATTATAAAATGTAACCATACTAATAAACGCGAAAATAGTTCTGTTTGTTTGTTAACTTTTCACGACAAAACGGATTTTAATCAGGGATGTTATGGAGCTCCGTAACCCTAACCGAATCTGATATAAAAGTTTCAAATAATTTCAGATAGAGGCGCCCGGGCGGAGTCTAAATGAGACACGTTATGACAGATTTATTAACGAAGTAAATTAAAGTATATTTTCAATTCATAACAATTCTTATAGAAATATTGAATGATGTAGTAGAAAGAAGAAAGAAGAATGTTCTTTGTTTATTAAATAAACAAATTAATATTGTTACATGCCGTCAAAGATAAGCGCACAGCTGTCTGTCGTAAGCGCAGTTTATTGTCTTCCCGGATTTAAGGATTCCTTTGTCTTTTGAATTTGTAATTAAGAAAAACATGCTGTTGGTTTTTCTACTTGTTTTATAACCATCATTAGCGTCGAAATAATACTTATTGTTATTGTTTTAGACTTTGTTAGCCGTTCGCAGGTGTGCAAATTACTATTTCTCGGAAACTTAGTGCGCGCGGCCAATTTTTTTATACTGTGTAGTTGATATAAGACAATGCCCGAATGGAGGGGTGGGCAGTCAAGCGACGACTACGAGTCGAGTAACACGTTTGTAGTACTCTCGTTTAGCAATATAGACGACGGACTTTGCGCGTGTCGAATTGTATTGAATCTTGCAGTGTGAACTGGTTGCATCCAGTTTTATTTGTATTTGTTTTATACGTGTTTGTACAGTTCTAATAAATTCTATAGTAGTTCCAACGGCATTTTTAATTCGAGTCCTGTAGCTCGTAACAATATACAAACAAACAAATATTTTAAATTAACAAAATCATAATAAACGTTATTAAGATGAGTAGCTAGAATATAATTATTTATATGACTGATGGGACTACCAAGTGATATCCTAAAAATAAAGCCCAATCATTATCTATTTGTATTTTACTCTTACAATTTCTTCAAAATCTAATATCTGTACCTGAAACTATCCGAAACTAACGGATAATCCGAAATAATTTCTTATCCATAACCGTATCTCAAACCGATGTAATATTATTCATATATCTGTCTCCACATCCAGATCCGAAATTTCTCATATCCATAATAACATCGCTGATTTTAATGAAATTTCGCAAGTACATGGTGTCCTGGGAATGGACATAAGCTTATTTTTGTCGTAAAAAAGGTGTCTAACAGTCCTCGCGGACGTAGAGGATATTTATGTATGTCGTCTGCTTAGCATTTATTCGTAAATGGAAGCGAAGCATTACATTCGAATATGGTGCGCTGTCATTTCCCGCGAGCCGTCTTCGCGTGCTTCCGCTTCGTGCAGGGTTGTCACACCCTAACTTTAATATCCTTCGTGTATATATATAAAATATATAACGGGGAGCGTCCAGGTTCGTTTTCCATGTCAATAAATCAACTGTCTAATTATTTTTAATAAATCCAAAATAAAAACGGTACTTGTTTCCCTCTAGTCTTGAGATGAAAGCGTCCCGCCTTTCCCCCTTCATGCTACAAAATCCAACTGACTTTTTACATGTCAAGTGAAATGATATTCTAGGCGTGATAATTAACAGGTTAGATAAACCCATATCAGATACTACTTTAGGGAATTTTTACAATTATACTATTATACTTTTTACCTTTTTATGTAATGGCCATGTATAGAAATATATTTGTAGTAAATATTATTTTATTAGTATAGTAGTAATCATTTATGAGGTTCTTATTGTAAGATCTGCGTATTTTCCGTCTGTGTAACGGGCGTGTTTTACAACGGTTCTCTAGAACATTTATTCCGCGTACAACAATGATCTGGAGGGAACTACCTGCCGCGGTTTTCCCTTTGCGCTATGACATGGGGTTCTTTAAGAAGGGCGTTATAAAATTTCATAGAGGTAGGCAACGCGTTGGCGACACCCCCGCTGTTGCAAACGTCCATAGGCGACGGTAACCGCTTTCCATCGGGTGGGCCGTATGCCTGTTTGCCTGCTTCAGGCAATAAAAAAAAGCTAAGTAAAATCTTGAAGTGGTAGATCCATGCTGCTGTCATAATCTTGATTACAGCTGTCAGGGCCGGCTCGACCGGTGCAATACCAGCTCTTACAGAATATCGATGTGATAGGGTTACTCTCAAGTTAATCGTGTTTCGTACGTCGAGTGAAAGCTTCGGTGGCCCACCCCCGTCTTTGTTTCATCCCCCCAATCCCATAGTAATGGTTGGCAACGCGCTGCCGTTGCTCCTGGGGTTGTAAACGTCCATAGGCGACGGGAACTATTTCACACGAGGCGGGCCGTCTGTGTGTTTCTACGCTTCCAGCAACCTATAATATTATAACATTCTAGAAAGGCCGTGTCTGTACATGGAAGCTGTTTAAAAAAAAAACAACTGAAATAGACCATATAAACAATGGAGAACACGATGAATTTTTTTTTTAGATTTCTTGTCTGTTTGTTCGGGATTCACGTAAAAACTACAGTGCCGCTTTCGATGCGGTTCTTCCCGATCGTCAGCTAATTCTTAGACTTAAACTCTGCGCTACTTTTTGTCCTAGGAATCCGGCGGGAATTTCAAATCAAGCGTAAACGAAGTCGTGGGCATTGACAACCTTATGTGGCCAAGATGACTTCGTTTCCGGCCGGGCGCCCTTAACGTCTAAAGCCTTAATTAGAGTACAGTTTTATGTGCATTTTAACATTTATGGTATATTTAATGAATGCTTAATGAGATGACAATTAAGTGCTGCATTGAGTTTTTGTTTGACCTACATTTAGCATAATATTACGCTGTTTGCTTTATAAGGTACGCAGACGTCTATATAACGGTTTAACATTATCTTAAATGTTTAATTATGTACGTATAATTTCGGCATAGTCTTTAAAAGTCTACTATATTGTTACAACCTAGGCCCCAACAAAGACAAATTCCACGTACATGTGAACTAATTGTAATCCCTTTATGATCGTCTTCTTTTGTTTACTTGATGTTGAGCACAGCCTATTGTCATTAGCCAGGTGTTACGGATTACGAGTACAAGCTGATTCTAGGAAATTCAGTCCACGTTGCCGGGGGGCACAGTGCATTGGTGAAGAATAAAACGGCGGCCTGATTGAGAGAGCAGGCAGTCAAGCTACGACTACAACACGGGCGTGACGTGTGTGACGTACATTCGGGAATCTAATATTGACGGACTTTGCGCGTTTTATTGAATTACGACCTTCTGCATTATGTTTGAATTTGTTGTGTTCGGTTATATTTGTACCTGTGTTATACATGTTTGTATAGTTCTAATAAACTCTATAGTAATTCCAACGGCATTTTAATTCGAGTCCCGCTAAACTCGTAACAATATGTTTCTTCCCACTACATGACTTTCCCGTCGTTAAAATGAAGGTACAAAATGTAGTCCATCGTCTCTGTCTACACGTATGGGAAAAACGCGTTATATGTATGTACATATTTTATACTGGAAAAGTTTAACAATTCAATTAGTTAGTTGCTCCTGATAGTAATCACAGTTAGTAAAATGGTAATTTTACCATTTGCCATATTATGTTATTGAACGTGGTGACCCCCACTAGGAGTCCGGTGAAGGGTGCGCCCTGAGCGGTCACGATATCGGCTAATATTAAATTGATACAGTCTAAACTGAAGGTAGTGGTGAAGTTCTGTTGGTTGCTTTGATTATAATTACTTATGGCCCTCGTCGAGATAAAAATCGATGAAAACGTATATACCCTACTACAATCGCGGTTATGCTAGTAATGACAATGGTGTAGTAAAAAATCTCATGTAGTTAGTACAAAGATAAGAGAGCGCCCCGAGTCACTCTTTCTAGCTTTTTAACATTTTTATTATTTTTTACACTGAATCAAAATTTGTAATAAGTCTCAATAAGTTTCTTTATTTAAATAGCATTGCAAAATTAAACTAATAAGATTATGTGGCTTTCGTAAAAAAAAAGAATCGACCCTATTGACATGTAGGCAAAATGAAACTAATCATCGAAGTAACACATTTGGTACTACTTTCTTGTTCCATGCTAGAACGTAACAAATCTAGTGTTTTTTTAAAAGGTATTATAGTTAACGCCAAGCCAAACTTTAAAGCCTGTCCAAATTAGCTGCACAATACTATGAAGTACTTTATTATATGTGAAAAGTTTGCTCAGCCATTTTGATGACTGAAAGTGGCCATAAAATTCGGCAACATGTATAAATAACGCTGATAGAAACTGTTTTTCAGATCTGCTGTTTATTATGCAAATAATATAATTAAGATAGATAGATAGATAGATAACACTTTATTATACACCAATACAAAAATGAACTTAAAGACTAAAATTATATCTAGTTGTGCACAAAGGGCGGTGTTATCGCTAAAACGCGATCTCTTCCAGACAACCCCAGGAATGAATTGAGATGATAATGGCGATGGTGGTATACGTAACATATAGTACGAACTACTTACATTTTAATAATAAATACATAAATGATATATATGTAGATATTTTATATATTATATAGATATATACTTAATATACATATCTACAGAATATATAAATGTTAATAAATGAATTTAAATATCATATTCCAACGACAGGTAGTATTTTTTGATCATGGTTTTAAATATCCATGTATTCCAAAGCTGTATAGCCTAGTTGAGTTATGCGCAGGAGTGTTCAATTTAAATTTAGTAGAAGGGCGTAAATTAGGATCAGGAGTAATTGGGGCAAATAAAATATTAGAGAGAAAAGAAAGGATGTGAGTATTCCGGCGAAATCAAAATGGCAACCACTTGCAGTTTTTTTCGGAATTCAGAGACATGGTCATACTTGCGCAGGCCCAATATAAACCTTATGCAAAAATTTTGGAGGCGCTCAAGTTTATTAAGTTGTTCTTGGGTTAAATTTGGATAGCTGGCGTCAGCATAATCAAGGATAGGAAGTAATAAGGACTCTGCTGGCTTAATTTTGGTGGTAGTGGGCAAGAAGTTCTTCAACCTTCTAAGGGATCTGGATGAGAGATATAGCCGCCGGCTTAATTCCTGTCCAATATAACGCCAAGGTTTTTTACCTTATCACTAAAAGGAATTATTGTCCCGTCAGTCCCGTCAAATGAAATGCGCTTTAGCCGCTTAGATTAAGTATGTTGTAATTTTCACTTCGGATGCTGTTTGTCCCTTGTGATTTGTACAAAAGCATCCTATGTTCATTTCCGATTTCTAAATGACTACATAACTGTTTCTCATGAATATCATAAATTGAGACAGTGATACCGCTGATGTGCCCACACTGCACACACCTCCAGGCGTTATACATTTGACTTTGCTCTTATCGTAATAACACCGAATGTAACAACAAGCTACGCGGCCGGTCGTGAGTGAAAGTTATTACCATACATCCATCCATCTCGCCACTGCGCATATACAAGATATGTATGGATCGTGTACTTTTTAGCCAATTACATTTTAGGCTCCGAAAAAGGTAACAGTCATATGCGTCTATTTATGTCTATGTGTGTCACAAACATTTTTCTCAATACTTTACTAGGTTTATATGGATGAAGCTCTGAGGGGTGGGGATAAAAGTGCGTACACCTTGCCTCCCTCCCTAACTTTTGAACTATGAAATATAAATTCTGCAAAAAATCAAAGTGGTAGAGATTTGTATTATTATACTAGCTTCTGTCCGCGACTTCGTCCGCGTGTAATTGTTTAAAAAAAAGTAAGTTAAAAAACACCACGATTTTGAAACATTCTTCATTGGTGGTCCGCTCCTATAGGTCTTAGCGTGATGATATATAGCCTATAGCCTTCCTCGATAAATGGGCTATCTAACACTGAAAGAATGTTTCAAATCAGACCAGTAGTTCCTGAGATTAGCGCGTTCAAGCAAACAAACAAACTCTTCTTCTTCTTCTTCTTTATATATTAGTACTAGCCGCGACTTCGTCCGCGTGGTACGGTTTTTTAACTATCCCACGGTAACTCTTTAATTTTTCGGGATCAAAAGTATCTTATATGTTGACCAGGGATATAAGCTACCACCATACAAAATTTCATTTAAATCGGTCCAGTCGTTTCGGAGATTAGCCGGTACAAACAGACAGACAAACAGAGAATCATAAAAAAAATTAAAAAAATCTAAATTAGTTCTATTTCACTTGTTACATCCCCCTGATTCGGTTTTTAGCATTTTTTTTCATTGTACAGAAATTCAACCTCTACAGTTTTATTATATGTATAGATAATTATAAGTATTTTCACTTAAATGCAATTAAGATTCCGTAATGAAATGACCAAAAAAGTGGACGTCTTTCACTGTATATAGATTGATACGCACTTTGCTTTTTTTACGAACTTTTAGCATTTCAGAAGCTAACAATACCTATAGTAGTTTCAACTTAGCCTGTCGATTGTTCCCGGACAATGCAGAGCATTCTCGAACCTACATATGTATGTAGTAAGAATCAGGGTTCCACATGCTTTTAGTAACACGAGCATTCAAAGGGAAATCTTTTAAGAGTCGCGGCGTATGTGGCTGAATTTCAGAGCGTTTCACTGGCTTTGGCTTTTATGTGTTGGCCTTGGTGCTTAAAATTTAATGTTGAGCATACAAAGTGTTGCGGCCTGTGATATTTTATGCTGTCAGGGTCGCGCTGGGGGTGGCCCTCGGTGCCGAGTTACGTAACTAAAAATTTTGCATTCACAAAATGAGTTCAGAAGACAGGCAGACGGCCCACCTGATGGAAAGTGGTTACCATCGCCTATGGACATTTGCAACACCAAAGGCGTTACAATTTGGAGACTGGAACCTGGCCACTAATGCCGGCGATGGCGACATACTTTAGACAAGGGTAAATGGGCAAATGCCCTAACACCTGGCCTTTTGGCCTGGCATTAACATAACGATTTTAAAAATAGGTTTTTATTGAAATTACTGTTACGAGTTGGCGGGACTCGAATTAAAATGCCGTTAGAATTATTATAGAGTTTATTAGAACTATACAAACACGTATAACACAGGTACAAATATAACCGAACACAACAAATCCAAACATAATGCAGAAGGTCGTAATTCAATAAAACGCGCAAAGTCCGTCACTATTAGATTCCCGAATGTACACACGTCACGCCCGTATCGTAGTTGTAGCTCAATTGCCCCCCTCTCTCAATCAGGCCATCGTTTTATACTGCACAAATGCAAATGTGCCCGCCCGTATCGTCGACATACTCGTAATTTCCTATAATCAGCTTGTACTTAATTCGTAACACCTGGCTAATGACGCAGCCTGCAGAGGCCGTAAACGAGTACAATAGAAAAATAGGCTGTTCTCCACAATACTGGAAACGTATGCCAATAAATAAGTAAACAAAAAGAAGACGATCATAAAAGGATTACAATTAGTTCAAATACGTGGAATTTGTCTTTGTCGAAGCCTAAGTTGTAACATTACTTTAAAAAGGTAAAAAAAACTTAAAATACATCAAAGCCAACGTTTTGTTACATTACACAGTTTAATATAATATTATATGATAAAAGCTTGTCGCCAGATTTCCCTGTGGAAAAGAGTTCTCGTGACAAGCTTCTTTAGTATGTAAAATTGTGAATTACATGTAATGTAATAAAATGATGGGTAATAAACCTTGAAATAAATACTGATGGAATGTATGAAGTATTTCAAGAGTTATAATTTACTTTTTAAAGTAATTTAAATAAAAGCTTCTATTTAAAAATGTAATTTTAATATTAATTGTCGAAGTGAAACTTCTTTAGAATCGTTATGATTTGAAACTCGATGAAATGAAAAAAAAGCGACACTAAAAAGAGACAGAGTTGGAAATATTTTGAAGTTTCGAAGTTCGTAAATCAAATTTAGAGCATTTGTTTCCTATTTTAGTTATCATAAGCCTCTCGTGTATTATATATTAAATATGTAATATATGAAATGTAATACTTTGCATTAAAATATAAAATAATTTTTGAGATTGGTAAGAATATTATAAAAATAATAAACCTTATAATTATCATAATACTCCTGAGATACTCTATATTTATCTCATTCTCTCGTAAGCTACTTTTTGAAGTTTCACTTCCGCCGTGTCTGAATTGCACATACACATTTTTTTTTGTTTTTGCTGGACATGTGTTTTTCTTTGTTAATCTAAAAATATTGATTTGTTAATTTTGGAACAGGTTTGCATAATTGCAAATTATAAGCCTAAAGGAGGGGGAGGAATTGGTTCTAATTTAGCTTGCAAGATTTGATCTAAACATACTAACAAAGATTGCAAGTTCAATAAAAGCTTAAAGTAAAAACACTGGCATTGATTCTAAAAATTAAACATGACACCACTATCTACTCCTATATGCAACAAAAAGAGATGGTGGTGCTACAGACGCCTCAGTATTAAAATAGCTTAAGAGCGGAATACAAACAGACGTACCATGGCGATTTTATTTCGCGAATTCTTTGAAATGTAATTGTATAACAACTTCTATATGTTATAATTAAAGGGCCTGAGATAGAGATTAATTACAAATATTTTTAACTAGACGTGTTGCTGGGGAATTTCTTGCCGGTTCTTCTACTTTAAACAACGATAACACGTTGCGAAGCGGTGTACATAGTGTTACGAGCTACAGGACTCGAATTAAAAATGCCGTTGGAACTACTATACAAATTACTAGAACTGTACAAACACGTATAAAACAAATACAAATAAAACTGGATGCAACCAGTTCACACTGCACGATTCAATACAATTCAACCGCGCAAAGTCCGTCGTTTATATCGCTAATTGAGAGTACTAGAAAACGTCTTACTCGCTTCGTAGTCGTCGCTTGACTGCCACCCGCCCCTCCATTCGGGCATCGTCTTATACTAACTGACACAAATAGTACAAAACGAAAAGTCGAAAACAATAACAATAAGGACACTGAGTTTCTAAAAAAGTATTAATTTGCACTTAATTGCAAACGAAAAACACAAGAACTTCCAAATCCTGGAGGACAATAAGCTGCGCTACAATATGCAGCTGTGCAGCTTATCTTTGACGGCATGTAACAATATATTGAATGGTAACAATAGAGAGTTTAAGCGATTGATCAGAGCAACAAATTTCTCTGGCATATATAATTTTTTTTTCTTATCATACATATGTCACAGAATCTAAACTACTGTATGGTATACTATTATTTACGTAACGCTACATCTGTATTCACATCTTTAGGAATACGACTTAGATTCTAAAACATTGTTAAAAATATTTAGATGTATTTATGGTTGTATTCTGTTGTGTGAAATAAATAAATAAATAGATCTACGAGGAAGGTATCTTTAATCCCATCCCATACCAGCCGTAGGCAACACTTTCACTTGCATTACTTTCCCAGAGTAGCTGAACCCCAGATAGCTTTCGCGCTACCAGTATTATTGTCGATTGCCTCGTATTATGTTTCCATTGGAAATATAATTCTTGCGAAAGGCACTTGTTACTCTTCTAGAATTCTATCAGTGGCGTAGCTTGCCTTAGATAGGCAATGTATCAAAATGTGTTGGGGGGCCCATAGGAAAGATAAAGTTTTTTTGAATTGAATTAAAATAATTATATATTGATTAGAAGTTTATTAATTATACTTAATGCTCCTAGGAACTAAGTTAGATAAAGAATTTAAATCAAAGATACACTTTTCCCTCTTTTTTTCGGCAAGCTTATTTATGAAATCATCCATAGCTGAAGACCATTTCAGTTTTTCTAGATTTTCTGCCTCTATCGACAATAATGACAAGTCTGATAGCCGTTCCTGTTGGCACAGCACCTGCTGGCAATAACTATTCTCGAAAATGTTATTAATCTATAAAAGATTATGGATAATAATTTAGGTATATTTGCTTATAAACTTTTTTATTTTATTTTTTTATTACATGAGTTCAGCAGACAGGCAAACGGCCCACATGACGGAAAGCGGTTACCATTACCTATGGACATTTGCAACACCAAAGGTGCTACAAAGGCGCTGCTGCTCTCTTAAGGAAGACTGGAATCTGGCCACTAATGCCGGAACACAACTCAAGGTTGTTATGGCGGCATATTCTAGACCAGGGGTGGTAGCCATCCAGACGGGCAAATGCCATACCACCTGGCAGAACTTTCGGGGCCCCGTATCATTGATACACCAGATACGGCGGTAGCTACGACCCTGAAGTCTATGAAGTCTGGCCATTTTGGCAACGAACATTATGTACAGATGAAACTTTCAAGTAGGTCTTCAGGGCCAAATATGAAACTATACAAAATAGTGAAAACTACAGAATACTCACCCTCATTTTATTCAATATGGAAATGATGAAAATTATTCTATTTTTAATAGACATGTATAAATTAATATTCGAAATGAACGTTATTTTACCCCAATCAATGAAATCAGTCAATGCGCAAGCATTGATTGCGTTCAAATGAGGTGCGGTCAAACGACCGGCGCAATTTAGTGTTTAATTAATGACAAAATAGAAATTTTGTTCAAAAACAACTCTTTCCCTTGGGTTGCTGTTGGCATTCCTTGACAGAAATTGAACCTCACAAGCTACTCTATGACTTTGTATAATAATACAGAATGTATTTATTTTTTCAAAATCAGCCGATTCGACAACCGATCCTGACAAGGATAATTCGAGCCTCGAGACTACTTTAAGTGTTTTTCGCTGTTTAACACAGGATTATAGGCTTCGGCCCTGAAGGCCCACTTGAAAAATTCACCTGTATATTTTTGTACTCTATTTAATTGCGAAGCTCGAACAGGCAGACGCCCTACATAATGAAAAATGGTTATTGTCGCCTACGGACGTCTGCAAACATCAGGGTTGAAGCAAACTTGTTAGCGTTTAAGGATGGGCCAGGGGGATGCGATAGGGTTTACCATCCCCCTTCCCTCCGCTCGGAGGCCACGGTGGGCATACGGCTGATCAAGAGTCCCACACATTCCTCGGTGTTAAGCCTTCTCAGGCCCGAGGATGGTGTCCCAAGAAAAGAAATTTCAACTGCGTAATCAAAAAAAATAAATAGGGGGGATGCGATAGGGAAGTTGGAATAGTAGGATGTGGTAGTAGGGGTGTGACGCAATCGAAAATATTGAAATTCGAAAGTTTTTATTCAAAATAAGTTCTCAATATAAGTCAAAATTTAAATCTACTTCCTATTCTATTGTTACATGCCGTCAAAGCTAAGCCGCACAGTCTATTGTAAGCGCAGCTTATTATCCCCGGGATTAGGGAATCCTTTGTGTTTTGAATTTGTAACATCCTATTGTTTTTCTACTTGTTTTATAACCATCATTAGCGTCGAACTAATCCCTATTGTTATTGTTCTCGACTTTGTGTGTGTGTCTCGAAACTCAGTGTGCGTCTCCAATTTCTTTGTACTGTGTAGTTAGTATAAGACGATGCCCGAATGGAGGGGCGGGTGGCAGTCAAGCGACGACTACGAAGCGAGTAAGACGTTTTCTAGTACTCTCAATTAGCGATATAAACGACGGACTTTGCGCGGTTGAATTGTATTGAATCGTGCAGTGTGAACTGGTTGCATCCAGTTTTATTTGTATTTGTTTTTATACGTGTTTGTACAGTTCTAATAAATTCTATAGTAGTTCCAACGGCATTTTTTAATTCGAGTCCTGTAGCTCGTAACAATATCTAAAATGGGATTATCACTGACCAGCTCATTATACAGACGACAGAGTCTGCTCATTGGGTTGTAATAAGATGTATTATTTTTGTAGGCTCGCAAGGCAAACGGTGGTGGATTACATCTTCTGCAATTCGTATTTATATTAAGGCAATTTAAAAGATAAGGGCTATCTATGTACAAGTGAAGAATTTTATATAATAACATTAAATCAATATGCTATCTACGGATGCAATATAGTGATGTCTGGTATATTGCTTTGTATCGTCTCGTTATGTAGGTATATTACTGCAAAACAGCCGGCCTAGCTCACTGGGGCGCAGAGGTCCCAAGTTCGATTCCTGCCACGGTTCGTGAACGATCTTTCCGTTATTTACTATGTATGGTCTGGATGTCTGAGATCGGTCACCGACTAGTCCATTTTATATTACCCGTAACATAAGCATAGCTTGCTTTAGCTTTATAGGAGAACATACAGTATAGCTTCCACGCTTGTCCAAGGCTGATAGGTGGGTTTCACACATCCGTTATCTCGATGTGTAGGTTCTATCATGACATGTGAGTCGTGAGTGCGCTAAACACTAAGGTACCACTACTTTTCTTGGGAATATACATACATATTGTCACGCCTGTTTCCCATTGGGGTAGGCAGAGGCGATGGATCTCCACCTGCTAGGATCCTGACAAACACTTTTCGCTTCATCAACATTCATTAATCTTTTCATACATACACGCTAATTTGAACTGCTTTTTATCTGACCTTTCTTCAAAATATCTTCAATTCGATCACGGTGAGTACGTCTCGGTCTACCGGCACAGACTCTACCAGTCACATTACTGTCTTATACTTGTTTTGTGATTCTGTTTTCATTCATTCTCTCTACATGCCCAAACCACCTTAACATGCCTTTTTCAACTCTCACTACATCTTCTTATAGAATATACATACATATAACTATTAATACAATTCGCATTACTAAACTAATCCGTTTAACACATCATCATGACTTGAAGCACTAACCAAAATCATTATCCGCAACATATTGAGTTTCCTAGTGATGTAACGATGAAGGTCGTGTATAAAGTATAACGTAAAAACGTAACTTTGTTTATAATAACGTTATTTGTTATGCTAATAAGTTGTGCCACTTTTTTCGCGCCAAGTTGACCAATGTTTGGCGTTTACGTCGCGGCGTTGTTTTGAAGAGACCGGTTACGCTGTTCGACTGCATTGTTTTCTGATTGAAATATGTAGATAAACAAGTCATCTTTTTTGTGTTTAAAAGTGTGGTAACAACTGAAGACACGAGTGGATGAAGGCGCTGTGTAAAAATTTCAAAGTACTTTTTTACGTTGATTAAAAGTGTCATGTGTACAGCCGTAGACCATATTAGATAAATAATTATTAAAAATTATGAGAAATAAAAAATAAAGAATGGTTTTATTATGAGAAATACACTCTTTAACAAAACTGAGAAAAATAAAATCAAGGAAACAATGTGAGTCCTAAAAGTGGACCCGGACTCAACGTATTGCTGGCCACTAGGAGCAGCGCTGTTCTTCCGCCTGGGAGCAGTAGGTGGAGTCACGGAGGATAATACAACACAAAAATTTAGTGCTCGTTCGCTCAATATTTACAAATGTCTTCTTCGTCGACTCACGTATACAATTAATAACTGTAATTATTAATATATATTTGTGACGTTTGTAATAAATATAATTGTCCAATTTATACTAAATGTTGATAACTAATACTGCGATTGCTTTATTTGAATTAAGATAAAAAGTGTCATGACACGATAACACAGTGTAATTTAATAACAGATTTATCTCGCTGGAGTAAATATTCTGTTTGTACTTATCAAATTACAAAAAAATAAAAAACAGATTTGTAGCGCCATCTTTGATGGGTAACACTTCGTGTGTCATTGTCTTTATAATGAGTGACGTCGGGTGATATCCTGGGTGTAGAGTCTGTAGAGCATAAGTTGAAAAAACAATACATATCAGATTGCTGATGTATAAAATCCGCTAGTCCTAGTTTTACAATCGTGGCTGATGTACGTCGAGCGTAGCAGAAACATGTTTGTGAGCTAATATTACGATATTATGCATTATTATTTTTTAATATATACTTTTAATTATAGCATACTTTTTAATAAACCTTATTTTAAATAGTATAGTATACAAGCTCAATTTCATTAACAAAAAAGTGCAAGTAATACAAAAATTCAAATATCGAATCAATTGACATCTATTCGAAATTGGAACACAATAGTGCAGTGATCATTCTATTAATAACGACAACGGATAACGGTGCAGTGCATAAAACAGCTTTTAATAGTTTCAACTCAGCAACGAGTTAATTGTTTGGTGTTTTCGAGTTATTCGGTGTATGTTATAAAATGAGAATATGGCGTTTATCGGACCGAGGAACAGCGCGCCGGTCATCAGGGACAGTCTGCATATGCCGGCGTACGAGGTAAGTTTAACAATGAGACTTAAGAGCTTAGAAAAAATATTTTAAACAAAAATAGAGATACTATTAAAAATCGAGCTAATAGATGAAGATATCACCTAAAACCATGTCGCGTATTTTAAAAGATGACTTAGGACTTGCAGCCTGTAAGAGACGCACTGGCCATTTCTTAACTCATAATTTAAAAAAGAATAGGGTGGTAAAATCGAAACAACTACTGAAGCGGTACGCAAAGGGAGGTCACAGAAAACTTTTGTTTACGGCTGAGAATTTTTTTACAATTGAGCAACATTTTAACAAACAAAATGACCGTATTTATGCTTAAAGCTCTAAGAAGCTTCTCAATTAGTCGACAGAGTGCAACGTGGGCATTATCCGTCTTCAGTGATGGTTTGGTGGAGTGTCAGCGATGAAGGAGTGGCTGAGCCATATTTTTGTGAAAAAGGTATCAAAACATCGGCACAAGTGTATCAAGATACCATTCTTCAGAAGGTAGTTAAGCCCCTTAAAAATACCATGTTCAATAACCGAGAATGGTCCTTCCAGCAAGACTCGGCGCCGGGTCATAAAGCTCGGTCCACGCAGTCTTGGTTGGAAACGCCGTCGTCTACTCCCGATCTTAATCCGCTGGATTATGATTTATGGTCAGTTTTAGAGAGTACGGCTTGCTCTAAACGCCACGATAATTTGGGAGTCCCTAAAAAATCCATACCATTGGCAGTGAAGACTTTTCCCATGGAAAGAGTGCGTGCTTCTATTGATAACTGGCCTCAACGGTTAAAGGACTGTATTGCAGCCAATGGAGATCACTTCGAATAAGCTTTTTATATTTTAAATTGTTTTATATTTATGTATTAAACTGACACACTGTAAAACTTATAAATGTTATTTGCAATAGAAAAAGAAATATTTGTTACAATATTTATGGCAAGACTAGGTATAAAAGTATTACATATTACAATTTCAAACAAACGCAAATAAGCAATAACTCACAGATGACAACATTTCATTTGACTTGAAATCATCGTTACGTAACTATGTGTTATGTGTGATGTACAGAAGTACTTTGTATACGAGGTCGCATATATATAACCTGAACATCTATTTAACATGTTTGCGTGTTACTTCATGTATTGTAATAACACTTTTATCTTAAAGTTGTTTGCTTAGGTTGTGATTTTATGGTGAATATATTGTCTTTTTTAAGTCAATAGAGGGAGAGAGAGAGAGAGATAACACAAAAACAGACTAGGCAATACAATAGGCGTCCTTATCCCTCAAAGGGATCGCTTCCAGCAACTTAAATAAAAAAAATTGAATCAGGCGATGTAGGTGGTGCAGGAAAAAGGCAATAGATACATAAATACTTAAAGTAATTCAAGAAATAAATATACTAATACATACATACTCATATATATATAATATATACACATATCTATACATACATATTATAATAAAATTGTAGAGGTCGAATTTCTGTACAATGAATAAAAAATTGCTAAAAACCGAGTCAGGGGATGCAAGAAGTGAAATAGAACTAATTTAGAATTTTTCAAATTTTTTGTTTCTCTGTTTGTCTGTCTGTTTGTACCGGCTAATCACCGAAACGACAGCACCGATTTAAATGAAATTTTGTATGGTGGTAGCTTATATCTCTGGTCAACATATAGGATGCTTTTGATCCCGAAAAATTAAAGAGTTCTCGTGGGATAGTTAAAAACCGCACCACGCGGACTTCAGCTAGTACAATAATATATTTCAAAAACCTTAAGTTATTATAATAAATGTATTAGCATAATTATATTCTGTTCATCAGACATATAGCTATTTTTGGACAAATAGTGTTTTCTGAGCAAATTTCTAAAAGTTACTAAGCAATTGGCCTCTCTTACAGTAAGAGGCAGCACATTCCAAAGTTTGACAGCCTGCACTATATAAGAATTATCATAACAGGATGACGTCAATAAATCTTCTTTCTCTCTTTCATTTTATTTGTAGGGTTTCGTAGCCATTTTAACAAAAACAGAACCTTATTAATAATGATTATTGCTTTTGTGAGTCACAGTCGATTTCCTTGGACACTATTGCGTCTATATAAGTATTTATAAAAATTTGTAGATATATAAAATCACAATAATAGTTTAAAATACCTTTTGCAACAAAAAATATATTTAGGTCCAAATGTCGCTTACTATAAAATGGCGGAAAGGGCTCGATATACTTAATCTATAAGCCGCCACACAATGTTCAAGTGAAATCACAAAAAAATATATATTAAAAGTCAGACTGAAAAAGACAAATTTAAAAATGATTAAGATGGCAACTCTAAATTACAATAGAGTATTAATACAATACGTAAACAATCTTGTTTTAATTAAATTCATCGTCTCTTGTTGCTTTTTCTCGAATTTGGACATGTTTTAAGCTCGTAAAAGCTAAAACACGATTACACCAATATAACACATATTATGACAATAATGACGACTATGCTTCGATTAAATGACATTGACATTTGCATTTATTAGCATCGCAACGTAAAAGGTCTGTGAGCGTGTTGTAAGCGTCGACTTTCGTCAAAGTGTTCAGTGTTCATAATCGTATAAGATATCGTTTAGTCAGATCTCAAAAAGTTATAACGATGGTCTTTAATGGTTGTTTTTATTTGAATCAATAGCTGGCGAGATATTAGCTCACAAAGTCGTACGTCAGAAGTGAAAACTGTATTTGAGCATGACGGTCACGCAAGTTACAGTACCAAAAGTGCCTAATGTGCCTAAAAAGGTTTTAATTTCAATAAACTACTACAGATATACACAGTTAAATATACTATAATAACCTGCCAACAATATGTATTTTCAATAAAAATTATTTTGCTCAAAATGTATACAGTAATTATTGAGATAATGTGGTTTTTGTATGATATGATTTTGTTGTTAGGGATGGATGAATGAATGAATGAAAAAACTTTATTGTTCACCAAAAATTAAAACTACGTTCTTAAAACTAGGTACAGTAAATGTTGAACAAAGGGCGGCCTCATCGCTTAGAGCGATCTCTTTCAGGCAACCCCCTAAACTAAGGACAATATTAAGACAACAGTGGCGGTAAAGACAATAAATAATATGAAACATTCTAAGAATAAATGAAAAATAATGGATAATATACTTTGTATACTATACAAAAATATAATATATCATACTGTATATAAAATCAGCAGCATGTTTTAGACTTCTGAGGACCAAAGATATTAAGTAACCATCAGTTTAAAAGACAAGATGGTCACCTCTATGGAATCTTTCTTTGTGCATGGCCTTACATCGCATTTGGTTGTTTTTACAATGGTAGTTTTGTCCATTATTATCTGAATAAATACAAGAAATTTAAAAATTATGTAATAAAAATCTGCACGTCCATAGATCACGCGGCCCACGCTCTATAAAGCATCAGTATTATGCCCGTCATCCTAAGTTTTATGGCACCATTACAATTTGTCTGCGCTTGCGCAGTATGATATCACTTCTTTGCGGCGCAAGTGTAAAAATAGACGTGACTTGATAACGTAACTACGCCTTACCTGCGACGGTGCTTGCTTCCACGTCAACCTACCATAGAGAGGTTTTTGAACTCTTATACCAAGTCAGATATAATTGTAAAATCACAACATAATTATGACGAATCTAACAATATATGAATATTGTAACCTGCTACTCGATAACTGTTAAATTATGATTGTTGAAAGTTTTGTATTTATGATAATTTTGTAGGGTAGTCTGACTGACTAGGAGATTGTCTCTGCCGAGAAGAGCGCCCATGAAGGAAGGAACGATTGAAAACAGTTTATTGATCACTATTAATTAAAAACTAGGTTCTTACAAACCAGATTTGTACAATATTGGTTGAATAAAAGGCGGTTTTATCGCTTCTAACGACCTCTTCCACGCAACCCCTTAAACTTAATACAAAACAAATAAAAAGGAAGTAATATTACATAAAAGGAACAATTATATAATTAAATACATATTAAAATACATTAACAACTAGCCGTGCCTGCGACTTCGTCCGCGGGGAATGTTTTTTCACGAAAGCCTAATTTTAAAAGTGGCCTAAGTTACTCCTTGTAACATCAGCTATCTGCCAGTGAAAGTCCCGTCAAAATCGGTACAGTCGTTTCACGGATTAGCCGGAACAAGCAAACAGACAGACAGAAAAAAATGATTTTTTGATATAAGTACCTTATATACTTTCATATGCATTTAGTAAAATGTTGTTATTTTGACATTACAAGACAGGCACTGCGATTTTATTTATCTGTGTAGAGTATACATAGATTTCATATTGTTACGAGTGCGGGACTCGAATTAAAATACCGTTGGAATTACTATAGAATTTATTAGAACTATACAAACACGGTAACACAGGTACAAATATAACTGGACACAACCAGTACAAACTGCACGATTCAATAACACGCGCGAAGTTCGTCACTATATAGCTTATCGAATGTACACGTTGCTCGTATCGTAATCGTCGCTTGACTGCCGCGCCCCTCCGTTCGGGCATTGTTTTATTCTAAACTATTCAATACAACACTCGACCGCGTGGACTGAATTTTCCAAGAACTACACCTGGCTAACGACCATCATAAAGGATTACAATACACAATAGGCGGCTTTTCTAATTACAAATATTAAACACAAAGTAAACAAAAGAAGTCCAAATGTGGGTAGGTAATGAACTGCGCTTTTATGGCCGGGAGGTGTGCATTCACATTTGTCTGCGTGCTTCGTGGAATTTTGGCTAAGTTGTAACAATATCAAATCACAATAAATTATAAACGTATGAAGTATCAGCAACACTACTATATCTCGGCTTAAGATGTGTGTTTTATTTTAAACTAGCTGTACCCGGCAGACGTTGTCTTGTACATAAAAAATAAAAATCTAGAAACCGATTGCAGCGCCATCAACCAGGACCAAATTGTTAACCTAAACCATTCTCGAATCTACTTGAAAAAACACAAACAATTTCAACAAAATCGGTCCCACCGTTAAAGAGGTGTTCGGCGGCGCCACCTACCGGGTCCAGTCGTGATTCTAAACCATCCCGGGATCCACTTGAACACACACAAAAATAATTCACCCAGATCAGACAAATGAAAATGAGTTTAAATGCAGTCACCATTGCCGAAATCGGCCTCAAAAGATCATAACAAATTAATGGCTAGACTGGTGTTATTTTAATGATATTTTCACGAACGAAGACAATTCCAAAAATCATAAAAATTGGTCCAGCCGTTTTTGAGTTATAAATGGTGTAACTAACACGACTTTGTTTTATGTGTATATTTTTCATTTTTCACATTTTGTTATGTATCAAAATGCAAATAACTATTGTTGTTTATAGTAAGTATTATCCTTCCATGGTCGGAATGACTGCCCACCCCTTGGACAGCTAACGACACATCGCTACGCTTAACAGATGATGTGTCGAAACCGTCTCGAATCTGTTTTCTTGACGCCGCAAAAGTACGAAACGAATTAACCGGTTCTGGGCGGATGATGAAAGTGTTATTTTGTCCGATATTTATATGATGAAAACGAGAGTGGGTGGCGTCTGTTTATTTTTTTGGGATATTTCTTTAGGGTTCCCCAGCTATTTTAGCGAAAATGGTATATACCTAATATTAATCTATGTTTGAACGGTTTTAAGCGCGATCATTTATTTGATTTTTTATAATTGTCAAAGTTTTATTTAGCCTACCGCCAACTTGATCATCATCATCAGAACAAGCTGGCGGTAGTCTAAATGATATATAATTATTCAAAATAATTATAATGAACAAGTTGGCGATAGGCTGAATAAAACTTGAGCAATACTCTTTGACACTTCACATCTCTGTCTTCCGTGATCACGGCCACGCAAAAGTGGCCGAAACGTTATATAAAATTATTCCAGCTAGGAATGTTTGCTGAAGAGTTTCTTGCGCCGCTTCTTCTCTTCAAGCCTGCAAGCATGTTGCGAAACGGTTGTAAAATAAATTAGGCTTCCATAGAGTATTATAATAACCATAAATAAAAATAAAACTAAATAATTAAAATGAACAAGTTGGTGGTGGCTAAATAAAACTTTAACAATACTCATTGACAATTATAAAAAATCAAATTAATTACCGCGCTTAAAACCGTTAAAACGTAGTTTTATTATGTATACAAGTCGTGAAAACTTAAGAAAATATTATGTATGGTATATACCTTATAATATTATCACGTACGTCCGTCTGTATATTACAGATTTTTTTAATAATCTGTCTGGTTAAGTGTTTTGGATATTATGTATTTTTGTAATTTGGCCGAAAACAGTCTGTGTTTCAAATAAACTTGTCAACGGATTCTGTTTGAAGAAATTTTCCTTTGCATTATCTTTTAAGCTCTACAATTTTGAAGTTTTTTAGGACTTTTCCGTCCCATGGTTTAAATGTTGCAGTACTTTCTACGTATTAAATTAAATACTTACTTATGTTAACTTTGTTATAATTTTTGAAAACCGAATCATCTATTACTAAGTTCTTACACGCTCTGTGTACGCGCAAAATAAAATTTGCTCTTAATCACGTGATTATTGCAATAGGTTTCACACAAGAATAAAGTTAGTAACAAAATAATACATTTTATTATAAAAATACACGGCGTGCTCCTTTTACAATATTTTTATAGATGCCTACGGAAGGAATATTTGTAACAACAACAACAACATATACATATATATACAGTAGGGCGCATAGCTGCCAGTCGACTTACTCTGTCCCTCGAATGCCCTTAAGATTTAGTATCACGTTGAACAGGTGTCGTAATTGCAATCTTGTCTACGATTTCCTAACTGCACTGAATCGAATACGGGCTTCGAATTGAAAGGAATCCGACTGGTTTGCCCGCGGCTTTGTCAGCTGACTGGGAATGCCTTAGCCTCCCCCCTCCCCTCCCCCATTCTGTAATTCTCAGACGATTTAATAAACTGACAAAATAATATAATCATATTGAGTCCCATTTTTCATTCATCAGATAAAAGTTATCTGACAACTAATTTGTATCCCCACTGAATACATAAGTGAAACAATTGAGCTGTCATTATTTGTACAAATGTCAGTTTTAGTCAGTCTATCGATTGGGAGAAAATCAGCCCTCAGTAAATCTAAGAATAATTTTACCAAATCATGAATGAATGTATGCAAACTATTGTTCACCATAACTTTTAAACCTAGACCATTTAATATGAATACATTTCCATTAGAACAATGGGCGGCCTTGTCGCTTATAGCGATCTCTTCCAGGCAACAACAAAAACAAAATAATAATAATAAACTAATATTATAATTACATGCGAAAAATAATATAGTTCTATGATTTTGTTACTTGAAAACAAACTTTGACATGGAAGAGCCATCCTGAAATCATTTTTTTACAGCTCTCGGCTCGATCAGTGTCACAGAATTATCCTGTTTCATACGATGAGTGACAGTATCGATGGTCAACATCCCCCTCGTCCTATCTCGTATTCGCTATCCCACCCTCTCTATCGGATTCCTTCTCTCTGATCCCTCTATCCGTCTCTCCCATCCTTTGGTCTAGACTTGCACAAGATAGGAACCAATGGAGGATCTTAGAAGAGCCCTTTGCCGGAAGAGTCGCCGATATTAAATATTATTTCAGTTACGACAGATGTACTTTATCCCATCGTAGAAGATGGCAACGCCTTGGCTGCGTCCCTGATGTTGTGACATGGACTATTCATAAATGACTGATTTTAAGAATCCACAGTCGTTTCGGCAAAAACGGGACCCTTCACGGAACCCCTCATTTGCTGGGCCAACTAGCACTTTCGTATGCTGCGAGCGATACTTCATCGATGGCATATCGAACCTATATTATCTTCACTTAATTAAAATTAATGATTTTAATAGAGTGAAAGTATGAATCATTGTGTTCTGTATGATCAATTTTTACTTCGCAGAATTCGTAGGGAAAGTTGTTAGATGATTGTGGTTGATTAATAATGATAAAGTTACGAAAAATATGGCTCAGTATATGTGGCGTTAGAAGCTAATTTTATTTCCTACTAGGATATGCCCGCGACATCGTCAACGCTTGCATTTATCGCACCATTTAAAAAAGAATGTAAGCTATAGTTTTAGTGGAAACTGTGTTGAAATAAGCTAATTTTTATGCACCCGAACAACTACAAACCGCTCCCGGGAAGATTCCCGCGGGGTACCTGGGATTCTTTAACCGGCTTGTGTGGAGACTCGAACCCATGAACGTACATGGGCTAATACCCCATTAAAACCACCCTCCTCCCATGTGCCCCGCGCTTATGAGTAAGAAAGGCATGAGATACAGAACGTAGTTACGCCCACACCGATCCTAGCGCACAAGTGCTTGAGAATGCCCCGGGAGAGGCAAATTCACTTCGTCAACAGGGGACGGCAGGTATAGGCAACCTTTGATATGTTGAGGGCCAAACTTTAACGTGCAAATACGTTCGCAGGCCGCGATTAAAAGTACTTAGTGCATTTTAAAGTTGTGATAATATTTTTAAATAAACTAGTTTAGAATAATTGAGAAGCAAGAAATCTTCCGATGTGTCGCCCGTGAGGTGGCGAACCTCAAAGAATTCGATCGAGCAAGCCGAGTGGCGGCGATTATCAAAGAGTGAGGCGGCAAACATCAAAGGATTTGATGTTTGCTGCCTCACTGTCACTCCCGTAAGTACCTAATGTAATGTTTTTAAATTGAGTTTTCTCAAAATGTCTCGCTGGCCGGATCATATCTTACAGCGGACCGGATCCGGTTGTAGCCCACAGTTGTAGTTAAAGTTGTAATCTCCTTCACGAATCTATCTATAGGTGAAAGGTACAATGTCATTCACAACAAGAATCAGCTTGTATAGTCTCAGTTTGCTATATAACAATACAAAATCAAAGCGCATAGATTTAGTAGATGACAAATGGCCCGAAGGTACCCTTACCGTATAAGGCGAAGGTATTTGCGTGGGCTTGCGTACGTCTCAGAACTGTTTTAAGCAGCCAGTGGTTGCTCGTGGACTCGTGGGGAATGTTAAGCATCTATTTAGAGAAGTATAATTAATTACAAATCGTTTGTTAAGGTTCCGTTGCCATAATACAATATGGCGTACAACGCGTTTCTAAATCTTACTATCCATTCATTTGCTTTACTACAGGTGATTTATGTCATAACATAAATCACATACAAACAATGCCAATTCTCTACCAGTAGTCAAGTAAATGGATGGATAGTAAGATACTATTACGAGCTACAGGACTCGAATTAAAAATGCCGTTGAAACTACTATAGAATTTATTAGAATTGTACAAACACGTATAAAACAAATACAAATAAAACTGGATGCAACCAGTTCACACTGCACGATTCAATACAATTCGACACGCGCAAAGTCCGTCGTCTATATCGCTAATCGAGAGTACTACAAAACGTCTTACTCGTTTCGTAGTCGTCGCTTGACTGCCCCACCCCTCCATTCGGGCATTGTCTTATACTAAATCTGAGTTTCCGAGAAATAGTAATTTGCACACCTGCGAACGTCCACAAAGTCGAAAACAATAACAATAAGGATTAGTTCGACGCTAATGATGGTCATAAAACAAGTAGAAAAATAATAGCATGTTTTTCTGAATTACAAATTCAAAACACAAAAGAATTCCTAAATCTGGGAAGACAATAAACTGCGCTTACGACAGGCAGCTGTGCGTTTATCTTTGACGGCATGTAACAATACAGAAATAGACTTTTCGCGACATTCATTTCTAAAAAAGTAATGAATGATATATCTTATTTTTATATAGTATATAAAACATATTATTATTTGTTTTTTTTATATTTACTTATTCTTGGAATGTTTCATATTATTTATTGTTTTCACCGCCACTGTTGTCCTAATATTTTCCTTAGTATAGGAGGTTAGCGGGAAGAGATCGCTTTAAGCGATGAGGCCGCCCTTTGTTCAACATTTACTGTACCTAGTTTTAATTTTTGGTGAACAACAAAGTGTTTTCATTTATTCATTCATTATTTATTTATTTAGGTTTATGGCTTGGCAGCTAGGCCTTTAAGCCAGATCTTAGATTATAATGTAGTTTCTTCATTTTCTTAAGCCTATGTGTAGCACAGCTGAACTGTAGGTTATCAGCTGGTGCTATTCAACAAAGTTCTTTTGACAACTCAAAAGGCCACATTCGACTATACAGTTCACATCTCTCACAAAACACATAATTACTACTCAAAAACTATCAATATCCTACAACTATTGTTCATTTTAGAGTAATTTTACACATTTTTAGAAAATAAAACTGCACAGCACAACATCTTTCAGTTCCCGCCAAAAATTCCCATTCATTCATTCAATAGGAATAAGGTCAGATTAACATTGCTACTAATGTATAGTTGTATACAAGTATGTGGGCATTAAACATAAGATAGTAATAATGTAGTCAAAGGTTAGTTTTTAAGAAAAATACGAGTATGTAAATAGCTAGTAAATTAGTATTTATAACAGTTTTCATAAAAACACTAATGAAATAATATGTAGTATTTTTAGAAACAGTAAACATAGACTAAGATGATAATGTAATAGTTATAAGTTATTGTTATAAAAGAACAGAAAGTAATAGATACTAAAAGATGATAAGACCCTCTGCCCTGAACAAAGACAGAGGAGGATTAAAAAAAAGATATAGAATCCCAGCTACACTAGAGGACCTCCCACATGACGCCAATGTCCCAATCTGTATCTGTATGTCAGAAAATACCTAATTTCCACCTGTATCCAATAGATGGGTAGGGTAGGCTGAGACGACGGTTCTGCACTTGTTATGATTGTAATGTAGCTACATATTTCGTCATCTACTTTCGTTAACCTCTTCATATGTGGTCTTTCTTCTTTCTTTAACCGCTATCCTCCTCCTTGAGCCGTATTCGTCATTATTGAGGTCAGTGACGTTTCTACACTACTTTTTCTTGAACAATTCTGTCGCCGCCATCGGCAGTGATCGGAGTCAACATACAGTGCATCCTAATTCCTACAAAGACATTATCTTGATTACAGCTGTTATGGCTGGCTGTGACAGTTCCGATGGGCCAGTCCCCTCTGCCCCTATTCCATTCCCATATCCCATTCCTCGTGTTTGACCCTTCCTTCCCCTCTCTATGCCATCGTAAAAGGCTGGCGACGCGTTGGCTTCGCCCCTGATGTTGCAGTGCGGACTAACGCATCGGACTGTTGTCTCGAGTTATTTTTCTTTATATTTAAACTTGAAAAGTTTATTATTATACTTATATATGTTTATAGTCAAAGGTCGATGTGCAGTCTCTTCCCGGAATGACTGGTTTATCCTAGGTTTGAGCAAGGCGTTTCGACAAAACCCAAATAAATTCCAATTTCAGCCTTCTAAAGTATTTTTAGTCAAACCTAGAAGTACCTAACTTTTTAGTCAAACGTCGAATGTAAAATAATATTACCGGCTTTGCCTTGTCGATCTTAGAAGCGACTAAGGCAATCTCGGTAAAACGTCGATTCGTACTGCACTTGTTACATGTTTGATGCCTGGGTTAGACATAAATTCGTTAGTCAAAGTCAGAAAAACGTCGTTTATTTGGACTAGGACTAAAACTTTGTTAGTCCTGAAGTTTGACTAGTCAAACCTAGGAGCGCCAGAGCTTCGATGTTTCACTATAACTGTGTACATTTCAAAAGAAGAGCAGGAAATGCCGAGCGATTTTTCACATGATACTGGCACGATGTAAATAATATAAGATCCTTCCACGCCTTTGTGCGTTCTTGTCAACATGTACGAAGGTCGCGTGACACCTGTTTTTCGAGATTACGAACCGGTCGTCCTTGCGCGCGCGCAAGGAGCCAGCGCGTAACAAGGTCGTAAGTACAACCGTTATGCATTCATTCAGTGTGTATGAACGGCGCGCTCAGAGAGAATTAAGAACGATTAACTTTATTATTTTAATATTGCTAACGAAAACTTACCATTTTAGTAACATTCTATGTGATATTATAAACAGATATGAAAATTATTTTTTAACAAGCTTTTATTAGTTTTACCTGTAAGTATGTCGGTATGTAACGGATTTTTTATAACCTAATTTTCACCAGCTACGAGAAATCATTTTGGATCTTTTGTTACACATTTGATATACTAACTAGTACGAGTCGAGTTTTTTTATTACACTTTATCGTGGTATTTTAAAACTTAAATATAATACTACGGTAGGTATTTCAGCGCGAGCTTTTTTATCAAATCAAATAATCATTTATTGCATAAAACATGGAACATAAAAATGATGGTAGGAATATTCCATAAGATCGCATGTTATTGCCTCTAGGGCGTCCAAATTGTTGTGCCCATTATTATAATTAGTCAATATTATCTTAACTTAACGTCAATATTACAAAATTGAATTAATTAAAAATATAATTAATTTGATTTTGTAATAACAATTAAACTAAGTCATTCTTTAAGATATATGTCATACAAATCAAAATTAATCCACTAGTTGTAATAAATAATACATTATATACTACCTTAGTGATTTAAAATCTGTCATTTTTTTAATATAAAAGTAATTTTAGAATGTATAGTAAGATGCGTCATCTACCTATTGGTCTCATAATGAATATCGTGCGTAGTTGAGAACAAAAAGCAGGAAACCAGACCTCAGGCTTCGGAGCGGACGTCTCGAATACAACCGGGATTTAACGCTAAGATAAACACGATGACCTAATATGTTTTAGCGGGGTGTACAATACTTTGTTTGTCTTTCAACTAGGTAAAAACCTTGTAGCCGCCATTCTAAATTGTTTATATATCTAATAGAGCACTGTTTGTGTTCAGATTAACTTTTTAATATGTTGCGCAGTTGCGTAAACGCATGTGCGTAGAATAGATCAAATAACTTTTAGACTAATAGACCTTGATTTGTTTTTGAGTTTTACATCTACCGATTATCTGGCAGTAACTTGTGTAATAAATACTAGTTGACCCGGCGAACTTCGTACCGCCATATTTTCTGAATTCCTAAAAGACTTTGTTTCAAGACACAAAAACAAAATCACCAAAATCGGTGCAAATGATTAGGAGGATACTAGAACCCGATCTCAGCGCCACCTACCGGTTCTAATTGCAAATCTAAACCAACCGGTAAGCCACTCAAACACACAAAAACAAAATCTATTCAGGCGATTAGGAGGATTCTAGAACCCGATCTCAGCGCCACCTACCGGTTCTAATTGCAAATTTAAACCATCCGGTAAACCACTCAAACACACAAAAACAAAATCGATTCAGGTGATTAGGAGGATTCTAGAACCCGATCTCAGCGCCACCTATCGGTTCCAATTGTGAATCTAAACCACCCGGGGACCCTGGGGAACGGGGGAACCCACCCATTCAAACGCACAAAACAAATATCATCAAAATCGGTTCAGCCGTTTAGGAGGAGTTCACTGTCAACACACCTACAGAAGAATTATGTATATATATACATAGATTAGCGTAGACATAATATATCTGTTGAGGGTGTTGAATTTGCATAATGCATTTAAAAGTGAGAAAAGTTAGAGGGGCTAATTCGACCAGCAGATTTCGAAAATCAATTTTTAGAATTGTCGTTTGTCTCTCTGTTAGAGCATAACGTGATAACTACTAAACCGATTTAAATGAAACTCAACACGGAGCGAGCGAGCTTACATCCTGGGGCAACACTTCAGGCACTTGCCACTAGCGTGACATTTGGCTACTTCAGTAGCCGTGATCACGGAAGACAAAGATGTCAAGTGTCAATGAGTATTGTTAGAGTTATTATTTAGCCTACCCCAACTTAAGACACTTTTTATACAAATAAAATAGCAAAAACGTCGTTTTCGTAGAATAGACGAATGTTACCAAATTATTAGCGCGGCAGTGTGTTCTTTTTTTAGGTGTCTTCCTTGCATTTTACTAACAAAACACGTGATTAATGAATTTTAATATATTTGTATGTATTTGTCCACAGATCAAGTTGGAGAGTGTCCTCGGGCTGACGGTGGGCAGCAATGCGGCGCTGGACTGCGACCCCAACACAGAGATCGTCGCATATCCCGCAGGGTGGGTAGCGTTTACATTTATCGCACTAAGGGCCGATTTTGCAATCATCAGATAAAAGTTATCACTCGAATAAATTAGATAGATAGATAGCTAACACTTTGTTGCTCATCCAGGCAGACTGGGTTAAAAGAAATTCTTAACTAATCTGGCGATGTACGTGGAGCAGAAGAAAGATAGGGACTGTATAATTTAAATATACTTATTAACACTCATTTATAAATTTAATACATACATAAATCCAGACACATAGAGTACCAATATATACGTATATACGAAATAATCTAAATAAATATATTTATAGACATTATATAATATGACAAGCATTTTATATTAACATATTGTTACGAGCTACAGGGGTCGAATTAAAATAAATGCCGTTGGAATTATTATAGAGTTTATTAGAACTGTACAAACACGTATAAAACAAATATAGATAAAACTGGGTGCAACCAGTTCACACTGCACGATTCAATGCAATTTGACACGCGCAAAATCCGTCGTCTATATCGCTAATCGAGAGTACTACAAACGTCTTACTCGTATCGTAGTCTTCGCTTGACTGCCTATCTCTCCATTCGGACACCTTTTTATATTTAGCTTAGGTTCGTGTAAACAATGATTTCCACGAATCACACCTGCGCCACCATCGACGCTATTCCCAGAAAACATAATTCTGCACACCTGCAGGATTATGTCTGCGAACGGCCAATAGGCTATTGTCTAAACAAAAAAACTCCGAATAGAGGAAGGGCAATAAACCAGTTTTATGGCAGGCAGATGGGCATCTCTTCTATTGGGCCCAACTTGTAACAATATATTACAATAGATAAATAAGTAAATTTTCAAATTCAAATGTTTTTATTCAAAATAAGTTCCACTGGAGAACGCTTTTTGAAGGTCATACATATAAGTTAAAATCTAATTTTACTTCCTATTCTATGTACACCGCTTCGCAACATGTTATTGCTGTTAAGGAGAAGAAGATGCAAGAAACTCCAGCAACACGTCTAGCTAAAAATTGTTTTTCTTTATATTTCTTATTCTATTTTTATCTCAAGTTCCTTTTTTTTAACGTATACTATATTAGACATATTATATTGTTTAAAGACAGATAGTACCTTCTAAGTGAGTTACGAAATGTAGGTAATGTTTGGCCACGCTGACAGTAAAAGGCAACGCATTCCAGAGTTCGAC
Organism: Dendrolimus houi; assembly: GCA_039645545.1. NCBI lineage: Eukaryota > Metazoa > Arthropoda > Insecta > Lepidoptera > Lasiocampidae > Dendrolimus > Dendrolimus houi. Next base: position 30,681,002 of record CM077117.1, on the reverse strand, counting down.
AGCCTGCACTGTAAAAGAGTTATCATAAAAGCATGAAGTGTGTGCCACCTACAGTCAGGAGTCTACGATATGTTTATTACGAGAACGTTTATTCCGCTTACAACGATGACCTGGAGAGAGCTTCCCGCCGAGGTTTTCCCTCTACGCTACGACATGGGGTCGTAGCGTAGAGTAGGGCATTATAACATTTCTTAGAGGCCGGCAACGCCCCTGGTGTTGCAAACGTCCATAGGCGACGGTAACCACCTTCCTGGGCCGTCCGCCTGTTTGCCTGCTTCAGCCAATAAAAAAAAATGTATCTGAGCGCAAATTATAACCTAACTAAATTCGAAAGTGAACCAATTGAACTGTTTTATTCATGCAACTGTCATTTTTAATCTTGTCATGTTTTGAATTTGTAATTAAGAAAAACATGCTATTGTTTTTCTAGTTGTTTTATAACCAACATTAGCGTCGAACTAATCCTTATTGTTATTGTTATCGACTTCGTTAGCCGTTCGCAGGTGTGCAAGTTACTATTTTTCGGAAACTCAGTGCGCGCGGCCAATTTTTTTCTACTGTGTAGTTGATATAAGACAATGCCCGAATGGAGGGGTGGGGCAGTCAAGCGACGACTACGAAACGAGTAAGACGTTTGTAGTACTCTCGATTAGCGATATAGACGACGGACTTTGCGCGTGTCTAATTGTATTGAATCGTGCAGTGTGAACTGGTTGCATCCAGTTTTATTTGTATTTGTTTTATACGTGTTTGTACAGTTCTAATAAATTCTATAGTAGTTCCAACGGTATTTTTAATTCGAGTCCTGTAGCTCGTAACAATATTATCAAAGTTCAAATTTCACATTAATTCACGGTACAAAAATTAATTAATAAGACAAATACTAGGGCATTACACCCGCGTCACTATAGTAATTATTATCAATGTTTCTACTCCTCGGCGTCAAAGGGACATGTATACCATACTGACTTCAAGTATGGACCCTGCCACCGGGCCGCATGGCGGCGGAAAACAAACTCATGCATCTAACTGGGTGTGCAGTTGCACCCATGTACGTAGCAGTGGCGAGTCCCATCGATCTACAAAAAGACTGAGCATGCCAGTAGGTATACGCATCTCTTTCTAATATGTGTATTTTTTTCTAAATCAGCCTATTCAATTCCTGACCACCCTGGTGATTGAATTTAAAAAAAATCTATTGATACCGCTTTAGGTTTAATCAGAATCGGTCCCAAGACTTCTTTGAATATTTTTCGCTATATGTTATAGTTACGGATTTGGCCATGGAGGCCCATTTGAAAAAATTACCCTGTATATGTATTGTTACGAGCTACAGGACCTGAGGTCCTAAGGTCTGACCACATTCCAGTTAACAAGTTTTGTCACATGATAGAACAAAGATCTACCCCTCTTTGTGAGCACTGTAACAAAGTAGAGGATCTCGTACATATTGTTCTGGAATGTGGCCAAACCCAACCAATTAGAAGGACACTCTTGCCAGACTCAATCGATTGACTTTATACCGATGGTCACTATAGAAATGTCCAAAAGCGCAAAGTTCTTCCCTTGCACACTGTATGATTGTTCAGATTTGTTTGACAGATTAATTGTATAGTCAAAAACGGGACATCTTTACCCTGGAATGTTCGAGACTGCGGACGTGTCGTACAACGTATTGTTACATGCCCTCAAAGATAAGCCGCACAGCCTATTGTAAGCGCAGCTTATTGTCCTTTCTCGGATTAGGGAATCCTTTGTCTTTTGAATTTGTAGTTAAGAAAAACATGCTATTGTCTTTTTACTTGTTTTATAACCATCATTAGCGTCGAACTAATCCCTATTGTTATTGTTTTCGACTGTGTGGACGTTCGCAGGTGTGCAAATTAATATTTCTTAGAAACTCAGTGTGCGCCTCCAACTTCTTTGTACTGTGTAGTTAGTATAAGACGATGTCCTAATGGAGGGGCGGGCAGTCAAGCGACGACTACGAAGCGAGTAAGACGTTTTATAGTACTCTCGATTAGCGGTATAGACGACGGACTTTACGCGTTCGAATTGTATCGAATAGTGCAGTGTGAACTGGTGCATCCAGTTTTATTTGTATTTGTTTTATACGTGTTTGTACAGTTCTATTAAATTTTATAGTAGTTCCAACGGCATTTTAAATTCGAGTCCTGTAGCTCGTAACAGTATGAATGCCGCATCAGGTGTCTGAGGGATACCACTAGTGCATTTTTATAATAACCTTCGTCGATCGCGTACGGCGTTTGTATCAGGTCACTGCCTAAGGGTTTACAACTGTTGCATATTATTTGCAATGCCCACATATATTTCGGAAAGTTGATTACTTCGAAAGTGTAAAAGCAAAACATGCATCGTAATGTTGGCAGAGCAATTTCCGCACGGCGCCGCGCGCTCCTTCTTATTGAGGAAATAGCTCTACGGCTTTCCGTGTCGAGCTTTCTACGTATTGGGATTGAAACTTTAATGCGGTATATAGTAATTATCAGGATATTACGAATGTGGGGGCTATAACGAAGATATAATCGACCGTATTTGTTACTCTATCCATAATGAAAGCCTGTTCCATGGCCTTTTAAGCCGTCTGTCTATCTGTCTTTGTATGTCACAGTCCTCTCAGAAATTGGTATGGCTATGTATGGTATTTTAGCCCATATAGGTAAAAAAGCATGTCAAATAAATGTGTATTTATTTATGAAGAGGTTAATGAAAGTAGATGAAGCGAAAGTTGTTTGTCAGGATCGTCGCAAGTGGAGATCTATAGTCTCTGCCTACTCCTACCTACCTATCTGAAACAAGCGTGATAATATGTATGTATTATATGTATATACTGGTATTTTTCAAGTTCACCACTAGCTAGTTGTCCAACGCTTATATGCAATACCGATTATGCCTATATTCTAACAAACTCTGCTGTCATGTCTCGCTTATTACGTGTTTTCCTATCTCTTTTGGTCGGCTCAATATATTTTTTTCCTTCTATTCGTCTCTATTCTGGCATATACGTCGTCTTTTATACCACATATCATCTTTCTCGCAGTCCATCGAGCTCTTTTTTGTTTACTCTTTATCATCATCCATCAATCTGCCACTTTAACTCTCTTTTAACAAATTGGTTTGCATCCCTCTCATTACATGCCTGCGCCATCCGAATTGTCTTCCTCTCAATTTTCTAGTTACCGGTGCCACTTTCAAATATACCTTTATATATTGTTATTTTTTGTTACATTTTAAAAATAAAAAAGTTACATCGACTTTGGTACACACAAGCTATCGACCTAATAAAACGCTAGGCGACGCTAGGTCTCGTATTAAAAGTAACATTTTTAAATGCCTGTTACGACGGATGTAGATCTGCGAGGGCCTCCCGAGGCATATTGCGGACCCCCTGACCGGAAAATTGTGTCCAGCGCACCGTGAAATCTCTCTGCAGATGGTATCTTAACGAGATGGGATAGCGGTGAAAATTTTCACCTGATATTATTATGCCTATTTTCTGTTCGACTTGGATAGAAGGTTATAAGACTACAGATGCAAAATTATATTAACATCTGCAAAAATATCGATATATAATTATGCGTTTGATAACCATTTTCTATCACAGTTGGCCGTCAGCGGGTCTGATGTGCAATAAAAAAAATCTTATCCGTTTAGTATTTTTTGAGCTATGCTTTGGGTTCCGGAACGCCTAGATATGCGCTTACTGCCTTACTCACTATTTTTTTTTTAATTTTGCCCAAGTACTGACCTCCCCCCGTCTCTTTAGCTAAATCGCGGGCGGTCGCTGGTTGAAATATAATAATAGTGCCATTGAGTATATACATCTGCATAGCAACCGCTCCGTCCACACTGTGTACGGTCAGTGACCACGTTTGGTGCATAATAATGATGCAACGCGGACTAATGTGGCCGGCACGTACCCCGGCCATCCGCCTCACGTTGCGCCCGCTGGAAGGTGACGTCGGTCATTCAGGTCTATTCCGCTTCATGCTGGCAGTTAAAGTTTATTGCAGTCCAGGTTATATGAAACCGTGCGATATGTTTTTTATATATTTTTTAAATTATTTGATGCGATATTAAACTTAAATATCAAAAATAAGACTACACCGTGGTAGAGGCATGCTGGTAAATTATCTTGATGACAGCTTTTAGGGCCGGCTAAAACGGTGTGATACCACACGAATACAGAAAAAATATCGGCGTGCAACGGTTAGTCTTGAGCTAGATAGATAGATAGATAGATAGACAACACTTTATTGTACACTAAAACATAGATTAACAGAAATAGAAAAATACAGGAGATAGTACAACGGGCGGCCTTGTCGCTATAAAGCGATCTCTTCCGGGCAACCCTTGGCAGGGATTAATGGATTTTAATACAGACGGTGGTGCAGTTTATAAATGATAACTATACACAAAACATATAAGTACAAAAAGTATATACATATGATAACACAGACACACACAGACACACAGACAGACACACACACACACACACACACACACACACACACACACACACACACACACACACACACACACACACACACTCACACATACACACACACTCACACACACATACACATACACACTCATACATACATGTATGTATGTATGTATGTGTGTGTGTGTATATATATATATATATATATATATATATATATATATATATATATATATATATATATATATATATATATATATATAGTTCGATCTCTTAAGAGAACTATGTACTGTACGAGAGGCGGAGGCCAGGAGTTTCCATACGACGGGGTTTTCTCAGTTTGGACTCCTGTCTCCCTCTGTTCCATTTTATAAATCTTGTATTTTTGGGAGAAAATAAAGATTATATTATTATAATGCTTCTGAACCTGATTTTTAAAACACTAAAGATTTGGCTTGTCTTATAGCAATTGGTAGCTCATTCGAAAGACGCACACCCTGGACGGTGAAAGAGTTATTGTAAAAACAAGACGTATGTACAGGTGTGCTCATTCTGTATTTAGTTGAGAGGCCTAAATTGTGGGGGCTAGATACATACAGAAATTCGAGCTAGTTAGTCGTGTTTCATATGATGAGTGAGATGGCCCACTTACTCCTCTTAATTATCATTATCCTTACTCCATCCCCCTATTTCATTCTTCTATCTCATCCCGTTTATCTCAATCACCTTAATTTGTTCCATCCTATAGGCTGGCAATGGCTCACCCCTGGACTAATTACAGACTGTGCCACGTTACTGCCAAAGGGAAGCGTGGCCCCAGCGTTGCAACGCAGCGTGGGATGGCAATGTGGCTCCGCTGTGCAAAGCAAGCCATCCGGTCACGGGTCGCATTCAAGAGTTTCCTGCTTTCTTTGCAGAGATTCTTTTCAAATGGAACCCACGAACTCCAAGCGGCGCACATATTATGTAACCCCCTCCTAAGGTTCGATATTCGCGCCGTTCGAGGGCTTCAGCTCATGAAGCAGCGTTGCCGGCTAGAGTGTCTACGCATGCCGCGTCTCAAGGGATAAGTGACATTTCATCCGGCCTCCTGTTTATATTTTATACAAATAAATTATAATAAAAATCTTACTTGTCATTTTCTATGCTGTATTCGTTCTCGACAGAAATATAATTCCAAAGGTTAGTGACATTTGAGTGGTTGGGGATTGTTTAAAGTTATCGATTGAAAGGAGCGGTCAGACCGCACCTTTGACGAGTGTAATAGGGATGTGCCTTGGGGTGGATCGAGTCATATTCATAATGTATAGAGGGTTCCAGTATAATATATTATACTTGTACCAAACATTTTCTTCAAAATTTGATTCCGCTTGGACTATTAAAGTCAGTTTCTGTAGTTGTTGATCTGTTGTAAGGTTATTTTTGTTTTTTGTGTGCGTTTAAACTTTTAAATCACAGACAGTGTCTTCAGGTTTACTGAGACAAGGTCCAGGACTCGTGTGTTTCCACGGCCGCCGGTTCAAAGACAGGCGTGACCGACCCAATAACACTTCTGTATCGAGCAGGTTTCGCAACTCGTCGATGTATTTTTTAGGTGCGAAGATGAAAATGTGGCTACTCCACCCCGCCCGTCTCCTTTAGGAAGTCCATCATCTTCTTGACGTTATCGAAGACCGGTCGGTGGCTACCTGGCGGTCAAAATATTTCGTCCTGTAGTTTGCCATCTACACTAAAGGCCGATTTTGCAATCACCAGATAAAAGTTATTCATAGAATGAAGAGTAACACGGGAAAATTAAAAATGTCACTTGCATGAATAAAGCAGTTGAATGGTTTTAATTTTAAATTCAGTCAGTTTATAATTTATTCGACTGATAACTATTATCTGATGATTGAAAAATCGGCCCTTAAACTACATAATTATCTATCTATAATTAAAAGATACAGAAAAAACATAATATAAAAGACAATATAATACAGATACAGATCAATTCCTTAAAAACAACCTTGAGCTATGTTTCAGCGTCAGTCCCCCCTTAAAACCGGCAGCACATTAGTAGCATCTCGGGTGTCTCAAATGTCAATAGGCGACGGTAACCACCTTCCATCTATGCCTATCAGTCTGACTGCTGTACTTCGGCAATAAAACAAATTTTATGGAAAGTAGTAAAACGTATAGCCCATTAACCGATTGCAACAAATAAGGTATGCCGTGTTTCGGTGGTCGTGAATCACCGTCGTTAAACGGTGGATGGCTCCGGAAACGGAAGACTGACCCCCCAATCTCGCCCGTTCTCCCCTCTCACGGTAATGCACTGACGGTGCTAGGTTGTTGAACCGCCTTCTACGATAGTATTGTCTTAAAATTAAAGTTGATAAGCTTATTTAAGAACATGATCATATCAATGCCCTTGTACCGCCATTGCGCAAAACAGCTCTTGATTTTAACTCGCCTATTCCTCGTATATGCAGGTTATATAATAATATCATCAATTAGGACATACATCATGACTCTACAAATTTAAAAAATACATTCACTCATTATTGATTAATAAAACATACGTCTAGCGTTTACCCTATTTTTTTTTAGTATATTTTCCTTATATTATGCAAGTTATGTTTGCCTGTACGAGACTGTACATTTAGTATAAGACCATTAACATGTATATTTAATTTAAGCATATCCAATGCATCAGTTGTTGGCAAACTTAATAAATTAAAAAAAAAAACAAAATATGAAATATGTGTGTTTCAAAACGATATATAATTTTGATACATTTGGGTTCAATTTTTATCTTACAAGTAAACTGCATATAAATTGCGCCAACCCCTTTTCTCAACCCCGAATCTCACGCCAAGGTGGTACTTACCAGACGCCGTCGTGCGTGGAGTATCAGCTAGGCCTAGCACTTGCAAATCACAGCTTTTGTGGTGTTGATTAACTAGTTCGATGTTTCTGTTTGATATTAAGTTCGTTTATTTATTAGGTATTCGTTTTGGTTTTTGCGAAAGGCACACGCTGCAATGGTCGACTCACTACTGCTCCTGTTTTGACCGCTCAACGCCATCTAGCGTTGGCTTTCCCAAGCCCCTCTATCATGAATACATTAAACGAACGATGAAGTTGGTACAATGTGATATAATATCCCTTACTTCATTCTAGTATTATAAATATTATATTATTATTACAAAATATAAATAATATGTTAACTCCCTCCGTGGTAAAATAGTATATGCCAATCTGAGCCATTACCCATCTATTTCACTGAATCACAGAAAAAAATAACTTCTCAATTTTTCTCAATTTAATTATGTTCAAGTACTGATTAATTAAAAAGAAGTTTAAATATAATACTTGATGGTTTAAAAATCAAATCAGAACGCAAGAAAAGAAAGACTCGTGGCGACCTCTAGAACTAAAGGATCTAAGGGCTTTTTGAGAGTTATGTTATTTTACTGGGTAATTTTCATTCCATAATATTCTCATTCCATGCTTAATATACACTAAATACACCATAGTTTTGTATATATTAAACCGTGAGTGCACTATGGTATGTATGTGCTTTATGCGACCGTGAGAAAGGCCGTGTAGTTACGGCTGTATGTCGTACATATAAATTAGGTGGTAGCTAGGTAAGGTGCAGGTTTTGTGACGAGCGGAGCGATGAGCGAAGCGAAAACTATAGCGGTTGGTACTTGCTAACTACCGCGTGCGCGTCAAATCATTAATTTGCTAAAGGTTACCGTATCGTAATGGGTATTGTACCTTTAATAAACCATGTAATCTAATCGTCCAACCAAAAATAGAAGTGTCTGTATATCAATACAAATCACTGCTTTAATTTGAGTGATACATCTTGAAAATGTACGTTACAGGATATAAACTTAATTTAGCTGAATCTATAAATTTCTTGTAATCTTACCACCATCAGATTAGATAAAGCATTTTCTAGCGGTATTATTGCGTAAAATACATTACGCATTAAAGTGTGTATGAATTTTATCTGAATACATTAAAAGTTATTATGCATTCAACTGAAGTAGATTAAAGCAACGAATGTAAAAAAGGTAAAGACAGCTTTGAATGCCTCCAAAATCCCCTTTCGGAGTTCAATGAAAATTTCAGGGATTATTAAAATGGATTTTATTTTAAATTTTCGTGGTGTTTCATTTAGATTTCATCTGATCTGAATTCTGTATCTTTGAATATAAAACCCAAGCCCCGCGCGATCGAACTGGCGGTCATGGTTTGTATTTGATAAAATGTCATAGTGTTACCGTAAATTAAGAGTTAATATTTTGTATTTGTTCAATATCGGCCATTTCTTATGTAACGTGTGTGCAGTGTAACACGTTCTTTGCACGGTGTCGTCGTTATAATCACTATAAACACCATATCACGCCCAACACGCACAAATAGGTGCGACGAATACGGTATTTTGTCCTATTATTATGGAATATAGATGTGGTGGCTCCGCAGCTAAACGCACTCACGTTTCGAAGGACGTGGGTTCGTATTCTGACCGGAAAGCATCAATGTGTGAAGCCCACTAATACTCTTCGGATCAGTGCGATGGGTATGCCGTTCGTTCCTCCTCTAAAAAGGAAAGGACCAAATCCAGCATTGGGACGGGCGTCTATGGACTGTTATTACTGTAGGTTCTCGAATTAAGTGTTGCACTGTGCAGTACTTACTGTCGTAAGAGGCACCAAAACAATTAAAAGCTTTTCGGCATTAGTGACCACCTTCGTAGCACCTTCGATAACCACATTCCATCAGATGGTCTGCCGCCAGCCTGTTTCCAGTTCAATAATAAAAAATCATTCCTATCTCTAATATCGACAGATGTACGGTGGTCCTGTATAACGTGAGGAAGAACCGCCAGAGCCACGTGCTGAACGCGTCGCGCAAGAGCGTCACGTGCGTGGCGTTCTCGCCGGACGGCCGTTACCTGGCGACGGGCGAATGCGGACACGCGCCCGCAGTCAGGGTGTGGGACTTGCAGGTGAGCTTCTTACTTCTTTTTAGTGCCTGATGGAAAGTGGTTGCCGTCGACTATGGACATTTCCAACACTAACGATGCCACCGATATGCTGCCGGCGTCGGAGGGGGAAGGGACTGGATCCTGCCCACTGATACCGGAACATATGTCAAGGTTATCACAGCATGCCCTAGAAACGGGGTGGGAGCCGTTCAGGGGGGCAAATGCCCTGCCTAACACCTGGCAGAATGGATATTTAAATGTTTTATTATAAATCCCTTAAGTAAACAACCTAGACATGGGGATTGCCAATGTGTGTAACCCGCAAAGCCGCCTTGGACTATCACGGCGGGGTAGTTATAATTGCTGAAAAGCTAAAATAACTAAAATGAGGCTTTGAAACTTGACATATCAACGAGGATGAGTGTAAGATATTTTTTTATACCAGAAAATGGAGGAGTTTTAGGACATATTTAGGAAGTTACGTGAGCGAAGTCAATTTGAAAAGTTTTGATGTTTGTAGTGATTTGTACTACTATCGCCATCTGTAAGTGAGTAGAATAAATTAGTACATTTGTTATTCCATACAACTAGGTCTGAGAACGACCATCTCTGTGTATAGAAATATAGCTAGCGGGTATTTTCAAGAAAGCATATAAAGTAGTAAACACTATAAAATCACATTAATATTAAAAAAAGTCAGACTCAGTCTCTTATTGAACTATTATTTACTGCTTTCTGTTGGATTCTTTTCAGTTTGGATCCTTGCATGAGATGGTTCTTCTTATCTTTGCTCTTTTTATATAGTAGGAAATGTAAGACAACTAACTCCATCTATGATTGAGTAGAATGAAGTATTTTTTACATTTGTTTCTCAGGATCCGACGGCGTCAGGAGCGATACAGATAGCTGAATTCCCAGGGCACACGCACGGAGTCAGCTGTGTTGTAAGTAGACATTAAAAAATAAAAAATCCAAATGGCGACATACTATGGAGCGTAGGTATAAGGAGTACCATCTCTGTATGTGAACAAGTGTCCATCAAAATGCATTCATTAAATTAGGGAGGCGCCACATAAGCAGTAGAGTAAATTTAAAAAAAGTGCCAAAATTTATTGGAGTAGTAACCGCTAAGTGTATATATTATTCAAAGTTCAAGAAATTAAATAACTCTTCAAGTTTTCACATAACAATTCTTTGGGGTTATATTTACTTAATTATTTTGTACTACGTAAATAGTTGACGTTATTAATAGTTTACAACTGGACACTTCTTCAACTATACTCTTATATGAGATGGTTCTCCTTACCGAGACCCTCCATGAGATGTACACGAAACATAAAATTAATATACTATATAAATATTTTTCAGAGTTGTATGTATGTATTTATTAAAGAAAAAGTAAACAACTCTGAAAATGAAGGCATTCTTTGATTTATCCGCGCAGGAACGGAGAAAGAATACAATTTCCTGCATTGGGGCGGCCTGTCGTAAGAGGCGACTAAACAACCCACAGCCAGGTGGTAGGGCATTTGCCAAACTGGATGGCTACCACCCCTGGTCTAGAGTATGCCGCCATAACAACCTTGTGTTGTGTTCTGGCATCAGTGACCAGGTTCCAGTCTCCTTTAAGAGAGCAGCAGCGCATTTGTAGCACCTTTGGTGTTGCAAATGTCCATAGGCGACGGTAACCACTTTCCATCAAGTGGGTCGTCTGCCTGTCTGCTGAACTCCTGCAATAAAAAAAATAAAAATAAAATTTATTTTTAATAAAAAAATTAAATATAAATATAAAGAAACTTGCTAAGTGTACATCTGTCCATAAACAGTAAAGAATGGCTGCCATAGTGGTGATGAACATTTACTGTTTTTCCAAGCAACCATTAAAATCCCTACACTGCAAGGACTACTCATTGTTTTAAATACATTTTTAGGGTTAAGATACAAAATTAGGTTTAGAACCTGGTTAATAAAGATTGTTATTCATTCTTTCATGTTACCAGTGTTAGAAAATTGGTGTTACTTGTATGGAACTTACGTCATATTTTAACCAGTAGTCGGGCACGTGATTGGACAGTAAGATGTGGGAAGTGTATGTAGTGTAGTTGATGTGTTATTACTTTGAAGTATTATTTCTTATTTCAGGCGTTTTCAACGTCATCGAAGTATCTAGTCAGTGTGGGTTCGCAGCATGACATGATTGTAAATGTGTGGGACTGGCGGGCCAATCTCAAACTTGCTAGCAATAAGGTAAAGGCATTGTGATATTATTTAAAATAATTAACAGTCTTAAATTTTTGATAACTGCTGCTAGTTTGTTGGTTAATTTGTATCTCAGTCTAAGGAATTAAGTTTGTATTCTGTACCAGTGTTTTTCAATCTGTGGGTCGTGACCCCTAAGGAAGTCGCCTTAAAGAGAAGAGGCTATTTAAATTTATACCTCGTACTTAGGTACTTTCTACACTCAGCAGCTTTATGTAGAGTATACGGTCCTAATAATGAATATAGGTAACAAAATAGAGAAAAATATGAACATAGTCTTTTAAATGACTAACTCTTTGTGTGTCTATATCCCAAGGGGGTTGCCAGGATTTTTCAACCTGTCAAGGGGTCGCATATTCAAAAAGATTGAAAAGCACTGTTCTATTCCACATAGTGTATGGTTCAACATACAGCGTTTTGCTGGAGCTGTGGCCTATTTTAGGTTACTTTAATATTGTAATATTCCTATAAATAATGTTCACAAATACTTTGTGATTGAGTTGCAATCGAGTTGTTATTACAATGCTATCAGTTACTATCAACTAACTTGAACCCAGGGATCCGCATCCAAGTTCGACTAGTACGAGAATAAATCCTTGAAAGCAACAAGGCGTATTTTCTTCACCCTACTATAAGAAAGCACCAGCACTCCTCCAACTGCTGCCAGCATCCACCACTACAAGCAAGCGCAAGTGTACAAACTGTACATATAGTATAGAAGAAAGATACATATTATTACGTCCATTTGCAACAGGTGTAGACAGGAAAGTTGGATTTTCACGTTTTATATATGATTAAAAATATTTTACAGGTCTCATCGCGCGTTAAAGCGGTCAGTTTTGCAGAGAATGGAAACTACTTTGTGACAGTTGGCTTCAGACATGTCAAGTTTTGGTATCTGGAGTATAGTAGAAGTGCCAAGGTATGCTTAAGGAATACTCATTATGTACTTTATAATATTGTTACGAGTTTGCGGGACTCGAATTAAAATATCGTTAGAATTATTATAGAGTTTATTAGAATTATACAAACACGTATAACACAGGTACAAATATAACCGAACACAACAAATCCAAACGTAATGCAGAAGGTCGTAATTCAATAAAACGCGCAAAGTTCGTCAATATTAGATGTCTGATTGTACACACGTCACGCCTTGATCGTATTTGTAGCTCAACTGACCCCTCTCTCAATCAGGCCATCGTTTTTATACTTCACAAATGCAAATATGTCCGCCCGGCAACGTCGACCTAATTTCCTAGAATTCGCTTGTACTTATAATCCGCAACACGTGGCTAATGATGCACCTGAGCGGCCATAGACGAGTACAATAGGACAATAGGCTGTTCTCCACAATAACTAGAAACGTGTGCCAATAATTAAGTGAACAAAAGAAGACGATCATAAAAGGATTACAAATAGTTCAAATGCCGACAAGTAATAAAATGTGCTTTTACAGATCTGTACGTGGAATTTGTCTTTGTCGGAGCCTAAGTTGTAACAATATGTATAATACAATAAGTCCGTTGGGGGTGTTGAGTTTGTACAATTAATTTAAACATTAGAAAAAATCAGGAGGGATGTTTCGGATCAACGGATTCCGAAAATATGACTTTTTTAATTCTGTCTGTTTGTTTAGAGTATCACGTGTCAAATAGGATTTAAATACAATTTAATGCAGGGCTAGTAGTGAGCATAGGAACTCTTCAATGAAGCACCTTTTGCTCTAGTAATGCGTGTATTTCAATTATTAACTATTTTACAATGAAATTTAATACAAGGTTGTTGCGTGTACTAAGCTTGGTTATGTGTTCCGTAGTAAATTTCGATAGTTGGCGGTTGGCCGTAAATTAAATGATAATGCACGTACACACCGGCGCGAGCGTATTGTTTTCCTGCCCGCCTGGACCAGCGTGTACCTTAGATTATAGTTTATTGAAATGCGCTTATATATGCTTCGGTTCTCGCGACGGCGAATGTAAGGGGTGGAAACATCACAAGTCAATTAGTAGGGATGGGCCGAATGTGGTTTCAACCGAATACGAATTTCAGCCGAACGTTCGGTTTAAATCAAAACTTCGGTCGACCTTCCGTTTAATTTCGCCGCGATTTCTTGGAAGCAACACGTCGTGACTTGATAATGCCGAATCTTTGGCGTTTTTACACCATAACCTGCCTTTAGTAAGTTTTAAATACAAAATAGATTTTTAAACCTTTGATTGAGAATAAAACACCATTTCATAACTCTAAATTCTTACGGTCTTATTCATAGATAGAGTAAGTTTGAACGCTTCTTCAAGTACCAGAAGTGTTAAAACTTACTTTAAGTCTCTATTACTAAGACCGTTATTGTTTAGTTTGTACAAAAGTGATTTCAATCAAAATTAGTGTTGTAATTGCTGATGTCTACGAGAAAGGTTTTTTTTTAAATTCAAGTTACACATTATAATTAGTCAGATACACTACTTTCTGATGTTTGTTAGAAGAATACTAATTTTATTTCATTTTTGTTTTATTTTGATGTCTATTTAATTAGGCAAAGATTATAAGGCTCTTCCATTAAGAAGAACTAATTTAATTTTTATCACTTTGCAAGTTAAGGTTGTAAATGTTCCTAATTAAATAAATGACTATGAATATATAAAGGCCTAATTTTATTTTACGTTTATAATAGATATGATTTCTATTAATTTCAGTCAAAATAGTACAAGTAGGTGTTTTAATTTGTCTTGCACCGAATGTTCGGCATTGGAGCCGATTTTCGGCCATTTAGCAAAAATGAACAATAGGTGGCGCTGACAAGGTGTACGTTTTCGTTTCGATCGTGTTGCAGTTCAAGGAGCCGGTGCCGTTGATGGGCCGCTCGGCCATCCTGGGCGAGCAGAAGGACAACGAGTTCTGCGACGTGGTCTGCGGGAGGGGCGACTCCGCCGAGAGCACCTTCGCCATCACGCGCGGCGGCCTGCTCTGCGAGTTCAACGGCCGGCGGCTGCTCGACAAGTGGGTGGAGCTCCGGGTGGGTGCACCGTTCACGTTTGCACAAGCCGATAGATGGCGCTGTACAATAATTGAGGTCGCAAACGATCCCCGAAACCTTTTCAACAATAACAGATGGGCCTAGACTCGCTGGAAGATCTTCCTCTGAGATGAAGAAGCATTCCATTTCGCTCCTCCTTCCTCCAACCATTAGAGTCATCCCTAGACATCCACGTGGACGCAACCGTCGGTGAAGGAAGTTGGGCGATGCCGCGTGTTATTCACCTCGCAGTCATGAGACACTGCGACGTCTCAACTCGACACTTACTAAATAATATCTATGCAACTGAATAGTCTATGTGTTAATCTGATGTATACATTTCATCAAAATCCGTTTAATAGATTTCAGGTGACAAAGTGTCAAACATTCGTCCATCTTTATTTCACAGTAATTGCAATAAAGAACTCCTTGTGTGGGCTTCCAGACGCCGTCGGCGAATTGCATGGCGATCGGCTCCGGGTACATATTCGTGGGTTGCGCGGAGGGTATAGTGCGGTGCTTCGCACCCCACTCGCTCAGGTACATCACTACGCTGCCTAGGACCCACTACTTGGGCGTGGACGTCGCACAAGGGACTAATATCAGGTAAAAGTAATTACATAAAGTATTTATATCCTTGAAAAAAAAAACCTGAAACACTTCTTCTCTTTTGCTGCATTGTATTGTACGAACTTCAAGGACGCATTTAAGTTTTACTCACACTATACCTGCCTTATCTTTATGTATAAAAATTCAGTTGTTTGTGTCTGTAAAACTAGAAAAATCATTAATGGATTAACTACCCAAAAACGTTATATTTCTCCAGAAGTCCTCTAAGGCTAACTACTCTCTATACTTTATCAACATTGATATGGACGGCCTCTGTGGTTGAGCGGGTTAAGCCGTTGCCGGCCTACCTCACTGCAACGCAGAGGCTCCGGGTTCGATTCGTGGTGTAGTAAATTTCGGAAATGTATTTTCTCCGTTATTTACTATGGTCTGGGTGTCTGGTATCGGCCCCAGTGTAGTCCGTTGTATACTACCCATAACACAAGCGTAACTTGCTTAATTTGGGGATATACAGTGTGTGTGTTTGTCTGCCGATTTATTATTATAACATTGGTCTAACTGTGGAAGAATGAGTTTGATATTGAAAATAAAGCCTTAGAGGCTCACTTAAGCAAAATGGATGTAACACTGGTCTTGGACTAAATCACGTCGAGGTGTCTCCAGGTTCTGCTGGTTTTTAATAACTTTGGTGAATTATGTGGAGCAGTGATCTGTGTTACTTCCAATTGGGCTCTTTATTCGTGATAAAGATCAGAGATGATGGGATCATAAAATCTGAGCCTGTTGAGACTTTGGCTGTGTTTTGGTCGACTGTTGATTGATGCTTGAATATGATTCATGAACAGTTCATGTAGATAAATATGTTTATTAAATGACTATTATATCGAGCCTTTACCACTATTTAATCGTAAGCGACATTTGGACCTACGTTTATTTTTTGTTGTAAAAGGTATTTGAAACTATTATTTTGTTTTCAGTCTATCAGTTTTTGATACATTAGGATGTATACAAACTAAAAATGAAAGTCTTAAAACAAAAGAATAGTTTAAAACACCTATTGCAATTAAGATTAAGAATAAAATTTAGTAGCGTGAATATATAAATGGACACTTGTATGTAGAAAACGTGGCACCGCGCCTTGAGCATGGAACGCAGTACACCGCCCACCCCGGGCAGTTGACCGCTAGCACCTGCACCTGCCCGCGACCTCCTATTTCGCGAACCCCTTGGTCACCGCTCACGTGGGATTCGGCATCTTCTACAGTCGCTTACGACAAAGTGGCCTTAAAGGCTTGATATTATACTGATATTACAAATCGAAAGTATTAGTAGGGGTGTGTGAATAATTCGAACTTACGAATTGTTCGTTCCGAATTCGAATTATTCGAAAGTTTCCGAATAATTCGAAAAAAAATCGAGTAATTTGAATTGTTTCCTAATTATTCGCGAATTTTTGAGTATTTTAAAACATTGCATGTGTAACCTTTTTCTTATAGATTTTTTTCAAACGGAAATTAATAATTAAAAAAACCAAATTGAATTGAAAAGATCTCTTGCCAATATTAGTATCTAGATTTTTTATGTTACTGACAGAAATGAACCTTATTGAAATTGAGCAATTGTTTTGTCTGGATAATTGATTTTTAATCAAAAAGTATATTATTCGTAAGTAGAATGTTTTGATACACGATGTAATGGAATTCAAATTGGAAACAATAGAAAATCCAGTGATATTTTGATAATTTGGGAATTCGAATTTCGAATTGAATATTAATATTCGATTCGAACGACGTTCTCACACCCCTAAGTATTAGTAGTCTTGATGGCAAGAGCCACGTGGGACGTGTGACGTGTGAGAGCGGATCGCGTGTGCGGCCTGACTTCACACAGTTCCGAGTGGACCTGCATAGTTGTGTAATATTGTATTTGGCGTTCGCCAGCCACATGTTCGGGCAGCCGGGCAACGCGCGGTACCCCGACGCCGTCGCGCTCACGTACGACGAGAGGAACCACAAGCTCACCTGCGTCTACAACGACCACAGCCTCTACGTGTGGGACGTCCGGGACATCAAACGGGTAATCCAAATTATATACATCCACTGATAGTCATAAAGGTTTCCTAATTGTCTTTAAAAAATATTTAAAAACTTACTTAACAAGAGAAAATTACAGAAAACCTTTTCTTTGGGGTTTGCCGTAAAAATGTATATTACGTATGTTATAAGTATAACGTAAGCGCTTTAAAGGCGTACGTAGGTTAAAGGACTTAGTATTTTTTCACAGCTTCTATAGTTAAAACTAAAAACCTTTGAATTCGATTGTACTAGACTAGTACAGTAAATTTCGTATACAAACTTTGCAGTATTTAGTATAGTTTGTGAGTTTGGGACCGGCCCCTGAATTGTACGTTGTATATTATCCATGACACGAATGCAAATAGCTCAGCTTATTTGTTTTCGGATCACCACAATGGGCGATATCTTTGTGACCGGCAGGTGGGCAAGTCGCACTCGGCGCTGTATCACTCGGCGTGCATTTGGGGCGTGGACATGGTCTGCTCGGACGCGCCCCTCCAGGCGGGCACCTTCCTCACCTGCTCCAGCGACGACACCGTCAGGCTGTGGCACCTCAAACACAACACGCCCAATATTTATAGTAATGTGAGTCATTTTGTTTTTATTTATTCACTCACTCACTCACTCACTCGTTCGTAATTCTTTCAGACATGGATCGCTTACTATATTATCTTACTCATTTTATATATGTCTCACTCACTCACTCACTCACTCATCATTCATTCCAATAATTAACATTTACTCACTCTTTTGGTAACATCATATCTCAATACGTATGTGTATATAATCAATATCATTTCGCAATTTGTGCGGAAAAACCGTGACGTTTTTTGAAATGCTGAGAAAAGTTTAAAAAATTAAAGACAATTGATTAAAATAGCCATTGATTAATTTAAAGCTTATTTTAATCATAATAATACGAATTATATGTTTGAATTTACCGCCTAAAGTAAATGAATATTTTTTTTCAGGAATTAAACAAGGTCTTATATATTGATCCAGAGTTGAAGTTCTTGAAAGATGTCGACTTGACAACCACCAATGACAAGGATAAGTCGAAATCGTACGACGACAAGACTGGAGTGAGGTGAGCACTCTTAAATTTGTTTTATGTCATGCAGTAAAAACAGTTCACAGTTTAATACACTTCTATGTGTGCAGGAATGGAAAAATAATCCATTTCCTGCGTTGGGGTGGCCTATCGTAAGAGGTGACAAAACAACCTACAGCCAGGTGGTAGAGTATTGGATGGCTACCACCCTTGATCTAGAGTATACCACCATAACAACCTTAAATTCTGTTCTGGCATTAGTGGTCAGGTGCCAGTCTCCGTTTAGAGAGCGACAGCACATAAGTAGCACCTTTGGTGTTACTAATGTTCATAGGCAGTGGAAACCATGGTGCTTTCCATCAGGTCTGCCTATCTGTTGCACTCATCCAATAAAAATAAAACACTGAATTGCAATATCTTTAGAAGACTGACCTAGTAAACTGAATTGGTAGAACAGATTCGAAATGTCATGTAATGCTTCATTAAGGTAACTCCCTTAAAAGTTGAATATGTATTGTATGTAATATAACTTGCTCAGATGTGTGCGGGTGTCGCCGGACGGCGAGCACATAGCTTGCGGGGACCGCGCGGGCAACGTGTGGGTGCACTCGGGGAGCGGCAGCCTCCTACACCGGCTGGAGGCGCACGACGCCGAGGTGCTGTGCCTGGAGTACGCCTCCCGCCCGAAGCTGCTGGCCTCCGCGTCCAGGGACAGGCTGATACATGTCTTTTTGGTCGACAGGGTGAGTTGGATAAATGGTACTTATTTAGGGTCCGGTATCCATTTTAGTTGAAATGAAACCCTCATAAAATAGATTCAAAACTTTAATGCGTCCCTGAAGTTAGTAGTGGATCGTGTTTTTCTTTTTTTTTTCTTTTTGCTAATAGGTAAATGGTCACAGTTTGTGACCATTGTCACAGTGTGACACAGGTCAGCATCTAACACAATTTTCTTTTTAAATACTCCCTCCGACTATATTTATGTTGTAAATTTATCCAACTAAAAAGTTATGTCTAGTCTTATATTTTGTTTCTTACATTTTTGTTACTCTTATGTATGTTATAGTCAAAAGTCGATATGCTGTCTCTTCCTGGAATGACTGGTTTATCCTAGGTTTAAGCAATGCCTTTCAACAAGACCTGAAATAAATTCCAATTTCAGCCTTTGACTAAAGCATTTTTAGTCAAACCTAGAAGTACCTAACTTTTTAGTCGAACATCGAACGTAAAATAATCTGTTTCGGGCTTTGCGTAGTCGTTTCTAGAAGCGACTAAGGCAGACTCGGTCAGATGTTGATTCGTACTGTTACATGTTACATGACTGTATAAATTGTTATCTCCTAAATTAGACAAAATTTCGTTAGTCAAAGGCAGAAAAACGTAATTTATTTGGACTTTGACTAAGACTATGTTAAACCTGAGGTTGGACTAGAAGAACTAACTTAGACGCTCCAGAGCGTCGATGTTTGATTATAACATGTGTATATCTTATTATGTTCTTATTTGTAGGGTTATCAGATCCTTCAAACGCTAGACGAGCATTCGTCTTCGATAACTGCGGTGCGGTTCATCACTACTAGTGGTGCGTTGCAGATGGTCTCGTGCGGAGCTGACAAGACGATACTCTTCAGACAGTTACGGACGGTGAGTCGTCGAAGAATATTCTGGACAGTACAGTCGCCGAATGAATTTTTTTTCACTTTAAAGTCGACTTTTGCTAGCATGAGTACAAGAAACAATACTGCTAAGTTTTAAAAAAATGTTACTAATTCTTAGGCAAGATAGAAAAACCAACAGCTTCGATGTAAGTAATTTTAAACTTTACTATCACATAGTTAAACATAATTTTCTATGGAATAGTCACAGAACAACTTAGTTTGAAAAGGTAACATGTGCTCGCGAACGTTAAAAAAATCAATTTGAGAAACGGCAAACATTTTCATATAACGACTGTGCATCCATAGATAGCTGTGGACAATCAAACAACTTATACTATATTATAACATATCCGGCTCGAAGGACCATAAATTTTATATTATAAAATAATGGCTGCCCGCAATTTTGTCTTTTTGTCCTTAATATTCATAAATAATATGGACAATAATACGTTAATGCCGCGCATACGGCGATGACGCGTGTTATTATCGCTACCTACCGCTGAATATCATAACATGACTAACTACGACGTCGTTTGTGTTTGACAGATTTTGGTCAAATTGAACAATATCTTCCTAAATAATTATGTGTTATTTTGATTATATAAGTTATGTTATTGTAAAGTTTCATCAAAATGTGTTCAGTAGTTTTTATTGGATTGATTTTAATCGACTTCCAAAAGTAGGAAGTTCTCAAATCGACTGTACATTTATTTTGTATGTTTGTTGCACGATTTTTCTGTCAATTGTGAACCGTTTTTAATTGTTTTTTCTTTATTTAAAAGGTGAGATGATCCTATTGTTACCAAGTCAGGATCTGATAAGTGTATCTCAGAGAAATCGAGAGCAACTCTCGTTAAAGAGCGCCGAAAGGAAAATTAATATTATACTCGTGTTAGTAGTACAATTTTTACTAGCACTTAAAATATTCTTTCTAAAGTTATTAAAGGAACTACAACATAAAAATTAATTTTTATTCCACAAAAACAAAACCGGCTTCAAAATTAAAAAGCTAAAAATACATATTTTCTATAACTTGAATTTGGAACCAAGTAAAACATAAAAAATAACAACATAATTGCAAAATGCACCGACTTCAAGATACTGTAGAATGTGTAGAAAATATTTATTTATTAGTTTTTAGTTTAAAGTCTGTTTTGTTTTTGTTATTTTTTTAAAATATTTCTGCCTAAATTTGATCATGCTTCGCTGTGACTCTGTCTAATATTAATGTATAAAGAAGTTAATCCATTGAATACTCTTTGAGTTTTGCATACACAAACATACGGAAGAGGAATATTTTGTATATAAACATAATAAATAAAGTAGTTTTGTGTGTGTCATTAATAATTACATACACCTGTACATTTCTACATACATTACAAATATTAACATGCAATAATTTCCAAATGTATAAACTTTAAAATTATTTTATTTTATTTTAAATTGTATAACAAACGAGTTGTCTGGAAGTGGGCGCTAACAACTACAACACAGTATTATACTAGAGCAGTTGTCTGTGATACCAAATTGTTTCTGTACACTAGGTTAATGGTTCTGAATTGTATTGTTTATCCTGCAGACGCAAGATGGCGGCTATCAGTTCGCGAGGGGCCAGAACGTGTCCGGCCGGACGACGCTGTACGACATGGAGGTGGACGCCGGTGGCAGACATGTGCTGACTGCCTGTCAGGTTAGGCTATTACTGTAGAAACAATTAGTCTGTAGCAGCGAGAGGTCGAGGTTAAATGATACTTCAGATGGCAAAGAGTTGTATTCACTGTCGAGTGAATGTGCGAACGGAACCTTAAGTACAAATATTAACAAGTCGTACATGTACTACGTTGTCCACTTCGATGACTAGACGCATAGATAGTACACTATATATAAAATAGATGAGTTTCTCTGGAATAAAATATCAAAATATCATTTACCCTGCCCGATAGATGGCGCTACAATCGATAATTCTATAAATTCCACTAAACGGTACTAGTAAGTTATAACTTGTTCTAAATTGGATTAAAGGCAAAGAGAAAATAAAATTAGTTTAAAACTTATATATAACAGTATATTTTATGCCAAAAGTAAAAAAATGGTTCACATAAAACTTCATGTAAAAGTGCGAGATCCGCCAAATATGACCATAACCTGTGGTTTCATTTATGCTCTTAAAATCTCGTCAGCGTGATGTATTTATTCAACGATATTGCACAGCGCCATCTTAAATGAGGTTAAGTGGGCTAAATGGAAATTAATTATAATTTTTGATGTTCCTGGACCACTTGATGGCGCTAGTTTCCCTACATTTTTTTATTATTCGATTATGTAGGAGAGATCCACTGGGATGACTAGACGTATGCAGCTATCATAAATGTATGCAACTGTTGTATGTTACGTATTTCAGGATCGCAATGTCCGCGTGTACAGCTCGGCACACGGCAGACATACGAAGACTTTCAGGGGCACCACCGCTGAAGATGGAACTCTCATTAAAGTATTTCCTTCTTTTATTTTATTATAGGTCTTAGAGATACAACATTACTATTATAAGTGCTAAACTAAAAACAGAATCATGGTCGTATCCATTTTGGACCACATCTGGAAGTAATTTCGCAAGTAAGAATAAAATATACGTTCTTGCATAATATTAAAACACAGTTCAAGAAATTTAAGTGCAGAAAACTATAGGCAGTCCAACGGTCCTATCACTAAAAGTAGTTTTTTCAGACAATTTTAGCGTGGATTATTTCACTTTTCATTCATTTTTTATATATACAGTGTAAACTCCATATAACGACACTGACACTGACACTGGTGCATTTTATGACGTTATAGAGAGTTGTCGTTAAATGGAGAGAAGTCTGCTATTCTTATCTGACGTCTTTTGCTGCACCAGTAATTTTGTTGTACTTTTTTACTTATTTTATTCATATTTAATACTTAAGAATTTCGCTATTTCAGAATTTCTTAGAAATTTTGGTATGCATGATACCGACAGTCGAGTTTATTACGGCCTAGGATAATAAAGCGATAAAAGAACGTACACAGCTGCGCAGTTTTTACTAACTTTGGCAACTTTAAATGTACTTTTTGTTACTTAATTGTTGTTGTTATTGAGAGGGGATGTAATGCTATACAGAGTGTATGAGCTACAACCAAAACCAAGTGATTTCGACACTTAAGGGAGTTTGTCGTTAAATTGAGTGACGTTTACATGGAGTTTACACTGCATACATACTTATCAAATTTTTTGGAGTCAAATGCACGGAAGCCAATTTTTATATATAAAATTTATTTTTATATAATCACCCTCACCAGGTGGCGTTGGACAGCAGTGGCATCTATTTAGCTACATCGAGTACAGACAAGATTCTCAGTGTGTATGACTATTACTCTGGGGAGTGTATGGCCACCATGTACGGTCATTCGGAGATCGTCACCGGACTGAGGTGAGAAAAACTTTGTATCATGAATCCGCAATCCATGTCACTTCAGAAAACCTTGAAAACTTCATATCTCAAAAATCACCCATCTTGTTTTTAAACTAATTTCGAATAACACCATAAATTAGATGGATACACATGTTCTTGTTACAAAGATCCACATTTTTTGCCAGTTACATGACATAATCATAATTAATTGATTAAAACAAGTCGACTAAGGGAATTCAATCAGTAACCTAATGGCGGGTCCCGATATGCTACTATTCATGCAGACCCCTTACCATTACTAGTATGGGGCTTAGCTGAACGCTGCAGAGCAAGCGAGCGGTTAAGATATAAAGTGATCTAAACAGGTGTTACAATGTAGGTTCACACCGGACTGCCAGCACCTGGTGTCGGCCTCCGGCGACGGCTGCATCTTCGTGTGGCGCGTGCCCCACGACATGGTGGTCACCATGAGGGCGCGCTTGGCGCAGCAGGCCATAAGGCAGGGCAAGTGAGTACCATGTTATATTTTCTCAAGGTTTCGCTACTAGTATACATAATGAAACTGTTTTAACGGTTTTAAGCGCTGTAATTTATTTTATCTTTATTATTCCGACGTTCGGAAGACAAAGATGTCAAGTGTTAATGAGTATTGTTAAAGTTCTATTCAGCCTATCGCCAACTTGTTCATTTCAGTTTTAATTTTGTTTATGGTTATTATTTGCTCCATGTTGCTAATTTACCACTGCTTCGGAAAATGTTGTGGCTTGAAGAAAAAAAGCGGTGCAAAAAAACTCTTCAGCAAACGTGCCTAGCTCTAATAATTTTATATAATACTAGCTTCTGCCCGCGATTTCGTGCGCGTGGAATAGTAAATAAAGTAAGTTAAAAACCCCGATTTTGAAACATTCTTCATTGGTGATCCGCTCCTATTGGTCTTAGCGTGATGATATATACCCTATAAACCCTTCCTTCCCTCCTCGATAAATGGACTATAGTAACACTGAAAGATTTTTTCAAATCAGTCCAGTAGTTCCCGAGATTAGAGCGTTCAAGCAAACAAATGAACTCTTCAGCTTTATATATTAGTATAAAATTAAAATGAGTGGAAGGTTAAAATAACGAAACGTCGGAATAATAAAAATCAAATAAATCACCGCGCTCAAAACCGTTCAAACATAGTTTTATTATGTGTGCCATATTGTTCATTAATTACGAACATTCTAAGAAATTGATTAGTATGTTCGTGATTAGTGAACCGCCACGTGTATTATTGTGTTGCTGTTCTTTACAGCTTACATTGTAGGTGTTTCTATTTGGATATGCTCACAATAAATACGGCCGATTCAAAGAGTTAGTGGCAGTCGCGCCTGGATCGCGTCAAACCTCTTTATGTGACTTCGGAGGAATCATTACGCCTAATGCACATTTAACATTATCGACTGATTGCTAACGATTTGTTTCGTCTTTAACCGTTTCTAAATGCTCTGAATAAGAAATGTACCCCTCAGTCGGTATTTTTACGAATACTGTTCAAAATAGGACCATAAACCCACACAATAGTATCGTTGGTTCTGTTTTGTAGTTTCAAAGTGGACTTTATTTTAGTAGGACAATAAGGGATATGAATTATTTATTTTAATGCTGCACATAAACCAAAGAGGTAATAACCTTCGTTTCTACTTTGAATGGAGCTGCTAAGCCAGGTCTTTGAAATGCAAGACACGAATGGGTCTGAAGGTTATACTTTGATTTCTGGACTTAGGCAAACAAACACAAGTTTAAAGTGTAGCGATATGAAATTTAAAAAATATATTTTTCGCAGGAAAGTGTCAGCTGGTTCCAACGGTGTGTCGGCGTTGGACAGCGAGAGCGACTCGCACTTGGGCTCGCCGCCAAGAGAGCTGCCGTACGAAGCGAACAAGTTCAGCACGCCTATTGTCCCGGACTATACGTGAGTCCAAGCACGTTTTGTATTTCTCCTCTTTCAGCTATTTCAGTGGGCAAAATATGTCTTGTTCTTCCATATTCTCCTTTATTCTTTTTATTTGCTATGCTTAGTAAAATGTATTCATTACATCCAATCATTCCATTCTTACATACATCTTCTGTCACATTACAACTCATCATGTTATCTTTCATCTAATCCAGCCATCCTTTTTTTTGGTCTACCTTTACATTTGTACCCATCAATCATGCAGTTTAACATTTGTTTTTGTCACGTACCTATCATACCACCTCAGTCTTCTTCCACTCAATTTTTCAGTCACGGGTGCAACTTTCATAGATCCCCGTAAGTACTCATTTATCACCTTATCCATTCTTGTATCAGCACACATCCACCACAACATTCGCATCTCAGCTGAGTGGAGCCGTTTGTGGTCTTCTATCACTTTAGTGGCCCAACATTCGGACCCGTATAACGAGACCGGTTGGGGAAAAAGTTTCTTCGCATTTTATATAAAAATTCAAAAGGTTTTTTTATAAAGTTTATTTACATTTGACTAAAGTATGTAGGTGCCATTTGTTGGATAACTTTTTACCATCTTGCAGGTAGGGACGTGATCCCATTGCAATAAATAATTTTGGGCTTCTGATATAAAAACTGCGACAAGTGGTTTTGGCAGTCCTCTCGTGATGTTAACCTGACACTGCCTAAGGAATTCTGCAGAGACCGAAACAGGTGATAATCTGAAGGTGCAATCTCAGGACTATACGGCGGATGCATTAACACCTTCCAGCCAAACTCGTCATTTTTGCTGAGTGGCTAAAGATGTGTGAGGTCTAGCGTTATCGTGGTGAAAAACCACACCCCTTCTGTTGATTAATTCCGGCCGCTTTCTCTCAACTTTTTGCTTTAATGTCATCAGTTGGTCGCAGTACAGTTCAGAATCAATGGTCCTGCCTGGCGGTAACAGCTCATAATGAATAATGCCCTTCCAATCCCACCATACACACAGCATCGCCTTGTTGCTTGTTAACCCGGGTTTCGCCACAGTCTGTGAAGCCTGACCGGCCTTTGACCACGATCTTTTTCACACGTTCTTGTCGTACGTGATCCACTTTTCATCACAAGTTATCAGCTTCTTCAAAAATGGTTCAGTTTCATTACGTCATAATAAAGAATCACAAATGAGTACACGGTTCATTAGGTTTCTTTCAGTGAGTTCATGAGGCACCCAAATATCCAACTTTTTTGTGTACCCAGCTTTTTTCAAATGCGCCAAAACCATTTTGTAGTTAATTCCCAGTTCTCCAGCTACCTCGTAACTACTAATATGCCGATCTTGCTCCACTTTTTCAAAAATGGCATCAATTTTGTCCGTAACAGGGCGACCAGAGCGACGTGCATCTTTGATATCAAAATTTCCGGATTGAAAACGCTTAAACCAAATTTGCGCTACTCTCACAGATACTGCATTAGGTCCATAAACATCACAATTTTTTTTCGCGGATTGTGTTGCATTTTTACCTTTTTTGTAGTAAAATTTTAAAATGTATCGAATTTCTTCATTAGATTCACTCATTTTAACAATAAAAAAAAACAAATGAAAATCACACATTTTCCTAATTTGAATTTGGAATTGTCTTCTTTAAAATTAAAACTTTTTAATGATACTAAAACCAGCCAGATACAGATGGTAGAGCCACAGAGATCTTATTACAAGTTCATACATACTATATGCGAAAATACTTTTTCCCCAACCTATTATCACACCTTTCAGTTTCAGTGGTATTAGTTTGTCTCCACTTTAGCCATGCTACATTTATTCTTCTCCATACATCCTTTCTATATCACTATTACTTCGCAGTAGTGAAGACCGGTATCCAAATTGGGGGTTACACGGTAGTGTGGTTGAATGTAGTTTAAGTGGCACAGCACTGGAGGTTCCGCCAAAATCGCAAAACAGGTATTCGGTTTTGGTTCTACTGATTTTCAACCCAACGTTTTTTACATCTACCTATGCAATGATAAATTGTTTGTCAATTTGTCAAAGCGACTTTTTGAAACATAAAGTAATTTTGTTATAAAGAACAATGAGCTGATTCCGCGCTTAAGGCTATCTTAGTGTTGGAACAAATGTACTGTTTTCATCTCTGTTTATTGCACGGGGAAGCAAATGGAATTGCGAAGTTTTGTATCAATCTGAAAGTGTATGTCTGTAAATGAACTGTATTATAGGGCAGGTCCTTTAATATATTTCTATTATTTATATGAATGTATTTTTGCATAGGTTGCGAATAGGTCGTTTGCCCTCGTGGGCTAAGAAGAGCCTGGGCCACGAGCTGGCGGCTGCGGAGTCCCCTGCACCTGAGCCCCTGGCCAGGGGCAAGTGGGCCACCAGGATGCAGCCCGCGCACGGTGAGTGCTACCCGTCATTATTAGAGCGCCATCTATTGA
The DNA here is from genome assembly GCA_039645545.1 of Dendrolimus houi. Classification (NCBI taxonomy): domain Eukaryota; kingdom Metazoa; phylum Arthropoda; class Insecta; order Lepidoptera; family Lasiocampidae; genus Dendrolimus; species Dendrolimus houi. The sequence goes on along the minus strand of CM077117.1, from coordinate 30,653,097 downwards.
AAACTAATCGTAACAAATAACGTTTACTTGCTAACCGACACTAGATGGCGCCTTTAACAAACTGATATTCTTGTAAGAATTATTGGAGCACCGTTTAGTGTCTAGATTCCAGAACTTTTTATATCATAGATCATTTGCCATGTTCATACCTGATTAAATACCTTTACAGGTCCTAAATACTTCATTTGTAGATGGCGCTACTATTTTTTTTCGTTTTGCGGTTTTATATATTACAAAACACTTAAGACTTTTAACCAGTATTTTATTCATCTATTAATTAAAATTATTTTTTAATTTTTTTGATGTATCAATTTCCAGATAAAAGGGATTCTGATGGCTCGAAAGACAGTTCTTTGGACAGTGGCACCGATACGAGGTACATTGAGAAGAGAAAGGAGCAAAGTATGGTGAAACAGGTAGGTTTATTGATGTGTTAACATTTCGTGTATGTATTGGTATTTAGTATAACAAAGATGCTGTGTAAATGTGTTGGTTAATAAAAAAAAAATCGTCCTATATCATTAATATATGGCATAAAATTAGCATCCGTGGTTAATGAGAATTATTTTGATAACTGTAATTAATTTGAAGTTTAAGTGCATCATTGTAAACACAACCATGGAACTAAAATACTGGTAATGACAATTATCTAATAAAAATGTAGCTTGGAAAATGTTCTAAATCCCATATGACTGATGATGGTGTTACAGGTCATTCTGTTCTCACTTATTAACATTTATGTTTTAATTAAATACTTGAAAATCTTAATAAGTTTATTTTCAATTGTTGGTTGATTTGTTCTAAAACAATAAAAGATCAAAAAGCAAAAGAAGAATGTCCTGCGGCATTATTTTTCTTAATATAATTAAAATAATATGCATTCTCATTATTTAAATTAAAACAATTTGATAGTTCCCATAGTGGTTAATTATCTCAAACCAACATATTTGCACAACAATTTAAATGTAAATATGTACAGAACGCGCCAAACTTAAATCCGTCTCGAGTGAAGTTAGTTCCGTGAATTTGAGCAACTCCAGTCAAGTGTTAACGCTTATTACACCAGACAGTGTGTATTGCGAAAGAGATGGCATGCGAATCTGTATAGCGGGTGAGCGAGAACGCAATACTCTTTCTCAAATCTGTACATACCTAATTATGTTCTACGTAATCACGTGTACGAACTTCAGGGCCGTATTTAAGTTTTGTTCGAACTAATAGTTATTGTGACTAAATGTCTTACGTGTTAAATCGACTCACACGCGGTTTAAGGTGTTAGTTTCCACCCTCCCTGTATTTTGGTCATTGGTGTTGGTGATTTTATGTGTAGAGTTTTAGGGTGCCAACAAAGTTAGACGTGTGTTGAACGTGTGTTGAACGTGTATTGTATAAAGTATATATGGACTAGAAACAGTACATACAAACATATGGGGTTGTTTTGTTGGGCGGTGCTTAGTTGTTAGTAAAGCCATGGTATGGGATATTGTACTAGTATATGAGATCCCATGATTCTTTCAAGAAGGGAGTAAGACTGACATTGGAGAGTGGAATATAAAATAATACTACGATTTCTACTGGCGATGTAATGGTGGTTATTTATTATATTTAAATTAAGCATTTAATTTATCGATAGTAGGTAGGGTTATGTCAAAATGCGCAGATACCACCGTCCTGCTTATTTCTACCGTCAAGCATTCTCCCCGTTCCGGGGGGAAGAGCAGGATAGCCAGTGCAATTGCGATGTCCACTTCATTTCAGTGTTCATTAGTAAAATGAGTTTGTATGTCATGATTGTTACAATTTTCGTTCAAATATGCCTAACGTTTTTTCTTAAATGTAACAATTTTTTATTTAGTGATTTTATCTTTTACTACGCGAGTAGAGGTTACCGGGGATTTGTTTGTACAGTTGATTTTTTATTACATGTTTAATTTGATTTTCATTGTTGTCTGTCAATACGTAATGCTGGTATTAGACGGATAAACCAATTTTCTATGGATCACTTTGGTTGATTCATTCATATTGAAAGATAGAAATGAAGCTTATATTAGAATCTAAAATATTAGCTTTATATAATGATAAATCAAGTTAAACGGTTGGAGGATTTTTTCGAAAATGTATGTGAGTGTGTTGTTTAAACGCGTTGGTGGGTTGGCAACAGAGGCCCAAGTCCCTCAACCTATCCCAGTTGCCACGCGTCGAGGCCCTCTTTCGGAATTTGGACGAAGCTATCGCGCATACAAGAGAAGTTTTGTCCATATCGCCCAGAGTTCAAAAGGTTCTTTTTCTTTTAAATTTTGTTTTTGTTTAAAGCACGTTTTGTTATGTTGTAAGGTAAAAGTATCAGTAGTTGACATACGCTAGTGGTTGACATTGACATAAGAAAGTGTAATTAAGATACAGTGATCAAAACCCAATAAAAAATTGTCAGTATATATCACAGCACTTTTCAGCCTTATGTGTTGTGAAATATCCAGATTCAAAATCAAATATCTTTATTTGCATAAAACACGGTGACAGCATAGATTACATTAAGGTGAATAAGTACATAATTTTTTTTAACAATACAAATTCAGTGAATACTAGGACTATATATATGGTTTTAGTCAATGAAATTTTAAGAGAAAATTAATAAAATCGAGACGAAAATCACTCAGAAACAGTAATAAATAAATTTTGAATTGACAATCCATAAGAAAAAAAAAATATTAAAAAGAAGCGATTAAAATTTATCGATCAAGTAATCAGTAATATTGTAATAGACTTTTTCCTTTAAAATCTTAATCTTAGTTTTAAACAGATTGTCATATAATGTTTTATACCAGGAAGGTAGTTTATTATATATTAAGGGTGCCATGCAGAATATATTTAAAAAAAAACAAATTATTGCAGGAGTTCAACAGACAGGCAGACGGCCCACTTGATGGAAAGTGGTTACCGTCGCCTATGGACATTTGTAACACCAAAGGTGCTACAAATGCGCTGCTCTCTTAAAGGCGACATAAGAGTAGTCCGTGCATTATGGAGATAGACTCCATCGTTATTAGGACGGTTTCGCGGATCTACCTGTCTCAAACAAGTAAACAGATTTGGATTTATTTAATTTTTAGATAAACTTTTATTTCAATACATTAAGTGTTCTTCTGCTAAAGTATCAAATACTAGTGAAGTATAAATGACTAGTGCAATGCCAACTATTGGTGCTTTTACCTTAATGTGTTTTGTTATGTTCAGTATGTTATGTTTAAATGTATATTTTTATGATAAAGTTGAATTTAAAACCGTATTTCTTGCGTATGCTTGAAGTACTTTCTTGCGATATTTACATATTTTGTGTATCAAAATAAATCGTTTTTGTGTATATGGTGTGGTCGTACCATAATAAAAAGCAAGAAATGCGGCCTTTTGTTTGTTATGTTTGAAGCACGCTGTTATGTTTGCGGGTGTTGTTTTTGTTTGATCGTTTCATACCTTCACTGTGAATTACATATTTGATTGCAATAATCATTTAAGTTCGGCATTTTTCCTTCTACGTTCCTCTACTCTGGCATACGTTATCTGTCACACTACAAATGTGATGTCATACTTCATACAATCCATCCATCATATCCCCATATCAAAGGGACAATTAATTTTCAATGGTTAATATCTATGAGTGCCAAATCACATTAGGAATTAGATTATATGCAGCTACATTAATTTCACTTGTGCTGCGTTAAGAAAATTATTACTCGTTTTTAACCACTTTATGTGATGAATGAGGTGTTCTCAATTCGCCGTTTTGAGTTCTTTAAATATTGTGTCACTCTCAAAATAGATAGTATCTAGTTATGATACATATACCTAACGTAAAAGTATAAAATAAAAAAATCTTAAAAAAAAGAAAAGACTTCATAAGTAATTTAATACAAAAAAAAACTACAATATCTTGACGTGTTAAATAAACATATATTTTTTAAAATTAAAAACAGTAATTTTTATGTTTCATTTGGCATCGACATGATTGTTTTTTAGCTATTTCTTTTTTTTTTTAAATAAAAATACTTTTAGTTATCTCCAGTATTATTGGTTTGTTTATTGCTTGCTTTTCGCTTGTGCATTTTGGGTTAGATTTTAAGCAAACTGCATATGCTTTATTAATTCACATTTTTTTAAAATTTATCATGTTGTGGGATGAAGTCTAGGGGATTGACAAATGTACACTACGAAGTAGTTTTCAATAGAATATGTATGCATAATAAGTTCGGACCTTTTTTGAAAATAAAAAATATGTATACGCATCGAAAATTGTGATGTACAGTACTCGCAAAACTTTAATGCGCTTTGAATGAAGTTAGTACCGTGAATATGCGCAAGTTCAATTAATTGTTAATCGTTACTACACCTTACGGTGTGTTGTGCGAAAGAGACGATCTGCTAATCCGGATTGTGGCCGAGCAAGAGTGCAACACTAACCCCTCTCCGTTCTGTCTGTGAAGCTTATAACCATGTTCTCAGCAATGACGTGTACGGACTTCAAGGATGTATTTAAGTTCTGCTCGTTATGATATATAGTATCATACTTGTGTGTACTCTTGTCATGCAAAAACTGACTTCATCCAATGACGTATTCGCTTGCATTGTGTATGTTAGCCTGATTGTACGTGCTGCTTGCTCATTTAAATTTATTATTTAAGTTATTTTACATTATTTTACACGCTGTCGTTCTTTGAAATTAACTGAAGTGGTAGTTAAGCTATTATTGTATATGTAGTATGTGTCAGCGAAAGTTTGCGTTGCCGCGATGAGCTTTGTTAGCAAATGGCTGTACCATGAAAACTCAACTGCAGCGCCATCATTTTGGCTGTATTAGTTAATCCTATCCCTATATTCGCCCGGCATATAAGCTCGCCGTATCGAGATTCATTTAAATCCGTTTCCAACAAACACAGTAAAAAAATCGAAAAATTATATTCTAGTTATGTACTAGTCCGCATTAGACGCCTGATTTTTTTGTGCACATGACAAAACCCAGTACAAGCTTGCCAAAAAACTTGTAGGCACAATATATTTCATGTCACTTTGATACTCGACACACTGTTATAATTGCGTATTAGTACGTCATGTCATTATAACTTTCATAATATTTTTCTTTCTTTTTATTGTGTCTTGGTCTTATTGAATATGCACTGTTTGCTACAACTCCATTAATTCTTCAAAAAGTAATTCTGTAACATATTTCTGTATAAAACTTATTAAAAAAATACAACTTGAGATATAAATAGAATAAGAAACTTAAAGAAAAACAATATTTAGCTAGACGTGTTGCTGGGGAGTCTCTTGCCGCTTCTTCTCCTTAATAGCAATAACACGTTGCGAAGCGGTGTACATAGAATAGGAAGAAAAAATAAATTTTAACTTATATATATGACCTTCAAAAAGTGTTCTCCAGTGGAACTTATTTTGAATAAAAAACTTTGAATTTGAATATATAATTTCAAAGGACGACGAGCCATACGCTATGCGCATTATTTTTTCTTTATTCATATTGTTCTGTTCTACCCTCAATTCGCTTTAGGTTACGTTAAACTTGAAACCGCGAGCACAAGACCCGAGGACGCGCCACCACACGGACGACTCCTCGCTGGGCAGTATGAAGTATGAGGTGGTTATCAGTCCTAAATGCATTCGTGATTAATATTTACTACATCAATGGCTTTTTGGGAAGGCTTTTATTAATGTATAGAATAGTTTTTGGAATTATAATTTCAGTAACACGCTCCTTTGTAAAAAAATTCTTATGATTTTTTTGAATATACAGATTCTATTAAGGGCCGCTCCTAAAGTACTTTCGCATACGCGGGGGGATATTACATGGTGTATCAAGGGGGATAGGGGATCTAACGAAACGTGACATTAGCAGTACACATTGGCGCGGTAATTTATTTGATTTTTATTATTCTGACGTTTCGGTGACTTTAAAGTAGCCGTGATCACGGAAGACAGATGTCAACTGTCAATGAGTATTGTTAAAGTTTTGTGTAGCCTACCGCCAACTTGTTGTGGCCCGAAGAGAAGAAGCGGCTTCAAGCCACAACATGTTGCGCAGCATTGGTAAATTAGGTCCCATAGAATAAATAATAATCATAAACAAAATTAAAAACTAGATAAGTATAATTAAAATGAACAACTTGGCGGATGAAAAGTGGCCGAAACGTCGGAATAAATTACTACGCTTCAAACCGTTCAAACGTAGTTTTATTAAGTATACTAGTTGCGAAAACTTATGAAAATATTATAAAAAAAGTGTGGATTTAGTTTTTGTGACCTGTCATTTATAGGGGTTTCCCAGAAAGTGTGACGCAGTGTGACGTAGTGTGACGAAGGGGGGAGAGATCCACAAAGGAATGATTTAGCGCAACGTACTTTACGGACGCCCCTAGTATTACTTTTTAATAACTTTCCTTACACATTTCTTTTAGTATTAGCTACATGAAAGAAAAACACTAAGGAATGATAGTCGACTAGATAGCGTTATAAGTGCAGTCTTGTCTTTATAAAAAAAAAAACTTTGAATCACTATTTTACTAATTAAAACTTATTGTTTTAGTATATAAATCAATCATAAAGACTTATGGCTGGTTCCTATGTGTTACTATTCATTCATCGTTGCCGTACCATCGGTTGAATTTTGACATTACCTGTATGGAGCTTATGTCAAGTTTTAACAGATAGTAAGGCAAATGAACTTTAATGGTTTTTAACGTAGTTTTATTATGTCTACCAGTCGCGAAAACTCATGAAAGATTAAGCTTCTTTTCAATTACATAAATGTCATGATTTTAATTCGTTATTAATATTGAATCGTCAGTGATGACTGCACGTGTGAGTGCGCCCTTACAGGCATTTGGGGTATCGTTAAATATCATTGCATTTATGGCACATAGGATAGTGGACTATGGTGAATAAGTGTATCAAAATCCAAATTTGAAGGTTGGTTTCCAGGATCAGGAGTCGACGGAGCATGACGGAGACGTGGAGGACATATCGGATGGTGAACGCACTTCATCCTCTGAGAGGGGCAACCGGCCCACGTACTACCCGGGAAACAACGATGACGACACTCCTGGGTATGTAGGACCATGGAACAAGTAGACCACAAATGGCCTTCCTTTCCGACATTAAAAATAATGATAATTTAAATCTATTTAACATTTTGAAGATATCATGAAATTTTGCGCTATCGTCGTAAAATGGAACCCCAACAAAATCGTTTCTGTTGTTACAATGCCAAAACAGTATTGTTACGAGTTTAGCGGGACTCGAATTAAAATTCCGTTGGAATTATTATAGAGTTTATTAGAACTATACAGACACATATAACACAGGTACAAATATAACCGAACGTAACAAATTCAAACATAATGCAGAGGGTCGTAATTCAATTAAACGCGCAAAGTCCGTCACTATTAGATCACCGATTGTACACACGTCACGCCTTGATCATACTTGTCGCTGAACTGCCCCCCTCCCTTAATCAGGCCATCGTTTTATACTGCACAAATGTAATGTGCCCGTATCGTAGTCGACATAATTCGAAACACCTGGCTAATGAGTCGTCCGCAAGCGGCCATAAAGGAGTACAATAAAACAATGGGCTGATGAATAAATAAGTAAACAAAAGCAGACGATCATAAAATAATTACAATTAGTTTAAATGCCGACAGGTAATAAAATGTGTTTTTTTTTTAGATATGCAGGTGAATTTTGTTTTTCTCGGGACCTGAGTTGTAACAGTGTTTTTAGGATTCTTTACTGGACCGACATACACTTGGCCGACTTATATATATTTTCATCGCGATTTTGAACGGAGATTATGGTCTAAGATGGAGCACGCTTACCTTATGTAATTTTACCCGCAGGGATTTAAAAAAAAAAAAACATTGCATGAGTTCAGCAGAGAGGCAGACGGCCCACTTCATGGTAAGCGGTCACCATTGCCTATGGATATTTGCAACACCAAAGGTGCTATAAATACGCTGCTGCTCTCTTAAGGGTGACTGGAACCTGGTCATTAATGGTTTCAATTAACCAATCACTCGTAAGAAAGTGCGTTTTTGAGAAATCGAGTGCATTAGGGCTCAAACTCCGGGGTGGCAAAATAAAGTAGAAAATAATCAGGGCGTAACTTTGGCAAATTTGTCTAAACTCTAGCAACTCCAATATTAGGTCACAAGAGTAACTTCGATACTTACTAGTGATTTATAGTACGACATCCAACATCTTGCAGGTATCAAGTTGCTTTAGTTACGACGTACGCATTTTGTCAACATAGCCTGTAATAATGACAATAATTTTGTGAGAAAGAGTTTTAACCTATCATGTTGGCTGTTCTTTGGTAAGTATCCATGACATGAAATGCACACTGGTCGTTAATCTTGATCGCCTCCTCCTCCCGTATTTATCGTTGCACAATTGTCAGTGAATTCATGGTGAACGCCATGGACGCCGAGGAGTTGCGGCAATCGGTGCGCCGCTCCAAGCGGTGGAAGGCGGACTCGCCGCGGCTCGAGCTGCCGCCCAACGCCACCTCGCTCAGCGGCTCCGGCCACGACTCCGACGACGACGAGGTACGCGGCCCGACAGACGCCTCTCGCCCCCACCACCCCTCACCAACCCTCCCCACCACTCACCACACCCACCTCACCACCCATGAATTCCGAAGATTCCCGTCGAAACCCGGGATATGTAAATTACTAAAGGCACATAACTACATTTTTTTTAAATAAAATGTCTAATACATATCGTTACGAGTCGCGAGACTCGAATTAAAATGCCGTTAGAATTACTATAGAGTTTATTAGAACTATACAAACATGTATAACCGAACACAACAAATCCAAACGTAATTCGATAAAACGCGCAAAGTCCGTCACTTATAAGATTCCCGATTGTAATACACGCGTCTCGCTTCGCTCGTGGTTCTCGCTCAACTGTTTCCCCCTCCATAAGGTCATCGTTTTATACTGCACAAATGCAATGCAGTTCGGCTTACCCCGTATGTAAGTCGGCTTAATCCGCCACACCTGGCTAATGACTCGGCCGCAAACTGCCATAGAAGAGTACAATAACAACGGGCTGTTCTAGTCGCAAATTTTAAACACAAAGTAAACAAAAGAAGACGGCCATAAAAGAGTTACGATTACTTTAAATGCCGGCGGTAATAAATGTACTTTGTTTCAGATATGCAGGTGGATTTTGTTTTATTCGGGACCTGAGTTGTAACAATATAAAAACTGTCACGTTAAGCACGTCCTGATATCACGTGGTTTTGAGGTTAACAAATCCCGGATAATATAAAAGCCCCAGATTACATTGTTAGCTGATTTCTATGTATACCCACCCACATCCACCCACCTTAAAACACTCCCGGAAAAGTTCCCGCGGGATTCCCGGAATATAAAGTATAAAATCACTGGAAAAAGGACTTGGCTCTAGGCGTTCTAGTAAAATCGTATCGAAATCAAGTAATATTTTTTTATTTTTTATTTATTTGGACAAAAAACAGTATTGTACAGAACTTAGTATTATGAATGTTATACATAAGTAGTTTTACTTAATACAACACCAACATCATTTGTTACATATTGAGTAATTGAAATTATACTAGCTACCGTATGTAAAAACAAAAGAGAAAAAAAAGTTGATAATAACTAAAAAGAAGAAACAGAAGAAAGGGAGACCTCACCAGAACGCAGAGCCGGAGCCAAGATCACACCGAATGCCTGCGACCAGCCGCAATTTATGCAATCTAACTAATTCATACAATTCCCGGCAAAATTCCCGCGGAGTTGAAAATGTCACACATTTAATTGCATAAAATTTGCTATCGATCACTGAAACAATTACATTGAAATTATAATATTTTATTCCGACCGTTTTAAATCATTACCAAAAAAACTTTCCCGCGGGATTAGCGAGATAAGAAGTAAAGTTTAAATCTAAGAATTTAACTGCATCGAAATCGGCCCAGTAGTTTTTACGTGAATCCCGAAAAAACAGACAAGAAATCTAAAAAAATGCATTCTGTTCTTCATCGTTTATATAGTGTTTACCAGTTGTTTTTTTTTATTATAAATAGCTTCAATGTACAGACATGGCGTTTTTATAATTTTATAATATTATAGATAAACGCAATTCGCAAGGGTGGTGTGCCAATTGACAATATAACTCTTCGTTATGCATTGACTGTAAAAAAGGGCAATCCATAGGCGGCGGTGACCGCTTTCCGTCAGGTAGGCCTCTTACTTGACAGAATGAATTAGATATGTGACATTGACAGGTGTCAACGCCGTCTGGCGACAACGCCGATCGCAATCCGCTCTCCGGCTCGTGCGAGTCCATCGACACCGCCGGCAGGAGGGAGAAGTACCTGAAATCGGCCTTCGACAGCCTCAGTGGGGCCGATTTGGACAACACGCTCACGGGGGGTGAGTTTTTCGAAACAGTCTCCAACACCTCCATCTATCTATAATATAGAGGGTTTGAGTTTATACAGTCGCGGAATGAAAATGTTCGTCACCTTAGAGTCGACTTTTGCTTGCACGAGTACAAGAAACAATACTGCCAAAATTTTAATAACTGTTACGTTTATAAAATATACAAACGTGAATAAAGAAAATTACAATCTTGACAATGATAGCCGCTGCGCTTAACAATAAGAAAGAAGAAAGAAAGACTTTACTTGAAAAAATAGCGACGTAATTACATTTTTATACACAGAGCATATTTTTAAGAATTTGTACGCCGCTTTTTCATCTATCAAGGTTTGCACTCAGCATATTGCTGTGCCGGATTTATATCCGACACAACGCTGATTTTCCATGCAAATCTTCCTTTTGGCGTAAGACCAAAACGACCCAATTTTTGTAAACTAATTCTACCTGTGTAATATTTAATTAGTGAATTAAAAAAATAAATTTTAATAAAACAAGCAATAAAATACTTTGTTTTGTATTGAATCATCTATTCGAATACACAATAAGAAACAAAGAGGATATAATCACTACGCTTAACATAAATATTTAAACGAATACAAATGTTTTACATCTCCCAAACAATCTTCTTAGACAAGATAGAAAAACCAACAACTTTGACTTAAGTAATTTGAAACTTTATTGTCAAATAGTTAAAAAAAACAATTTTCTGTGGAACAGTCTGTTCTATGACTTGTATGTGCTCGCGATACGTTAAATAAATCAATTTGAAAACTAGCGAACCTTTTCATACGGCGACTGTACAATGAATGTAGAAATACGAAAGCAAAACAAATTTCGACCAGCAGATTCCGAAAACAAAACTTTTAGAATTTTCGTCTGTATGTTAGAGCATCACGAGGAAACTATTAAACGGATTTAGATAAAACTCGACATAGAGATAGTTTATATCCCTAATCAACGCTTAAGATACTTTTTATCCCGTTAAATGGCGTCGTTTTTGCGGAACTAAAATCTAGAGACCGATTGCAGCGCCATCAACCGGGACCAATTGTTAACCTAAACCATTCTCGAATCTACTTGAAAAAACACAAAAAATTTCAAAAAAATCGGTCCCACCGTTAAAGAGGTGTTCGGCGGCGCCACCTGCCGGGTCCAATCGTGATTCTAAACCATCCCGGGATCCACTTGAACACACACAAAAATAATTCACCCAGATCAGACAAATGAAAATGAGTTTAAATGCAGTCACCATTGCCGAAATCGGCCTCAAAAGATCATAACAAATTAATGGCTAGACTGATGTTATTTTAATGATATTTTCACGAACGAAGACAATTCCAAAAATCATAAAAATTGGTCCAGCCGTTTTTGAGTTATAAATGGTGTAACTAACACGACTTTGTTTTATATATATATATATATATATATATATATATATATATATATATATATATATATTACCTATATATATATATATACTGCCTCGTGGCTGCGCCGCGGGTCAACCTCTACTGCGTATCTCTTGTATATAGGTACAATGTAACCTGTGCCGCCTGCTCTTTAAAGATTCACTTCATTTTATATCGCAAACTATACCATTCCCCATCTATCAGTAAACTTCGTTATCTGTCTTAAGTGACAAAAATAACAAAAGTGAACCGAGTGGACCAAGGGGACCTACGGGACTTACGGGACCAACGGGACTAACGGGACCAAGTGGATGAAATCACAAAAAACCTATTCCACTTTTTGGGATAACCTTTACATAAATCTATCCCATTATCCGGGATAAAAAGTATCCCTTGGCCACCCTCGGTATTAAAATTACATATATACCGAATTTCAGCCAAATCTGTCCAATAGTTTTTCCGTAAAAGCATAACAAATAGAAAGACAAATATAATAGCTTGGGGAAAAAGTCTTTTCGCATATAATATCTATGAACTTGTAATAAGATCTCTTTGGCTATACTATTTGTATCTGGCTGGTTTTGGTATCATTAAAAAGTTTTAATTTTAAAGAAGACAATTCCAAATTCAAATTAGGAAAATGTGTGATTTTCATTTGTTTTTCTTATTGTTAAAATGAGTGAATCTAATGAAGAAATTCGATACATTTTAAAATTTTACTACAAAAAAGGTGCAAATGCAACACAAGCCGCGAAAAAAATTTGTGATGTTTATGGACCTAATGCAGTATCTGTGAGAGTAGCGCAAATTTGGTTTAAGCGTTTTCAATCCGGAAATTTTGATATCAAAGATGCACGTCGCTCTGGTCGCCCTGTTACTGACAAAATTGATGCCATTTTTGAAAAAGTGGAGCAAGATCGGCATATTAGTAGTTACGATGTAGCTGGAGAACTGGGAATTGACCACAAAATGGTTTTGGCGCATTTGAAAAAAGCTGGGTACACAAAAAAGTTGGATATTTGGGTGCCTCATGAACTCACTGAAAGAAACCTAATGAACCGTGTACTCATTTGTGATTCTTTATTATGACGTAATGAAACTGAACCTTTTTTGAAGAAGCTGATAACTGGTGATGAAAAGTGGATCACGTACGACAAGAACTTGCGAAAAAGATCGTGGTCAAAGGCCGGTCAGGCTTCACAGATTGTGGCGAAACCCGGGTTAACTCGCAACAAGGTGATGCTGTGTGTATGGTGGGATTGGTAGGGCAGTATTCATTATGACCTGTTACCGCCAGGCAGGACCATCGATTCTGAACTTTGCTGCGAACAACTGATGAGATTAAAGCAAAAAGTTGAGAGAAAGCGGCCGGAATTAATCAACAGAAGGGGTGTGATTTTTCACCATGATTACGCTAGACCTCACACATCTTTAGCCACTCAGCAAAAATTACGAGAGTTTGGCTGGGAGGTGTTAATGCATCCGCCGTATAGTCCTGACCTTGCACCTGTTTCGCTCTCTGCAGAATTCCTTAGGCAGTGTCAGGTTAACATCACGAGAGGACTGCCAAAACCACTTGTCGCAGTTTTTTGATCAGAAGCCCCAAAATGTTTATAGCAATGGGATCACGTCCCTACCTACAAAATGGCACCTACATACTTTAGTCAAATGTAAATAAACTTTATAAAAAAACCTTTTGAATATTTATATAAAATGCGAAGAAACTTTTTCCCCAACCTAATATTTTTCCCCGGAAACTATCCCATTTTTCGGGATAAAAAGTCCTATGTTCATCCTCGGCATCGAAATTATATATATACTGAGTTTCAACGAAATCGGTCCAGTAATAACAGACAGACAGCCAGACAGAGTTACTTTCGCATTTATAATATTAATGAGGATAAAAATTTAATTTCTAAATTTTAATTCTAAAATTGTTTTTGTATTTTCAAATCACTCCTGTATTATCCAATTATAATGGTATTCACATACTAAGATGACAATCTAGTTCTAGAAGTCTATAATGTAATTATTATGTGCAATTGTGAGCTACTTTGTGAATTAAATAAATAAATAAGAAGGTAGTATGGACTATTGTATGCAGTGAAGGTAGTATTGTATGCAGTTGCCATCAAAAACGACGCTATGGCAACGCGCACGAATTTCTGCTGGCACTGCTGTGCTTTATATGTGTCCATAATATTATGTGTAGAATATCAAAAATCTATGTATGTATATCATAAAACTTATATTTCAGGCAATACCTCGCTATCAGCTCAGCACCTGTCTCGCGGACCCGCAGCTCCGATAGCGGCCTCGGCCCCTTCGCCTGCGCCCCGCACACCCTCCAAGACGGTGGACCCCGAGGCGCAAAGGCGCAGGGATGAACTGAATAGGAGGATATTGGAGACACGAAGGCAGCTGGAGAGCGTGAGTGTGCTTTTTTAAATTCAAATACGTAGAAATTACGAGAACGGATAAAGCGAAAAATTAATAAATATCTCTTGGGTATTATCTCCAAAAACTTGAGTTTTAACCTAAAAATACTGTGCTACCAAAAATCTAGCGTTTTCTTCATTAAATTGGAAAATTCTCTAATTAAAGTAATTTTATAACAAATTCAAATAATTACTTATGAGGATATTTCATAGTTATAGAGCATGAAATCAGGCGAGAAAAAAAAATTAAACAGTAGGGGTGTGCGAATGTCGTCCGAATCGAATCGAATGTTGATTTTGGATTCGAAACTCGAATTTTCGAATTATTTAAAATTCGACGAATAATTCGAAAGAATCAAATAATTCGAAAAATTTCGAATGATTCCATCGATTCGCGAATTATCGAAATATCACCGGATTTTGTGTTCTTTCCAATTTGAATTCCATTACATCGTGTATCAAAATATTCTATTTACGAATAATATACATTTTGATTAAAAATCAATTACACGGAGAAAACAATTGTTCAATTTCAATACATGTTCATTTCTGTCAGTAATATAAAAAATCTAGATACTAACTAATTGGCAAGAGATTTTTTCAATTCATTTTGGTTTTTATAATTATTAATTTCCGTTTAAAAAAATTCTATAAGAAGAAGGTTACACATGCAATATTTCAAATTTAAAATACTAGAAAATTTGCGAATAATTAGGAAAAAATCTAATTATTACAATTTTTTCGTATTATAATGCGAGTTTTGTAATTATTGGATTCGAGTTTCGAATCGAATATCAATATTCGATTCGAAACAAATAATCCGTAAGTTGGAATTATTCGCACACCCCTATAAACAGGAAAACCGATGAACATAACAGTAAAAATTGCGCAAAAGGGGCAGATGGATTGTGTGACGGATGATGCGATGATGAAGAATTGTGGCGTGACATCACAAATATCAGAATAGAAAAGTACGAACATGTTGTCCCAACCGCAAATAATACGGAGAAGTTGAAAGAAAAAAATGTTTCTCACCATCTACCACTTTTTTAACAATTGATCTTCCGTATAGGTGGCGTTTCGCTCGAATTTGAAATCGAGCCAATCGACGAATGATCTCTCGTATATCCCCGAGAAGGATACCTCTCGAAGGACCAGGCCTGTCTCGATGGCCGTGCCGAACAACACTCGACCTTATGGTGAGTACCGTAGGATTTAAAATAAATAATATATTAATTAATAATGAACAAAAAACATTGTATATTATCAAGCTAAGAAACTCATGGATATGGTGTAAAAATAATCGGCCGTGTGATTGTCAGGCCAACAACAGTAATAGATTCCGTAGAGCTCTTTCTGTCTATTCTTTTGTCATATTTTGTCAAAAAGTGCATATTCGAAAACATAATGTGCAACTCAATTTTGGTTGAAAATATGTTTGGGTGTACTATCTCGTTTTTTTTAAAATTGCACATTATTATTGAAAAGGCAGAGGGGGGAAACTATGGATTTGGAAGTGGAATGACTTAAATAAAAAAGTCCTTAAAAAACATTTTTGTCATTTTTAAGCATAAACTAGGAGATGCCAGCAACTTCGTCCACGCTTGATTTGAAATACTCGCGGGATTCCCGAGACACAAAGTACCGCAGCATTTAAAAAAGAATGTAAGCTATCGTTTTAGTGAAAACTGTGTCGAAATAAGCTAATTTTTATGCACTCGAACAACTTCGTACCGCTTCCGGGCAAATTTCCACGGGAATTCCGGGTTAAAAATATCACAAATTTTATTACATCAAATTTATTGTTGATCAGTGAAAAAATTGCACTGAAATTCGATTTTTTTTAATATGGACATTTTAAATCATTCCCAGAAAAAAAAATCCGCGGCATTCCCAATACAAAAAGTAGTGCATATTTTAAGTCTAAGAATTTGCTGTCGATCTGCGAAAACTGCATCGAAATCGACCCAGCAGTTTTTACGTGTATCCCGAACAAACAGACACGAAATCTAAAAAAAATGCATCGTGTTCTCCATCGTTTATATAGTGTATTCCAGTTGTTTTTTTTAATAGCTTCAATGTACATACGGCATTTTTAGAATTTTATAATATTATAGATAAACACTGAAAAATATCTTTCATCCAATTTATCCTCCGTTAAATCTATTTACCATTAAGCTTTCGATTTTTCCCTATTTCAATACACTATTTCAGCACATACAATATATTTGCTTGTCAATGTCATTAATACAAAGTTGGGATTCAATGAAGTTGGCTAAACATACCACTGTAATTTTCGTAAATATTAGCCACAACCAGCACAAATTGGCTAACTTGAAAATATACAATGTATTTTATTGTGAATAGATACTATTCTTAAAGGATTCTTACTGAAACAATAATGTCGTCGTATAGGAAGGAATAAATATTATCTGAAAGTTTAGGACAATAAATTCGGCTGTATTTTGTACCAGTGATATTTGATACTAATTTTTGTTATTGTTCCCTCCTACCTAATGCATACCAGGAAATCCCATTCCCTGTCAAGAGGAGACTCTCGACAGTCTAAATTCGAATTACTTTGATAGTCTAAACCTTTATCAGAATTTTAATCAAGATTATAGAAACAAAAACCCTTATGCGATACCCGCTAACCTGAACCACAGGCTGCCAGAATATCTTGAAAGTGTACCGTACATACCTCAACACGAAAATATACCGATACCCATGGTATCCCATGGTAAAGTTGATAAAAAACCTACGAATTATGGTGTTTACAATCAAAAACCTATAGTGTTCAAAGAACAGATAGCCCAAAAGCAGAGTCTGGCTTTTACAATAGATATGAGTAAACCGGTACAATCTAAAGTTTTCAATAGACTCTTTCCCAATGAAAATATACAGAAACCTTCTCCAAGGAATTTTACTTTAAATTTGACGAAACCTGATGATAAAAGTCAACAGAAATTAAAACCAAACGCTAGAAGTATTTTCAAGAATTACAAGTCTTGTCCCGTTTCTCCAGTTTCTGAGGAATGTAAATGGGCAGACAAAGCGCAGTGTAGTCTAAATAAAAACGAAACGGAACTTAAACCGACTAATTCTTTAGATACAAAGAAAAGAAATTCTCTGGGTTATTTCATTAATCTGGATAAGATCTTGAAAGATAGCGGTAAAAGTATAGTAGATACAATAAAAAGTGATACGGAAAAAATGATTGCTGAAATCACGAAAAAATATGGTGATTTAGATGAGTTTGAACCTAATAATCAAGGTGATTTAGATTTGAAACCAACTAAAGAAGAGAAAGAAGATGGAAACTTTTCTTCAGACTCTTTAGAAGATTGTAGTTTAAGCCAAGACGCTAGCTGCAAAAATAAATTATACTCGAAGAAAGTTTGCAAGAAACATAATAGATCTTTACCAAGACGTGCTGTTTCCAACTATGAGATATACGGTGAAATGGAAAAGCCGGCTATACCAGCGAAACCTGCGTATATAGCCAATCAAAAAAGCTCCACGCTTCCAAGAAACATGCCTTCAAATTTGGATGACGTCTACGAAGACAACGGCAACTTGTGTTCGAATATGTACAGATGTCAAAGCGTATTGACTAAGAGGTGTGTGACACGTTCTAATGAATCTGTTTTGAGCGATAATTCCAACTGTTCTAGTATTTCTAATGAGATTTTCTTAAAATATGGAAATGAGGTAGCTTTTCAACAAGCAAAATTTGACAGTAGATACCATTTAGATTCACAAGCCTGTTCTTACGAGAATATTAATGACGATAATCAATACCTAGAAGCAGCTAGACATAGTAGCGCAAGTTTCTTCTTAAACCAAAAAAAGTATATGAAAAACAGTTGCAGCCAAGAGTCTATTATATCTGACGATGTGTACTTGGATGATAATCAATTATCCCGAACGAATTGTAATTCTTTAGAAAGCGTCCTTTCTGATGATTCTGAGTGCACTAAGAGTGCACCTTTAGAGATGCTTTTTGAAGGAACTCGGCCAAAGAAACAACAGAAAAATCAATCTATACCGCGTAACAGTAAAAGCTGTTACGAATTTGATAATACCTCTAAAAGTTACGGTTCCAGTCCTAATAACGTGCCGTATTTTGCGAATTATATGTACAACAATTATGTTGGTGAAAACAGTCAAAGAATTGAAAAGGAAGCAATACGAACTCCGACTAATAAAGTTTACGGATTTGACGTACCTACAACAGATGCGTCTGGTCAAAAAACAGTGATAAGGTCAAAGAGCTTGTATGATTCTGCTTCAAAGCAACCACCGCCAGCTAAAAACATAGCTTACTATTTTGACGGTAATAATGTACAAACATACACAAAAGAACGGAAACAGATGGATGAAATACCTCGACTGAATACAGTTGATTACATGGCTAACACGAGTAAATCATTGCAGCCGAAGTTTAACGAGAAATACAAGTACAAAAGCGAGATGGAAGGCTGTGAACAAAATGCTATGGTTAAATCCAAGAGTTGCAGTTTTGATGTAGTCTTAGAGCCGGCGTCAAAACCAAATCCGTTAAAGAATTTAATGGAGAAACGTAACTCTCACGTCCAAAAAAATCTAGAGAAATTTGAAGAGCAAATTCGTAAAAATACGCAAAATAAAGTAAACAAAAACCAATTAAATAAAGAGAAAGTTAACGGTGTGAAGTGTACTACTAAGAGTCTTGAACGAGGAGCTGGTCAGAAGAATAATAATATCAAAATCACCATGGAGTTTGTGCCTCATAAGCCACCCAAACCGGCCAAACGAACATCTTCAGTTAAAATTAATAACCGTTTAAAGGCTGGCTTGGAAAAAGGTAATTTAAGTTCATCAATATCTTCTCAATACAAAGCTAAATTGGATGGATTACAAAATAAAAATTATATGAAGAAACACGAAGACAAGAATTCAAATAAATTAGACAATGATAACACTGAGAAAAGTTTCGATGTTTTTGTAAAAGAAAAGGATGTTAACGAAAATAGATCTGAAATGCAAATGGATAGTTTAGAAGTATACGCTATGCAGAAAATGGAGCGGATGAAGGAAGTTAGTTTAGATTCTTTAGATGTAGTGGAAGATGTCAATGATTTTGCCAAAGATTCTCTAGATTATTACGCTGAACAGGATAATAAATTCAATTATAAAACAAATAAGGATCATATTAACACGAAAGTTATTAAAGATCGCGAATTACCATGTCATAGTCGTCATACAGATGTCAAAGAGAACATAGCTCCGAAGGATGAGATACAGAAATATAAATATATAGAAAGAAAAATAGAAATAATAAACAAACTAGTTGAGATGGAAGAACGGAAAATACTTCAAGAAAAGATTCTTAAAGAATGGAGAATGAAACCTTTAGAAGCTAATATAAATAATGGAAAAGGAGTTGTTAAAGTACTGTCGAGGAAATTCGAGAAATTAGCAACAAAGCAAAGTACGACTCCTAACTTCGCGTCCTTGACACTCGAAGAAGTAGATACGGACACTGAGAACAATACGGAAAATAAAGAAATCAAGCGAAATCTAAGTTTACCAGACATACTGGACAGTGATCAGATTGGGATAGTTACAGTCGAAGCTGATAATGCTAACGAAGCAGGAAACGTTCAGCAAGAAGTCCTCAATAACACAGTACCGAATGACGTACCGCAGAAATCTTTAAAACAGCGTGTTTATAACGAAACAATAATACCAAAGACAGATCTACATATAGACAGTGAAAACTACGAATCGTCAACAACAAGCTCAAGCTGCACGAATTCGCCGAAAAGAATGACGTTTTACGGTTTCAATCGTCCGAAAACACCGTTTCGCAAAATGATACGCATTCCAACACCACGTTTGTGTATGGATAACCGGTTTTTTCTGCCATCGAATCGGTTTAGACCGGTTTTGAATGTGTGCGGTATCGCTAAAGGTTTTTGTTTGGCCAAAAAAGTACCGATCCAACCGCCGGTGTTGCCGTCGAAATTCACAACGCAAGGTTCGGTATCGCATGCCGAGATCATAGATGTCGTGACAGTCCATTTTAGTTGCGCCTTCGTATTCTTAATACACTTGTATTTCTATTATAAATAAAGTTTATTTGATTGGTTGTGAAGATTACATCCGGATTTTTAAAAACTCATTCGATAGTTAGATTGAATAATAGACACGCAAGACAAGAGCTATCAATATTAGTATATTGTGATTTATATTAGGTAACTGTGGCGTATTAAATACGGAAACTCTGTTCTCTTCTCAGAATGAGTTAAATTTCAAACATCAATGAAGTACATTAAGGTTATTTTATCGACTATTCAACTTTTGGGGTCCAAATGTAAGTTATTAATCTAGAAATGAATAAATAAGGTGTCTGAATCATTCATTCAATGAATTCGGCTATTATAAAACGGGTGAAATGTCAGAGTTAAAGATAAAAAAACACCTTAAGTGATTAATTAGCTTTATACAAGATGTTATATGCTGGTAATAGCATGAAGAAGAATACTAAGAGGGACCAACAATCGCCGAGTCAAAAACGCAACACACGCCCCACACCAGTCCTTGTTTTTATAGAAAATCTCATTTAGAAGTTTAAATTATTGTCTTTAATTATTTAAAACTTATTTTTTAAATTCAAATCAGTAATAAATTGAAAGTCCTAATTATTTCCTCTTCGATTTCGTAATTTTCATGAATTTTGAGTTGCAAATTGCACTGGCTGGAATCTTCACAACGTATTATTTTATTTTAAATGAATGAATAATGAGCCTTTTTTACAGTTTGTTTTAGATATTTTTCTACTTTGAAATCGATTCTTGGAATGCTTAGTTTCAACAAAAGAATTTTTTATTTTCAGCATGAAAATGTATATAAAATATATTGCATAGTCTCAGTGTGTTTATTTAAGTATAACTTTTGCTTAAGCAGTTATATTTTTGGAAGTATTGGATTTGAAATAATTGTGTATAGCGATTTATCTAATATATTTAGATTACAGACTTGGGTTACTTACCCCGGTTTTCATAATACCTTGATCTGTTATAATTCAAATCCAATACTACTACACAAACACACGCATCTAAAACACACAACAAACTATACGTCATGAAAACTATACCTGAAGCTATTGAAACCGAATTAAAATAGCTACAAATATTTTCATCCGACATTCGTACTATTATTGTTGAGATTCATAGAACACAAATTTGTTGTAGGTAAATTCTGTCAATTTATATCTTTAAAAATGTGATAACGCGCGAGCGAGATAGCGCACTATATTTAGATAGCTCTTTAAGTTTCTTGTTTCACTCACACCCGTGCATACTATATCTTACGTTATAGGTACTTCTATTTTAGCACGGTTTCTATACCTTAAGCTATTGTTTTAAGTGTACATATTACGTATAGCGTCGCCGCGTACGCATCTATCGGCATCCGATCGCGAGGAGGAGTCGGGTGGGATGCGACGCGCTATTTCGCTGTCAGACTTAGCAGCGAAACCGATGCCAGCGCCGAGAACGCCACAAGGTATCATGGTGACGGATCTCTGATATTGGTGGTGGTGTAGCTAGATGGTGGAATGCTGGAAACCAGTAATTGAACTACTCGAGAAACTTATTGCTATAAAGCGTAAAGTCACAAGTACATATAGGGTCTCCAGGTTGAGGTTTCGATATTTCCCCATAGCATAATATCCCCAAGTAAGCTTATATATTCCTTTAAATTATTACTAGTGTCAGCAACTTAAGAGATGTTAATATACTGGATTAAAAATGTAATAAAATCAGTAGAGTAGTGTTCACATTTTTATGCCAGAAGCGACATGCACATCATTGTAATTGTTATATATACATCCTCTTCTTTACACGTTACATCTTAGTGGCAACATGTCGCTAAAAATATCCCTCAAGGTATTTGTTGCTCCAAAAGTTTCCCAACCAAAAAATTTCTTCCGAAAGACCCCCGATCTGAAGAACCTGGTATACTATCCGACCTATATTATAGACAGTCCAAATATTTTAACGTATTTGATGATTATTTCCAGCTTTTTGGACTAAGCGTCTTAGTACACGTAACAGCTACACGATTAGGTCTGCTAAGCAGTATATGAGCGATTGCAGATGTGCTTGGACTGCTTACTCTTTCTTCTATTCTTTATCTTCATGTTGTCCTTTACTCCAAAACTGACTACAACTCTAGTAATATGGGTGCCATGACCAACCTGAAGTTACTAGGTGACAGTACTCAAGGAGAGTGCTATGAGTGAAAATCACCTAGTTAAGATACAAATCCTACATTATTAGATGGCGCAGCAGGAGACCCCTCTCGCTCTTAGACGTTTAAAATTATGTAAAACATATTCTTTAGCCCAAATCTGTGAAAGTCTCTTATTAGCGGTTCAGGTATCATAATATACATTCATTTGTCTTACCATTGGTAGATATTTGATATAACTTGTATGGGACTTATGTCAAATTTTAACTGACCAGAAATAACTTTCTCGAGTGATATGTTAAAAAATATGTTCTAAATGATATGACATCAAAAGCGAGAGAAGGCTGACCTGTGGCGCCATCTAGTCACGTATGAAAAAGGAGATTTTCAGAATTACTTATTTTACGTAATTTGCATTGATTGATGTATTAATTTTTCTTCCAAAATCATACAATACTTATAATAGTCATGTGATGTTTATAGGCTCGTTTAAAAAAGTGTTTTTCATAATTCGATTTAAAATATGATTATGAATAACACTTTTTGACAAGCCTATACCTTCTTATGAATAACGCGGGTGGGTGTCGTTAGATTTATTCAACCTCTGGTCAATCTCCCTTCTCATTTTCGTTCTCACAGCTCTAATTTTATTTATCGCCACACACAGAGTTACGTAACAATAAATTAAATTTAAATGAGGAAATGTCAGTTAACACTAATAGACTTCACTGCACAGTATTTGGATGATTACACACGCTTTGCACAGCTTTTTAATAATGTATACGTGTACTTTTAATTTAATTAATCTAACAAATTATATTGCCTACCTGCAAGAACTACTTGTTAGGGGAAACTACCCGCCCCATTTCGAAAAATACAAAAAAGAGGTACTGTTAAAATTAACACTGCAGTGTCTTTCGTTATCCACTTTCTACACGGCATGTAGTTCTCGCGAAGAGATAGATAATTTTTGACGTTTGTGATTAAAGAGACGGGTTCTTATACTTTTGCAAATTGACTGGAATTAAATTAAACCACCAGTTTACGCAAGTCGTGAAGATTGCTTAAGAATAGTTTAAGCGAAAATTGTTTTAAAAAATAACCGCTGAGTAGTTTTTGAGATATTATGCGATATTTTATATCATACATATTAATGCTTTTTTATGGATTTGTAGCAAAATGTTGAAAACAGTTCAACTTCATAGTTTGTGCTACGCACTTGCCCCGTTTTTCATAGCACACAGTAGGTACATTACTCTCTTTCTTTCTCCTCCGTATCATCTGGGGTCGGCACTCCTCTATTCTGACCTACGACGTCTGGCCTCTGTTACGCCGCGAATGATTACGCCATTCTTAACACAATCTATTCATCCTTTTTGATCTCCCTCTATTCTTCACAATAAATACATACACCATTGACTTGTTATTTCCAAGTCTATATTTAGATATATAATAAACTAGCTGTGCCCGCGACTTCGTCAGCGTGGTATTTTTCGCGGAACCCTAATTTCAAAAGTAGCCTAAGTTACTCCTTATAACATCAGCTATCTGCCAATGAAAGTCCTATGAAAATCGGTCCAGCCGTTTCGGAGATTAGCCGGAACAAACAGACAGGCAGACAGACAAGTTTTTTATAAATTAACTTTTTGATATAAGTACCGTATATACTTTTATATGCATTTAGTGAAAAACTATTATTTTGACATTACAAACAGACACTTCAACTTTATTTGTTCTCTATAGATTACTCAAAATAAAGTTTAAAGACCCATCTCTTTAATCATTGTATAATATCGCAAGGGACAAAAACTGTATTTTATAATAAAAAATACAGGTCATCCGTCGAAAGCGAGCACGCCGACGAACGCGAGCGCGAACACGAACAAGCCGACGAGCGGATTCGCGAGACCCACGCCGCGGTATAACAGCAAGTCGAATATACCGAGGAGCAGCAGTGTCGGTGTTCTTAATCAGGTAAGACGGTTTGTTAAGACCACTTTCTTATTTGAGCGCCTCTATTTCTGAGAGATTCGGAGTTTTTGGCGGGAACTGGAAGGAGATGTTGTGCTGTGCAGATTTATTTTCTAAAAATGTATAAAATTACTCGAAAATGAACATAGTAGTAGGTAGGATGCTTATAGTTTTTGCGTAGCAATTACGTGTTTTCGTGAGAAATGTGAACTGTATAGTCAAATGTGGCCTTTCGAGTTGTCACAAGAACTTCGTTGGATGGCGTCAGTTGGTAACCTACAGTTCAGCTGAGCTACACATAGGCTTAAGAAAATGACGAAACTAGATTGTAATCTAAATTTTATTTGAAATTCAGTTAAAGGCTCTTAAATAGAATGTCTTAGTGATGGATGAATTCGTCAATTGTAAATAAATACCTTCCTTGACTTATGAATGTTATTATTATTATTACTTTTTGACATTTATCAGAATTTTTTTCATATATTCATTTACCTTTGTATAATTTAACAAAAATTAATTACAAATATTTGTATGCTCCAATGTGAGCAAAACATGTGTACACTGTAACATATAAGCCAACTGTTTCACCATGTTTTGAACAAATAAATTTGATTTGATCTATGATCTGGCTTAAACGCCTATCTGCCAAGCCATAAACCTAAATAAATAATCTGAGAGATTCGCACGATATCAGTGCGGGAGCGGCACACATCGGTTGAACGAAGTAATGGTTATGAAAATATGGGGGCTCGGTAAGGTTTCGGTACCGCGTATACCGAGCATACCGATATCCAGTCGCATGTTTAAATGCATTGTACAAACTCGAACCCACTACAGATTTATTATATTATAGATTACCTTCAAAATTTCGTTACTGTATAGAAAATTGACAATGGTTTGTGAGGACTTAAAGTTATATTGTGACGATTGAAAAGATAGTAAGTTGTCATAAATGCATCCTAAACTCTTATTTATTTACTTAACTAGAGTACCCCCTAGTGAGTGCCTCTTGTTTAAAAAGCAGGCGTTAATACAGGTTTAATTGTACTACATTTTTATGTTAGTGCTATTTGCCCCCGGAAGATTCATGTCGCAAACTAGCCCATCTCTCGGCATGAGAAGTATTTATGTTCAATTTTGGTATTGTTAAGGATAGAATGCGTTGTCTGAACGGCCCGCTCGGTGTTGCTTGTAAAATAAATAAATTAGAAAATTAATTATAAATAATCAATAATATAAACATATAAAATAAATACACATATATATACAAAAGATAAAATATTTGTCGTCTATTTAGTTATCTTTTACATTAATAAATATTAGCAAATTGATTGCCTTGAGTGTAAGCGAATGCACGAACTTCACTCGGGATCGACCCGAGTCAGTTGCCCGCGACCACCGACCGGAAGATACATGCCCTGCATTCGTTACACTTTTTCAACGGCTAACTTTCAAACCCTTAAAACCTTGTTTAATTTTCTCCTCTGCACTATCGAACGTTATATCCGTTACAGGTATTATAACTGTATTTAAACTAATTTACAGCAAAAGCGATCCAATACTCCAGTAGATTTTCCGTGAAAGCTTACCAGATAGACAGACATATCGAGTTACTATCGCATTTTTTATAGATGATGAATTTTGATATCTATAAATTTGAGAAATTATTGGTCTCCCATGCAAACTTTCATCCTCTATTTCAACCCGTTCTAGTTTTTATTCATCTATCACCTCTCTGTCTGAAAACTACATAAATGACCAAAATTACCGAAATGACAAAAATGGAAAATCACAATAAATCTATGACATTATCCGGGATGAAAAGTAGCCCTTGTCCACCCTCGGTATTAAAATTATATATCTACCGAATTTCAGCCAAATCGGTCTCGTAGTTTTTCCGTGAACACGAAATAGACAGAGTTACTTTCGCATTTATAATATTGTTACGAATCGCGAGATTTTAATTAAAATGCCGTTAGAATTACTATAGAGTTTATTAGAACTATACAAACACGTATAATAATACGTAATAAGTCCAAACGTAATGCCGAAGATCGTAATTCAAATACACGCGCAAAGTCTGTCACTAAATAGATTACCGAATGTACACAAGTCTTGCTTTGCTCGTGGTTATCGCTCGACTATCTTTCTCAATCGGGCCATTGCTTTATACTCCAAAAATGTAAATATGTCTGCCCGGCAAGCGTCGACGCAATTTCCTAGAAATCGTAATCCGCACACCTGGCTAATGACTGCCATAAAAGATTACAATACACATTGGACTGTTTTCTAATCACAAATTTTAAACACAGAGTAAACAAAAGAAGTCCAAATGCCGAAAGGTAATTAAATGCGTTTCTATAGGTATGCAGGTGTGAATTTGTCTTTGTCGGCGACTAGGTCGTCACAATATTAATAGGGATTTATTTCGGAATTGTACAATAACTGCACGTATTAGCGAGTTTCCAATAAAAATAAATGTCTTTTCCAGAGCGATTCGGAATCGGACCCCCAGCCGTCGCGGCAGCAACCTTCGAGGAGCCAGGGTCTGATGCGACCCACCATCAGCTCCATGAATAAGGCCGCGGCGAACACGGCCAGGAGGCGAGGCCTAGCGAACGCCTACAGCGCAGGTAATACAATATTCGGTATCGAAATTGCATGAAATATGGTCACTCAAATACTCACTGTAGTTTCATTTAGACTTGTATCACTTTAGTGACATAAATCTGAACATAATATCACTTTAGTTATTTAAAAACCATGGCAAAATAATGCTAGGCGCCGACCCATTGCAAAAGACGTAGGTTGCGTACGCGACAATGCACTCAGACGCTTGACGTGGCGCTCGTCGTGTAACGTCCGTCCCACGCCGAAAGTGGCGTTCGGCGTCGATTGATTCTAGGGGCCGTTGTCAGCATTTGTGACAGACCACGGTCTAAGAAATGATAATTCTCCAGTTTAAAAATAGTTCAGTGAAATATTATTTAATTGTATTAAAGTTTTTAAATTGTATAATATTGTTACAAGTTGGGTCACCTGCATTCCTATTATCACATACAGACAAAGAAATGCTGCGCATCTAGTTTATTGTCCCTCCCGCATTGTGAGTTATTTTTATTACTTCGTATTTAAATTAGCAATTAGACAATGGCCTATTGTTATTGTTTTCGACTTTGTTGGCCGTTCGCAGGAATAGATAACCAGGTAGTGTAAATTATTTTTCTCAGAAACTCAGTGCGCACGGCCGATTTTTTTTTGTACTGTATAGTTAGTATAAGACAATGCCCGAATGGAGGGGTGGGACAGTCAAGCGACGACTACGAAACGAGTAAGACGTTTTGTAGTACTCTCGATTAGCGATATAGACGACGGACTTTGCGCGTGTCGAATTGTATTGAATCGTGCAGTGTGAACTGGTTGTATCCAGTTTTATTTGTATTTGTTTTATACGTGTTTGTACAGTTCTAATAAACTATAGTAATTCCAACGGCATTTATTTTAATTCGAGTCCTGTAGCTTGTAACAATATTATATTATTTTAGATCTTATTTCGTTGTATTGAGGAGTAAACTCCACAAACATTTACGGTCTTTTTCATATGATTTCTTTACGAATCTTTTGTCCTGCAAGATTGTTCTAATTCAATATGAATAAGATTATATTGTTACGAGCTATACAGGACTCGAATTAAAAAAATGCCCTTGGAACTACTATAGGATTTATTAGAATTGTACAAATACGTATAAAAACAAATACAAATAAAACTGGATGCAACCAGTTCACACTGCACGATTCAATACAATTCGACATGCGTAAAGTCCGTCGTCTATATCGCTATTCGAGAGTACTACAAACGTCTTACTCGTCTCGTAGTCGTCGCTTGACTGCCCACCCCTCCATTCGGGCATCGTCTTATACTAACTACACAGTACAAAGAAATTGGAGGCGCACACAAGGTTTCTAAGAAATTTAATATGCACACCTGCGAACGCCCACAAAGTCAAATACAATAGGGATTATAGTTCGACGCTGATGATGGTTATAAAACAAGTAAAAAAAAGACAATAGCATGTTTTTCTTAAATACAAATTCAAAAGTCAAAGGATTCCTTAATCCGGCTGAAGGACAATAAGCTGCGCTTACAATAGGCTGTGCGGCTTATCTTTGACGGCATGTAACAATATTTAAAGAATACCCCATCTTTCAGAGATGGACGGATCTTATTGCAACAATTTTTTGTTGAAAATATGAAAATTTGAGATTCTATTACTGTAATAAAAGTTTTTGAGTGTAGTCGGTCGGTGTGAACGAGGGTCTCGAATAACCTCCTATACAACTCAACAGTTCTCAAGGATAATTTTGGAGATTAAAACAAATTTTATATTCAACCTTCGCGTATGTTGAGTTCTTGCAGGGTTCAGAAAATTGATTATAGCTACGTTCCATTAGAGACTCACAACGACCGACCGCGATTTTTCCCATTCCACTCGCTTGCCGGCGTCATAATCGTAAACTCAAGTGGAACGTTTATTCGACACACCTCTTGACATGGGTCGTTGTGAGCGCAGCGTGAGCGAAAATAATGTCGTCATTACTCACTCGCCTAGTGAAACGGCAGACGGAGCATTTTGGGCATTGTGAGATACAAAAGGAACGCGCTTTTTAAGTACAGCGTAAACTCTATATAACGACATCGAAGGGGCTGTGCATTTTATGGCGTTATAGAGAGTTGTCGTTCAATGGAGAGAATTCTGTTATTTTTGTCTGACGTCTTTTGCTGCACCAGTCATTTTGTTGTATTTGTTTACTTATTTTATTCATATGATAAAGGAAGTACTTAGAAATTTCGGTATGCATGATGCAGACAATCGAGTTTATTACGGCCTAGGATAATAAAGCGATATAAGAACGTAAACAGCTGCGCAGTTTTTACTAATTTTGGCAACATAAAAGGTACTTTTTATTACTCAATTGTTGCCGTTATTGAGAGTGTGTGTAATGCTATATAGAGTGTATCATTGTATGGAAGACGAGCTAAACCAACCAAAGCCAAGTGATTTCGACGCTTAAGGGAGTTTGTCGTTAAATAGAGTGACGTTACATGGAGTTTACACTGTATTTGAACTATCCTTGCCATCTAGCGGGTATCATCATGATCAATCTACCGCGACTGTCCAAGTTCCGTGCTTCTAGTCAATTGAACATTTACTAAAACCTGGCTTGTTTATTCGTAAATCCCCACACTTGGGCACCGTTGTCCCCTCACACCACACCCGCAATAACGACTAACCTTCCGGCGCCAGTGAGCCTGACGACAGGCGGCCAGGAGGAGTCCAGCTCGGAGGCCGAGGACCGCGGCGACAAGCGCCACAGGGCCAACTCGGTCGACCACCAGAGGCGGATCGGTGAGTGTACTTCAAATTTAACCTACCTAGGAAATAGAGCATCTTGAGCAAAAACCGTTTCACTGGATATAATTATGTGTAATTTTATATAAATAGATAGATAGATAACACAGAATAACTTAGCCTAAAAATATTCTGAACGTGCACAAGGGGCGCTCTTTTCGCTTAGAAGCGATCTCTTCCAGACAGCAGATTATATTTGTCAAAGGTGGTATACATATGCAATTACTTACATTATACTAGGTTGGGGAAAAAGTTTCTTCGCATTTTATATAAAAATTCAAAAGGTTTTTTTATAAAGTTTATTTACATTTGACTAAAGTATGTAGGTGCCATGTTGTTGGATAACTTTTTGCCATCTTGTGTAGGTGGGGACGTGATCCCATTGCTATAAAAATTTTGGGGCTTCTGATCAAAAAACTGCGACAAGTGGTTTTGGCAGTCCTCTCGTGATGTTAACCTGACATTGCCTAAGGAATTCTGCAGAGACCGAAGGAGGTGAAAATCTGAAGGTGCAAGGTCAGGACTATACAGCGGATGCATTAACACCTCCCAGCCAAACTCTCGTCATTTTTGCTGAGTGGCTAAAAATGTGTGAGGTGTAGCGTTATCATGGTGAAAAACCACACCCCTTCTGTTGATTAATTCCAGTCGCTTCCTCTCAACTTTTTGCTTTAATGTGTTGCATTTTACCTTTTTTGTAGCAAAATTTTAAAATGTATCGAATTTCTTCATTAGATTCACTCATTTTAACAATAAGAAAAACAAATGAAAATCACACATTTTCCTAATTTAAATTTGGAATTGTCTTCTTTAAAATTAAAACTTTTTAATGATACCAAAACCAGCCAGATACAGATGGTAGAGCCACAGAGATCTTATTACAAGTTCATACATACTATATGCGAAAACACTTTTTCCCCAACCTATTATTTTATTCATTAATAAACATGAGTTTGTAAAATATTATATAAGTAGGAATTAGTATTATATTGTATATAGTTGTATGTTTATTATTATTTTTAAATAGTTGCATTTTATTACTATATCTTGTATATGTATTTAACTTATGTGTGTATTTGTATTTATTATTAAAATTTAAGTAATCGCCACTCCTAGTCAGCAATATTCCTGCCACGGGTTGTCTGGAAGAGATCGCTTTCTAGCGATAAGTCCGCCCTTTGTACACGATTAGAATAATACTTGTTCGTCAGTTTTCTGTCACGGTGTACATTAAAGTGTTATATTTGTATTTACAAACCAAATTAAAAAGTATCTGGCTGAAAAAGCGATACTACACTATTAAAGAACTAGCTGCGCCCCGCGTTCTCATCCGCGTGGTGATGGAAAATCGTTATATTTTGGATAATTCACATTATATCTTTATAAATTATTGCCCATGTCTTATTCTGATGTGTAAGCTATATTATTGTAAAGTTTCATCAAAATCCATTCAGTAGTTATTGCGTGAAAGAGTAACAAACATACATCCATACATTCTTACAAACTTTCGCGTTTATAATATTACTAGGATACTTAAATGACAAAACTTCATTTACGTAGCATCTCGCCTCAGTCTCTTATATTATATTTTTGTATATTATACTATATATGTATTTTTATCTTGCCAAGCATGTAAAGAATTTATGGAGATATGTTGGCAGTATACAATTTTAGTATGTCAGGTCATTATTATAACTATAATAATATTTTTCTTTCCTTTTATTGTGTCTTTGTCATATGAGTATGCACTGTTCGCTACAATTCTATTCTACATTCGCACACACGCACAGTATACCGGCCACGCTTGTCCAAGGCGGCTGGGCAGGTTGGACACATCGGTTATCTCGATGTGGAGGTTGTATCGTGATGTTTTCCTTCACCGTTGTTAGCACGTGGTAATTGTAACAATGTGCACATTAGATCAGAAAAGTGACTACATGGTGTATGCGTTTCGGCGTGGATCGAACCCGCGCCTTTTGGGTTTGGGACGCGTGCGCTAGCCATTATCCTACCACGACTACACACAGTGAGTGATTTTGGGCAAACAGTCCTTTGCAAAATCAGTGTCGAAAGTATCGATCGTTTGGGAAGATAGCGTCGAATGGTGTGTGAATTCGGTGTCAGGGCGCAGCGGCAGCGAGCGCGACCTCTGCGCCAAGGCGCGCGAGGTGACGGCGCGGCTGACGGCCGCCGCGCGGCCCAGGGGCAAGCAGGACGCCGCCTCCGACCCCAACAGTGAGTTGCATAGCCACAATACATGTCAAAGCATTTTTTTAACTTTTCACCACTTGTGCATACACACAATAAAACTACGTTTTAACGGTTTTTGGCGCGGTCATTTCTTTGATTTTTGTTATTCCGACGTTTCACGGACGTGATCACGGAAGACAAAGGTGTCAAGCGTCAATGAGTATTGTTAAAGATTTATTTAGCCTACCGCCAACTTGTTCATTTTGATTATTTTGTTTATGGTTCCTATTTACTCTATGGGAGCTTAATCTAATTTACAACCACTTCGCAACATGTTGTGGCTTGAAGAGAAGAAGCGGCGCAAGAAACTCTTCAGCAAACATGCCTAGCTCTAACAATTTTATATAATATTAAAATGGGTGGAAGGACAAATAAAAGAAATTATCAGTCAAGTTAGTTTGTGTGCCGGTGCACGCAGAAAGAGCTCACAGTGTCCTGAGGTCTGGCAGTTGGTTTTGCTGGGCTTGGGTCTTGATAGTTTTGATGATCGGATCCCAAACAGGTGGTACTCGCCAACCATCTTCTCTATTGAAATTTGGGTGTTTTTTGATTCCAATAGCCTCACGCATAATTCTAGATATGAAACGATTCTCCTTCGCGAGGATTTGTGGATTATCGAATCTGATGTAGTGGTTGAGGTTATCCAGCGTGTGTTCACTGATCGCAGACTTCGCAGACCTTGTGTGTTTCATGTCAGCAATGTGTTCTTTTACCCGTGTTTTTATGCGCCTCTAAATAAATTACCGCGCTTAAAACCGTTAAAACGTAGTTTTATTAAATGTTAAAGTATTTACGTAAACATACATAAAAGACCGGGTGCTAAAATACCGTACTGTTCGTCTTACTTGTGTGATATGATATTGTCATAAAAATATTTTTGATTACTGCGTGACGTGGGGGAAAGAGTCAGATTCTCCTCCTTAGCCACAGAATAGGTTTAGGTGGGTCAATGAACGGTACAAGGTAATTATGTAGTATATTTAATCTGGGAATAAAATTCATACAAGAATTGTATCAGCTGATATTTTTGAATTTCGAGCGAATCCAACTCAACCGCCGTCCCGTTCTTTTTTCAAACTCTCTTGACAGTGACATAGTTTGACATTAGTACTGTCATTGGCTATGTCGATGTTTTTTTTTATGGTGCAAGTGGAACGTTACAACTGTTCAAACGAAATTTATCGACTACTAGAGTTTACCCGCGGCTCAACATCTAGTGCGTGCCTCTTGTTTAAAGAGCAGGCGTTAATACAGGTTACACTGTACTAAATTTTTATGTTAGTGCTATTTGCACCCGGAAGATTAATTTCAATTTATATCGCAAATTATCCCATCTCCCGGCATGTAAAGTATTTATGCATATTTTCAGTACTAAAACTACATTTAAACAAAATTACATTTGCTAGTAGTTTTTCCGTGAAAGTTTAACAGATGGATCGAGCTACTATCGCATTTTTTTAGACGATGAATTTTTATATCACTTAAGAAATTATTGGTCTCATACAAACTTACATCCTCTGTTTCAAACAGTCCTAGTTTTATTGATCTATCCCCCATCTATGAAAACTACATAAATGACCAAAAGAACGAAAATGGCAAATCACGAAAAATACCTATCTTACTTTCTGGGATAACCTTTACATAAATCTATCCCATTATCCGGGATGAAAAGTATCCCTTGTCCACCCTCGGTATTAAAATTACATATATATCGAATTTCAGCAAAATCTTTAAAATGTAATAGAAAGGTTACCCCTAAAATATTTTAAAATGTAAAAATGAAACTAAATATTAAAATAATAATATAATAATAAAAAAGTAAATAAGACGTGTTTTGAAAAAGTTATGATTCCGGCCAGGATCGAACTGGCGGCCTTCTGCGTGTAAAGCAGATGTGATAACCACTACACCACGGAACCAACTGTTCTTCAGTACGAAATGTTTTAACTGTACGCACAGACTGTTCTACTTTCACTTTATGTTATATTAGGCAGTAGTTTGCAATGAGGCAATGCTTTAAACTTATCTGTCACAACTTTTACGAGTGACCTTCAAATAAATGTTTGTATATGTACTAGATAAAAGCTATAGATCCATGTTGAACGACGCCAACCAATGTACAGATATATAATAATAGCAGCCCATAAACGTCCCACTGCTGGGCTCAGGCCTCCCACTATAGGGGAACGGACAGTATACCCGCCACGCTTGTCCAAGGCGGCTTGGCAGGTTTGACACACCGGTTACCTCGATGTGCATCGTGATAATTGTAACAATATGCACATTAGGTCAGAAATCTGCCTAAGCGGTGCATGCGTTCCGGCCAGGATCGAACCCGCGCCCTTTGAGTTTGGGACGCGTGCGCTAGCCATTACGCT
Source organism: Dendrolimus houi (assembly GCA_039645545.1). Taxonomy (NCBI): domain Eukaryota; kingdom Metazoa; phylum Arthropoda; class Insecta; order Lepidoptera; family Lasiocampidae; genus Dendrolimus; species Dendrolimus houi. The sequence goes on along the minus strand of CM077117.1, from coordinate 30,618,524 downwards.
ACCACGACTTTGTATGACCAATGTATAGGCGTAGTAAAAATTGTCTGTAAATTTTATACTATGGTCTTATATATTCTGAAAAAATCGAGGTGATATACTTTAAAATTTTTTTGAAAGAAAATTTATTTGATGAAGATACAGTAAATATGTATATCGACACTACTGTGCAATAATTTAGTAATACAAAAACTCAAATTTTACAGGAAAAATTGTTTTGTATTTTATGGACAGTTTCAAAAAGTTTCGTGTAATAAAAATGTCGTGAAGACATTTTTCATAAGTAACAAAGTGGAAATTAATTCGCGCAACTTTTTGTCTTCTTAAATCTTTATCTCTTCCATAATTACGTAATTCTATACAATATTACTATGATGATTATTATTATTTATATATATATATATATATCTCAATATATGTATATTTTTTTCTTATTTCTATGTCCATTATACTTGCCATTTCAAAATTTTATATATATACTTTTTTATTCTAGTTGTATTGCAAGACCCATATGGTACACAATTTTTTCTAATCCATCTTAAGGTTGTCTGAAGAAATTACTTCTAGTGATAAGACAACCCATTGTCTTCTGTAATTAAACTTCTTGAATGTATCTTAATGTTATGCAATAAAGTATATTCTATTTCGATTCTAAATACATTACTGGATTGTTTATTGCATGGGGGCGTCGATATGGGGTATTTAAGGTGAAACATTTGTTTCAAGATCCTGTAGTCAAGTGACAGGGTTAGTGGAGACGCACTTGGCCAGTTAATTATTTTCCGTTTCATCCAACTGTATGGTTACATGCCGTCAAAGATAAGCGCACAGCTGCCTGTTGTAAGCGCTGTTTATTGTCTTCCCGGATTTAGGAATTCTTTTGTGTTTTGAATTTGTAATTCAGAAAAACATGCTATTGTTTTTCTACTTGTTTTATAACTATCATTAGCGTCGAACTAATCCTTATTGTTATTGTTTTCGACTTTGTTGGCCGTTCGCAGGTGTACAAATTACTATTTCTCGGAAACTCAGTGCGCGCGGCCGTTTTTTTTTGTACTGTATAGTTAGTATAAGACAATGCCCGAATGGAGGGGTGGGGCAGTCAAGCGGCGACTACGGTACGAGTAAGACGTTTGTAGTACTCTCGATTAGCGATATAGAGTACGGACTTTACGCGTGTCGAATTGCATTGAATCGTGCAGTGTGAACTGGTTGCATCCAGTTTTATTTGTATTTGTTTTATACGTGTTTGTACAGTTCTAATAAATTGTATAGTAGTTCCAACGGCATTTTTAATTCGAGTCCTGTAGCTCGTAACAGTATATTGAGTGGTGTTTCGTTGATGGCAGTGACGTCGTCGCAGCTGTGCTCCGCGCTCACGGAGCAGTTGACGAAGACCGCGTGCAAAGTGGTTCAGTTGTACGCGAGCCTGCAGAGGGAACCGAACGCAGCGGCCGACATTAGCGGTGAGTGGGTCGAGACCCGACTTGAAATTACTTCAATTTCTGGCTGTTACGAACTCTTTGTATTTTTATTTGTAGTGGATGCACTTACCACACGCTCGGGTTTCCAACTCAACTATTCGCTTATATACTTATTAGACTCTTTCGTAATAAATAAAACTTGTATTTAAATATAATTCTCAGAAATAAAAGTAGGTCAAGTTCAAGGTCAATCTTTTGGCATTTGACTTTTCACGTTTGACAAGTGCTACTTTATGAAAAACATAGCAACAACATTCTTTTGATCTACGCTATGTTTATCATTCATGTATAATCATAATTTCTAATCATAAAATAAATTATATATAACTATCCCCTTCAATTTTCTTATTTATTTAATTTAATTAAATTTATCAATTGCTTAATGATCTACTTTTGTTATTGTTAATTAATGCCTATATACCTGTGTTAGCCAGGACGTAAGGATACGACTAACCAATGAGAGATGTGTATAAAACTCGCTCTCATTGGTGGGAATTCAAAAATGTAAACAAAGAACACACGGGTTTTGAATTCAGTTAAAAAGGAGACACCATTTCTGTACGACAAAACGATATTTACAAAAGTGAGAATAAAAGCCAGTTTTAAGATCGAAGTTATATTTATTCAAGAGCCTTACATCACATCTAATATCATTGCACACTCTTCACATTCTTAATTTATTTTATAATAGCGGTCCTCCTCGGCTTCGCGCGGGTATCTAAAAAGAACTGTTTTGTTGAGTTTAATTACCTACTAAGCGAATTCAAAATCTTTCCCCTCCCGTACGGCCCGTACCCCAGTGACGCCTACATCGCATAAGGTGCTGCCTAGCTAGCCGAGCAGGGTGCGCGGTGACCACGCAACTTTTTCCTAATACTTACATTTTTAAACTCGTGATATCTTTCGAATGGAATGTCCGAACTGAATAATTCAAAATTATATAAAGGTATTTAAGCAGTCTTGAATATAAAGTAATTTATTTTGATAAGGATGAATACCAAGATACAAATAAAGAACCTTTTCTAGCGGCGGTATTGCAATTATATTTTTTAAAATAAAAGAACACTTATTGTGGCATAACTGTAATAGTTAGACATATGCTGTCGCGACTATTTTTGTAAATAATGATGTGTTCTGCAAAGTCGTAATACATTATTGTATTCTATCAAGTTTTCGCAGCGCATGCGATTTTAGGTAATTTGAATTTACACCTTGTGTTACATTATTGGAGTTTTAGTAAGGATCCCTAATTTTTTTGAAAATATATTGTAGCTTATGTCACCCAGGGATAGTGTAGCTTGCTAACCGTGGAAGAATTTTTCAAATCGGTTCAGTAGTTTCGGAGCCTATTCAATGCAAACAATCAAGTCTTTCCTCTTTACAATAATTAGTATAGATATAAGAGAATCACGTTTTTGTTGATGCTAGATACGTTTACTTACCAAATATATGTATTTTCACCATCGTTGTGCAGCGTATTATTTTTAAATTAACTAAATAATCCCTACTGTATGAATTTAGTTAATTGTAAAATAACACGAAAGAGTTCGTAACACTGGCTATTTTAAATAATTCTCAGAAAAATTCCCCCGGGGTACCCAGGATAAAAAATAACACAGATTTTAAGTTTAAGAATTAGCTGTCGATCAGCGAAAATCGCATCGAAATCGACCCAGTAGTTTTTACGTGAATCTCGAACATAAATTTGTGTCGTGTTCTCCGTCGTTTGTATAATTTATTCCAGTTTTTTAAATAGGTTTAGTGGGGCTTTACTTTACAAAATAAGACGACGTGTGTTGTATTCTCTGTATAAATATTGTTTTTTTTTTTAAATGTAACATTAAACTTAAGACTAATATATACAGAAATCTGAACTTCTACGTGAAAATATTGTTACGTGCGAGCGGGGTACGCACTTAGGATTGGAAGAAAACACCAGATTTTAACTAAACGCTTTTATTAACTTACACAGCCGTACGTGATACCTCTCCACAGGGTCGTCCCTACACGCACAACTAACGACGCACTGTCCCGACCATAAGTTGTCTCACTCACAATACCGTCGCCGATATTGCGTAGACACACCTTCAGCTGCTGCAGTGTCCACCACCGAATTTACCGCGCGTAGCTCGCCTCTGGACCTCCTTTTAAACTCCTCCTTCACTAAACTGACCACTACACTTTTCACTAAATTCACCACTAAACTCGTCACTGTCTTCTACTAAACTCTTCTTGCAACTCTTTCGTATCGCACTTGTCGCTTCACTGTCTTGAACTGAACTGAACTCAACTCTAAACTGCCCAGTTGGCGCGCCTTACGCTGCTTATATACCCGGAAGAATTTTCTGGAACCCATAATTTCGTTTATACATCTATCCCTTTCTAACATCTATCTATCTCTGTCTTTTCCTTCCAGAATCTTCTACTTCTAAAAGTCTTGAGACCCGCTTACGCTGGCGTAAAGTTCTACCCGCTGTCGCCACATTATGTAAAACCTAAACAAATTCGTAGATGCATCTCCGAAGGTTTTCTGTTGCCTGCATTGACAGATTTTGACACGTACATGGACTGCTCAGTTATAAGCTTGCTAATTATTTAGCCGTAAATCATTCCACGTACGTGACGTGACGTAACAAACTTCGATGTAGATAAGTTTCAGTGGAATAACGTTGAGACACAATCCAGGGTTGGAGGCGGCGATAATGGAGACCCAGAAAGTGCTCCGCAGCGCCGTGTCGCGGTCCAGCCACAACGGGGAGGCGCCGAGCAGCCTCTCCTCCACCGACGGCGACTGCCGGGGCCTCAACGTGGACTCCGCCAGGCAGAAGCTGGACCACCTCCTGGCGAAGGGTGCGTGTACTCTCCCTGCTTGATTTTGAAAAAAAAAAAACCGCACAAGTCACTAGCTTATGTGCTTATGTTACACACTCTCACTTCTTACTCACTGACTGTGTCTGTGGTCGAGTGATTCTTGGCATAGATTTTGTACATTTTTGAAATAGTTATATTTCCTAGTTTGTTACAATTTGGTTTTAACTAATACTCAGCGAATATTTGCTTTCAAAAATGATAAAATAATGTGCTCTTCCTTAACTCCCGTGGTGTATCATTTTGAAGAGATTCAATTTAATAAAGCATCAAAAATGTGCATACCTTCAAAGGAAATTGGTTTGAACAAGATCTGTTGGATAGTTTTTGAGTGTTGCTATTTTTTTTAGGTGAAATGTTTCTTAAGGTGTTTCATAGTAAAGTAACAAAAACTGGATCTTTGTCACCACTACGGAACCCTGCATAGTACGTGGAACTGACAAGCACTTGGCAAAAAAAAATTTTCACCTGCTTTTTGACATCCCTCGCTGTTATCACGTTTATATTATTATTACATTTGTAAATATAATGTTTTGTTTGTACAACTATTTCAGAAGACAGCAACGCAAACAATCCGGCGATGTCGTTGATCGAGCAGTATTCGGATATATTGCTCAACATGATGCAGAACAAGATGGTATCGCAGTACAACCAAAGTCCTCATAGTCTTCCGCCGCAGAACGCGAGGGAACCCAGGGGCGATAGCTAGTATTGCTCCGGAGTGTTTGTTTAGACAGTTCTGACATTATTGTGAGTGTTGAAGCGAGTGTTGTTAATTAAAGACTCATTTCGATTTGCTTTCTCGAGTTTAGAGGACCAATAGAATATCCTTGTTCATTCGAGACCGTGATAAGTATAATAATAACGAAGTTCATACCCTTATATGAGGTGACAACCCACCTGAGATTGTCACCTCGACGAGGTAGTCATCGCTTTAAGCCTGACACCAGTCCGAGATAATCCTCACATGATTTCGTTGTTCATTCGAGACCGTTATAAGTGTAATAATAACGAAGTTCATACCCTTATATGAGGTGACAACCCACATGAGATTGTCACCCCAGCGAGGTAGTCACCGCTTTAAGCCTGACACCAGTACGAGATAGTCCTCACATGATTTCTCATCGATCGTTCGATACCGTCGTGATATGTATAACTATTGAGGGTGTTACTTTTACAAGAAACGATAACCCTTTTGAGATGTCACTCAACGAGGTAGTCACCGATTTAAAACTTGACATTAGAAGTAGATACTCACCGCTAAAAAGTTGGTAACCAAAACGAGGTAGTGTTTAAGAGAGTTGGTCTTAAGGACCTTGTCCCATAAACGTGGCAAATCACCATTTAAATGATATTATATTAAGGTGGTAATCACCAAAACGATATATTTGTGGCTTAAAATTTATTACTTGTATGTATCTACAAATTCGTCGTAACAAATAATTACAAAATGAAATTGTCACGCTAACCAAATAGACCTTGCCAACGAAACTGTCAGATCGTTGATTTTACCAGTTGGCAACCCTATTGAGAGTCACCCTTTTACTCATAACTGTCGGCACAACGAGATTCTGTCTGTTCTGTTACTTTGTTACCGTTAAGAGAGAAACTGTGTCAAGTAATGATCACCGCTGAGACACTATTTAATCACATCTCATAATGCTCATTCAAAAGGCATTGTCTACAAAAGGGTAATATTTCGAGATAGATTTCCGCTGAATTGTTGCTGCTGTAAGATATTGCTGACGGGTAACATTGCTATCATTTCGATATATAGTCATCATTAAGAGTTGTTACTATTTTGGGATTATTCCCACCAAGAAGTTATCACTATTTTGAGACGGCCATCGGCCACTTGTAGCTACTGTGAGATAGATATCGTTAAGGAATGATGACCGTAAACATTGCTATCATTGCCAGACGCACCTCGCTAAAGGGGCTTCCTACACGGACAATTTATTGAGCAATTATTGCTTGACAACAGTAATGGATCAACCTGGAGCAGTTGCAATAAAATACGGCAATTTTTTCGGGAATATTGTCACTATTACAGGATTTATTCTAATTACGACAACTCTTCATGGAGACTACCCCACGAAGAGTTGTCTATATTTGTAGGTAGTCACCGCTGAGAAGTTGTATGATAGTCAGCGAGAAACCTCTGTGCATGATGTTTCTAGTAAAGTGTTTTAACTTTGTAATTATATGAAAGACATGTGTAAAACTTGTTTTTAATATCAAATAATTTTGTTTGTAAACCCATTTTTATCCATTTTTATGACGTGGTAATATTGCGAAGATACAAACGTTTGAGTTGTTGCATATATTGTTGTAATTCGCATTTTATTCACTGAATATCCTTAAATAAATTTTGCTATTTTTCTTTCTCTCTGTCTGTTAATAACTAGCTGTAGATGCCTTTGCAATTCGTACTCTTCTCTATTTTCTATTAGATTTTCAACTATCAATTCTTTATTTCAAATCTTTATTATAATAATATTTTCCTATTTTTTTCCCCTAATATATTGAGCCTTTACCGTCATTTTAGCGTAAGCGACATTTAGACCTAAGTATTTTTTTGTTGCAAAAGATATTTGAAACTACTATTTTGTTTTAATACTTTCAGTTTTAGTTAGATTCGACTCTACTGAATCAAATGGTGAAAGTCTTAAACCAAAATAGTAGTTTAAAATACCTTTTGCAATAAAAAATAAACTTAGGTCAAAATGTCGCTTACCGACAAAGTGACGGTAAAGGTTCCATGTAATATAGCCTTAGTTTCTCGTAGGGGTAGCCAGTGATAATAGATCTCCATATGTAATTGTACATGGCATAAGTATTTGGATTCGTCTACTTTCAATAATTTACACTAATAAAAAACGTGAAAGTGACGTTAGTTTGCAATAAATAGCGGCGCAATTTTTTTTTTAAATTAAGTACTGCGCAGCCTGAACCATGTCTTATTTAGTTAACAAAATTTAGATGCATTTATTTTATATATCATTCCATGGAAAATACATGTAAAGACATTTTTGTAATTTTTTGGTTTAATTGAACCTAATATTATTAATTATGTGAATTCGTAAACATATGTGAAGTGTTTGAAGAAATTTTTTTTGTCACATAAAAATGTCAAGCGACGTCCATCGCAGTCGGTCTCTGGATGGGTAGCTGCACACAGAGTATTAAAAGTGAACGGTATTGAGATTTAACCGACTGGTCAGATTTCACTAGTCGGTTAAATATTTAAGTTACCGTTAGAAAGTAACTTACATTACATAAAAAGAGAAACTGACCAAAGTAAAGTCGCAATACATGCTTCTATTTAAAGCTTAATATGGGAGTATAGTATTGTTTTAAAGAAGGGACGAAGGGAGGAAAGTGGGATGTTCAAAGTGAAAGCACTTATGGCTTAACCACAGTTTTGAAGGTGCGACCGCACTAGTTCCAATGGAGTTTTGTATAAACAACAATCTCCTAATTTTTTTTTGTTATATCCCTATAGTAATTTTTTTTTTTACAAATTTTATATACTTCAACGACATATACCGTCTAACACAATAACTTCTATCACATGGGCGTTGAACCTGTTTACCTTTGTATGGCATAAAAACATCTAAGTAATAAAAAAATTGTAAGGTGAGTAATTAATTATATGTGTCTAAAAAAACTAGATCAAAATAAGATATTATAATTTTTATGAATACACGTGACATCTCGAAAAATTATATATTTTTGATAGAATGCCAAAACAGCTGCGTTTAATATTACTTTTATAGAAAAGCGAAATTTTCAGAACAAAAACATTTTTTTTTGGTAAATAAGTTTCAAAATAACTTCTTTTTCATTTTCACCGCGACTTACCAGTGCGGTCGTTTCTTTAAAAATACGACATTGCAACAACCGTGTGATTTTACTGTCATGGAATTTATTATATTGCTGAATAAAAGACGAAAGGTAGTTTTCTATATATTACTATTCGTCCTATCACTTAACCATTGGTAGAAAATTGACATAACCTGTTTGGAGTTTAAGTCACACTTACGTCAAATCTGAACCAATAGTAAAACAAATGAACGGATAGTAAGATATAAGAATAATCTGTAAAAAGTTTAATTGCACAATTGATGAAATATGGCTGTAAACTTTTTTATATATTATGTAGGAAAAAATACAATATTCGTCCGTTTACGAGTCAATGTTATTATTATTATTATTTAAGTATAGTTGTATAGATAAAATAAAAATCGTGGGATTGATTGATATGTAGACACAGAATGAACGATAGGTTTGTCTCTGACAGGTGGGAGTGAATGGAATGAAGAATGAAAAGAAAAATCATGTTTAAAACTCTTGTGACAGAAAAATGCGTGAGATGAAGTTAAAAATTACTTGATATGTGTGGATTTTAAACATAACGTAAGTTTGGTATATAATGAGAAATGTCTTGCAATACGATTATAATGGTTGGCGTATCATTCACTTGCATTATTTGCTAATATAGATTGGATCTTGTGAGCAGCGTCTTAGCTTTGGCAAGGATATAGGGGCGCTAGCCTGGGGCGTCAACACAATGGGGGTGGGTATACCCTCAAATATACCGTCATTGAAGAAGCAGTACTAAGAGAGTAAAGAATGTTACTCTAAAACTACCCTACATTTCCCGAGAGCGCCACAAGACTACTCTTGTGTTTTGATATAACAAAACATCACTTAGAGTTTCAGGCAACATTTCATTATATATTTTTGGCGCATATTACCTTAGCTAAGATACTACTTGTGATATAACCCGCGTTTCTATATCTTACCATCCACTCGTCTATCTTTACCGCTGCTAGAAAGTTGACATTACTCATGTTTAACCATTAGGTGAATGAATTAATAGTAAGGTATAGAAATTGGGGTTTTCCAAAACATGACTTTTCACTTTCATGTGCTAGAAATCATTTTTCGATGCAAGAACTACTCGTACACGAATGAGTCGTATACTTTCAGAACGAGTGTGATAATTGTCAAATAGGAGTTGTTATATCATTCACTCATAAAGTTTAGTCATCCATTCATTCGTTCTTAATGAATCTTTGTAATATTTAAATTTGGAATCGAGTATTTTAAATTGTTAACATTTCATAAGATGTACAGACATGTAATGTTTTCTTAATTTTATGTAAATTAATCTAAATTAATAATTAATGAATGAATTGAACATGTATGAAATACATTAAAAAAAACACCGTCACAAGTTATTAATTTAATGAGGATCTTCAAGCCCGTATTCTAAATTGACACTTATATGCAAACTGACACTTGATGGTGTTGCCCTACCTAATAAAAAAAATAACTATTGCGAATAACTTTTGTTACTCAGCAACGGAACCCTAAAATAAACAGGCTAAGGGCGTGCCGTTCCTTGAACTTGCGGAGTTCTGCAGAAGTGAAAGTGTTCACTGTTTTCGGCTACAGAAACCTAAGTTAACCATTAATGGTTGGTTGCTAATTATTCATTTGCCCTACCATCGGTTCAATTTTGATATTAAATGTATGGAGCTTATATCAAATTTTAACCGATAGTAATGTCCTTAATTGAAAATACCGCATATCTAAAAATGTAACTTATCTATTTCGGACTAATTTTAGTTGATCTACACATTAATATTGTTTGATATTAATGTTATGATTTTGGGAATGGTTATCTATTCTTCCGAAATTGATACGGAGCCCTAAAAAGCAAGTGTCGCAGCCTTTTACCGATAATTATTATGTCAAGTACCTGTTTGCAAATGAGTATTATTTTCGAATATGGGTTTTAGGTATTAAGTATTAATTATTGGAAATAACACGGGAAATGTCAGTTAAATGTAACAATTGAAGAAATCAATTTTTGACAAAAAAAATAAGTATTTTGGGAAAATTTGACTATAACCAATTTGGTTCGGATTAAAAAAATTGTAACGTAGATAAAATTCAACCGGTTATTATTTTTCACCTCAGTTCTGATTATGAACGCGTTTGTAACGGATTTATCGTGTGTTATATGAGGCAGGTTGCAATTTTTTCATAGACAACTGGAAGGTTATGTGTTAGGGATTTAGAGCCGGTGCCTATAAATTATTGTCCATTCGCTTGTCTTACTATGGGTAAAAGTTTGTCATGATTTTATATGGAACTTGTGTCAAATTTTAACTAGTAGTAAGACAAATGAAAAAGTAGATATACGGACCGAGTCAGACTACGTCATAGCGTACGGGGTAAAAGTAAAAGAATTTTATGGGCAAGCACACCATGGCTATTATGAACATTCAGTCTTAGTGTGGTGTATAAAAAGTTTTTAACCATAGGAAGAAAGTTTTTGAAAAAAATGAAGGTAGACGAGATACTTTAACTACTTTTTGAGATATGGGATACTTTTGATTGAACCTGTGATGATGAGCATACGCTAAAATTTGTTCAGACTATATCGTAACGTAAATCTGACTGGTCCGGTCTCTCGGACCATTATTGCATATAAAACACGATGAATTCGTTGAAACGTATCGCGAAATACCTAAGATAAAACTAGATGCTTTGTATTCAATGTATAAATGAAAATAGTGTTTTTTTTTTAAATATTTTTTTAATAATGTTCAAAATTGTATTGCCATTTACGCAGAAGACTAATGTTTATAATTAATTATTATAATAAACTGGTAATAATACACGATATTTGAGGCATTTTCTTTTACGTTTTTAGCGTTTCAGAGATAATAATGCTAATAAAATCGGACAAGTGTGTGGCAGCCCAGGAAATATTGAGGATTCCGTAACACGGTAAAGAGGTCAAACTTCCAAAGTTGTGGTCATTTAGCTACGGAACTATAAAATATACTTATATTATGATGCTGATATTAGACGGATCAACCAATTTGAATCGATTTAGTTGAAAGGACACAACGCTATGCAATAACATTGAATGATTCAAGTTTATTTTTATATGGATCACAGTCGATTCAATCAAAATTGAAAGGCGGATATAAACCGTCAGAACATATTGTCAAAACTATTGATAAATATTATAACACCTAGTTGTAATTATGGAGGCCACTCCCAATTTTTAATTAAGTGAAGGTTTCGCTTAGTAAACGTTTCTACGACTTCCTAAAATATTCCTAAACAACGCCATCTAGTGGACTATATAAGAATATAATACCGATTGAAATGCTATCATCGGACGGTTGTATTGGAAGCTAGAGTTGCTCATCTATTATATATATTATTATATAGTATTATCTATGGTTTTAACCTCATTGATAACAATATTTTTAAAAGTTGAGTGCCTATTATGTTGTTTTATTAGAGCATTCTTTCGCATGAATGAAGTTGTATTTGTAAGATGTCTCCTTCAGAAGACCGCTTCTTATCAAAAACTCGACGACTGGTCTTCTCCGCATCGTCCTTTTGCGGTAGCTTGTGGACCTCGTACCTGTGAGTAAAAAAGAATGATCTATCCTATATAAGCTGGCAACATTGGGAACCAGGCACGGCAAGTTATTGTAAACCGCGCAAATCCGCGAGCTACGACGGATTCCGTAGAAGTGACGTGCGTGCGCTGTCTCCGGCTATGGACCCGATTTAAAACATTTATTGAAAACACAATATGCCAAGAATTATGTATTGGAATGTTACTCAAAATAGAAAATATTTTTTTGAGCTATATCTTGCCACCTATTAAAAAAGCTATTAAGGAAAAGCGTTATGATTTTTCAAGATCTGACTAAGGATATGCCATACAACTGGTTTAAAATAATTGTATTTTTTTTATAAATCGGCAGACAAACGCACACTGTATATCCCCAAATTAAGCAAGTTACGCTTGTGTTATGGGTAATATACAACGGACCACTCTGGAGCCGATCCCAGACACCCAGACAATAGTAAATAACGAAGAAAATACGTTTCTGCATTGCAGTGAGATAAGCCGGCAAAGGCTTAGCCCGCTCAACGTATTAACTATGTTAATTGAAAAAATATTCAACTCTCAGTAAGGCGAACATCGCTAATTTTAAGTTCTTTCACGGTTTTACTACCCCATTGTGTTGCTACACAACGTGTAATTTGTAACTACTATAATTCAGTTAAAAAGTCGTGGTAGCGTAATGGCTAGCGCACGCGTCCCAAACTCAAGGGCGCGGGTTCGATCCTGGCCGGAACGCATGCACCACTTAGGCAGATTTCTGACCTAATGTGCATATTGTTACAATTACCTCGTGCTAACAACGGTGAAGGAAAACGTCGTGATGCAACCTGCACATCGAGATAACCGATGGGTCAATCTGCCAAGCCGCCTTGGACAAGCGTGACAGGTATACTGTCCGTTCCCCCTATAATGGGAGGCCCTAACCCAGCAATGGGACAATTATGGGCTGATATTATAATATAATTATATATGTAATTCAGTTGTTACTGAGAAAAAGACTGTGGCACATAAAGACAGACGGTTATGACACTTTTGGAACGAAGAAAGAAAAAACATTTCTTTTGTAAAAACACACTCACCACAAAACATTGGCACAATTATTAAAGAGGTCATAATATTGAGGCGTGAATGGCTATTTGTTTTAAGTGACATTTTGTAATGGAATTAACATGATGGCCTTTTTTCATCCCAATGTCTCAAACTTAAGATATATAAAAAACTTGTTTTACAATTGAAATCTATAGACTTTTTTCAATTTTCAAATATTAAAAAAAATCATTACACGAGTTCAGCAGACAGGCAGACGGCCCACCTAATAGTAAGCGGTTACCATCGCCTACCGTGGACATTTGCAACATCAAAGGCGTTAGAAATGCGCTGCTGCTTTCTTGAGGTAGTCTGGAACCTGGTCACTAATGCCGGAACACAACTCAAGGCTTGTTATGGCGGCATACTCTAGACCAGGGGTGGTAGCTATCCAGACGGGCAAATACGCTACCACCTGGCTGTGGGTTGTTTTGTCGCTTCTTACGACAAGCCTCCAGGCCGCAGGAAATTGTAATCTTACTCCGTTCCTGCACGGATACAGATACACATTTACTAACAACGCATCCTTTTGGAACATTGAACAGATTTTCCAAATGTCGTTTAAAACAAATAGTCGTACACCGCACGACGTTAATACCAAACAATATGTATCTTGATATCCAAGTGGAATTGCACACCAGCAAACGTCAGATAAAGGGTGCCTGTCGCTTGTTTTCAACAGCGCCTTGGGACGGTTTCATATAGATTAGGTTTTAGCCAAAAAAAATAATAGTATAAAGCACAATATATGTACATACGTGGTGGTGTTATAGGGTTCGTCCAAATCTGAGGTCCGAATTCGTATAGTATTTGGAAATCTGCGTGATTACCAAAACGAAACCCGAAGCCGAATCTGTGGTCGTTACCTGTGGGGGTTGTTTCATGTTTAGTGGTGTTTTCATAGCATCCAGTTCAATGGGTTGTGGGTGGGGTTGGCAATGGGCTGAAGCCGAGGTGGCTTAGTGGATAAAGCTCACCTGTTTTTGTTTCAAACAAAGTAGGTTCGAATCTTGACCAGGAAGCATACACTATTTCGGATGTTAACTCAACGTGCATATTTTTACAATTGCAATATGATGGAAAACATCGTGATTAAAGCCTGCACGTCGAGATAACTGTTGTATGAAAGCCGCCAATCCGCCTTCGACAAGCGCATGACGAAGATAATTACTGTACTGTGTATTCATCTAGAAATGGGTAGACTTTAGCTCAGCAGTGGGACATTTATAGGCCGATGTTGTATATTATCAATCACTAGAACGTTCGTTATATTTGGTTCATTTCATATGCCGTGAGAAAATAAAAGAGAGACGAAAATACTGATTTATAACAAAACTTACCTTTGACTAATTTGGGAGCAAAACCGTATATGGCGGCGGAACCGGTAGGCACATCTTCAGGTATCACCAGAAACAAGGCGTGGACATGGTAGCCTTCAGAAAAGTATAATAAGTACTAGTAATCGACAAACAAATATATATATAGGTATTGTATATGTCGGCGCAAATACAACAATTAACGTATTACAAAAACAATAATCATTTATTTAATTAATATAAGTTTATTGTAATGTGAAATTAACGTAAAACAGCAAGATTTTATTGTAATTTTAATACTTAAGCTAAAAATTTGTGATCACGTATACGTGCGCCAACACGTGCACTGAGCCCTATAAATACGGCCGCACAGTCGATACTCGATCATTAGCGGAACTCGTCCAGACAGGTGCCAGTGGAGGATGACCGCCACTTATACCTGCCGGACGAGGTGAGGGTACTGCTGAGGGAAAAGAGAGCCGCCTCCAGAGCTCACGACAGATATCCCACCGAAGACAACAGAGTCCGACTCCGCCAACTAGAGCGCGAGGTCAAACTACGTATCCGGGAAGTCAGGGAACAACGTTGGGACAGAACGTTGAGAGATATCGAACCAACTCACCAGGCGTACTGGAAGCTGGCTAGAGCTCTCAAATCAGATACCCTCACTGTCATACCCTCGCTAGAAAGAGCCGACAACACCGAGGCGTTCGATGACGAGGAGAAAGCCGAATGTCTTGCTCAGAGTCTAGAGCTTCAATGCTCCCCCACTACATAAAACGTCGACCAGTCACACCTGACGAAGGTGGACTCCGAGGTCGAACGTAGATCCTCTTTACCAGCGGAAACAACACTCGACCCAGTCACGGTCGAAGAAGTGCAAGATCTGATCAAGTCCCTCAAACTGCGAAAGGCCCCAGGGATCGATGGCATTAACAATCGCGTCTTAAAACTCCTCCCCGGCCACTTGATTATAACATTAGTGAGCATCTTCAATGCCGCCATAACAAACTGCTCTTTCCCCGCGATCTGGAAGGAAGCAGATGTCATCGGTATTCACAAGCCTGGAAAACCGGCTAATAAACCGTCCAGCTACCGTCCAATCAGCCTACTGAGCACACTCAGCAAGCTTTACGAGAGGGTCATCCTCTCTAGACTTAGAGATTTTGCCATCAGCAAACATCTACTACCCGATGAGCAGTTTGGATTCCGTGCCAGACACTCATGCGTTCAACAGGTGCACCGCATCACGGAGCACATACTATCCCACTTTGCCCATCGCCCCCGCCCTATAGGAACAGCCGCACTGTTCCTAGACGTAGTTAAGGCCTTCGACAAGGTCTGGCATAACGGTTTGATTTACAAGCTGTACCAGTTCGGTGTGCCAGACAGACTCGTGCTCATCTTGCGAGACTTCCTCCTAGGCCGTAGCTTCCGTTTTCGAGTGGAGGGAACACGCTCGTCCCCTCACCCACTCACAGCCGGTGTACCACAGGGCTCAGCCCTGTCTCCACTACTCTTCACGCTGTACACCAGCGATATCCCAAAAACTCCAGATGTAGAGTTGGCCCTCTTCGCGGATGACACAGCACTCTATACATCAGATCACAACCGACAAATGGCTTGCGTCCGGCTACAGGCAGCTGTAACAGAGCTAGGCGAATGGTTTCGCAAATGGAGGATAGAGGTAAACCCGGAGAAAAGCGCAGCAATGTTCTTTTCCCCGGGCACGCTTCGCTCTCCCAAACGCGCTTGCCTTCGCTTAAAAGCCATCTCGCTCTACGACCAAAAGATCCCCTGGGCAAAGTACACCAAATACCTGGGTGTCACCCTAGATCAGAACTTGCGCTTCAACGAGCATATCACTATAGTCCGGAATAGAGCACGATTTGTGATGGGTCGTCTAGCACCCATGATAGATAAACGAAGCAAAATGTCCCTCAGACACAAGCTTACTCTATATAAAACATGCATTCGCCCGATCATGACATACGCGAGTGTGGTATTCGGCCATGCCAAGCCTGCCCTTTTAAAGAAACTGCAAATCGTTCAGAATAAATTCATGCGCAGAGCCGTAGGTGCTCCCCTCTATATGCGTAACGTCGACATCCACCGCGATCTGGAGCTTCTCTCCATCAAAAACTACATTACGTCGCTCTCGCGAAGTATTTCGGTCTAGCGCCGCACCATCGAAATCTCCTCGTTGTGTCCGCGTCCGCTTATAAGCCTCGACGAAAGGCTCTCGTGCGACGACCGCGTAACATCCTCACGGACAAGGTCGACGTTATCACAAAACGGCTGGCCCGGATCAGCCCGCCCGCGGTTAGGACGGCAAGCTGGCAAGCGCCGACAGACAGACACAGACGGCGGCGTCGACGCCGCCAATCACGATCTCTCCACGTCCCCGCGAGGGCACCAGGAGACACAGCCCCCCCCCTCATAGGATAGACTAGGCGTGTTGCTGGGAAGTTTCTTTCGCCGTTTCTTCTCTCCCAGCCATAACACATTGCGAAACGGCAGTAAGATAGCATAGGCCACCGCGAACCGCCGATCCCGGTCCGCCAGGATCCTTTCTCTCGGGCTTTATATTACCCGTTGCCCGCTCTCAATTAGTGCATTGTGTCGCCTTATGGTGGGCATCATTAAATTCATCCCCCTCTCGTGGCAACAGTCCAGCCGAGGTGAAACTCCCTAGGGAGCCCCCTCGAGCAAGTTGCCCCCCGGGCTCGAGCGCCTTCGCTTCGCAAAGGCACTCGCCCCGAAAACTCCGGTAAAGTTGTGAGGTCTTCGGACTAACAACATAAAGTAAAGTCCAATAAAAAAAAAAAACTCGATCATTATTGCTCGAGCCGCCGAACGGGACGCGACTCTGGGACGTCGTAACGCTCTTGAAATATACAACAGAGAGTACTCTTGAAATTCTATTTCGAGGACTCAAATATGAGTCGTCAGTAGTCGTCACCAAGAAACCAACAATCGTGGCGTCGGCATTGCTGACGTCACACTCTTTAATAACACCACGGAGGTCCCTCCCGCGTTATATACTATAGTTTTTTTTTAAATTTATTGTCCGATATGTTTACTTTCATATACATTAGAAACACATTTGACTGTGGCACAGAAACCTCATGGGATTCTTCGTGCCGCAGGGAGTCGTGTACACAATAATTATTGTTATATCAAAAATAGGAGCAGCGACGAGTAATTGTTATCATCATTCTAATGTTTGTTGTGTACATGTGAGCCTGATGGTCCGCTTTGGGAATTAATATAGAATCTTTTCAGATTATATTTGATAGATTTATGGTTATTTTTGTACTTTGATTGCAGGACCTCTGGGAGATCATTTACAATGGTTGGTATCATATATTCCTCGCGCCTTGTCCCATACCAACTAATAGTTCTAGTTTGTTACATTAACATAACAATATTTGATATATATATATATATATATATATATATATTATCTATACATATAATAAAACTGTAAAGGTCCAATTTCTGTACAATAAAAAAAAATGCTAAAAACCGAGTCGGGGTATATGAGTAGAGAAACAGAATTAATTTAGATTTTTTTAAATTTTATATGGAGGTAGCTTATATCCCTGGTCAACATATAGGATACTTTTAATCCTGAAAAATTAAAGAGTTCCCGTGGTATAGTTAAAAATCGCACCACGCGGACTAAGTCGCGGGCATCAGCTAGTTCTTTATAATTGTCTTTCTAACAGATTGTAGACTGGCAAACATTCTAAAAGTTGGATTACGAAATCAGTTGGTTCGAATTAGCATCTCCGATTTTCTGTTTTAAATAAATGGTTTATACATACAAATCGACCTCTACAGGTTTACTATATTATGTATATATATATATGTATAGCTGTATTATACTTACATACAAATGACATTATGTATAAAATCAAAAAACTTTTGATACACATGTTTTACCAAATCGGTCGTTAATTTATTAAAATGACTACACAAGGACCGCGTTCATTAAAAAACAAGTTATTAATGACAATGAGTCAGGTATTATGTACTTTTAATTGATGTATTGTTTGACTTTTCCCATACATTATGATGAATTACTGCTAAATTATGCAATGAGATAGCTTCATTTGAAAAGTGTACATTAGTCATTTTTGTAAAAAAAATGTTTACGATAAAGTATTTATTGCAATAAATTATATAGATTAGTACCTACGTATATGGTGCCCAACAAAATGAATGATTTATATAAATTATCCTGACTCTACTGAATCCAAAGCAAAAGGAATCATGAAAATCTGTTTAGAAACAAAAGTTTGGTAGAACATACATTAAAAAATATTTACATGAATTGAAACTCCTTTTTTTAAAGTCGGTAAAACAGTAGAAATATAATTAGCCCTAATTAATCTCAACTTGACTGTACCTACGCACCTCTTTACTCGCAGCTAATATCGTAGCCGCCATAAAGTTTGCATCGAACTATACTAATATAATGAAAAATTCTTAACCTTCACTAAATCTATATAATATAACATATATCTAGTATTTATGGAGTCTAGGACATCTTCACCATGATCAAGGTCAACCAGAGGGCTAACAACATCACCTTGTTCGATCGCTATTGTCCTTACGGTTCAACGTACAATGCTTTGCTGATGCTGTGCCCTACTTAGGCTATTTTAGTATACTAATAAGTTGAATCGGCGATTCCAGGGTTCAGCATCCAAGCAGTACTACTGGAAGAAAAAGTCAGTGAAATTTCAAGGTGTAACCTATAACTTGGTTCCCACAAAAAGAAAGCGCTCCAACAACCATTATTGATGCAAATGTACAAACTGTTCAGCCATATTATGCCAACCCCCCAAAAAAACAAGGCTTTCTCTAATATCTATTTAATTAAAAAACTTAGAAAACAGATTAATCCAAATCTACGTTAGCTAAATCTTCTGTTATTTTCTTAACTTCTTCTGCACTTCTTCTCTGACTGGACTGAACAAAGGCTTCTTCTCTCTTCTTCCCGTATAACCTGAAAAGGCAGAACTAAATAAATACGTGTTACCTTAATCCAATATCAAATATTATTAAAACAATAAAATATACAAACAAATCCCTATTAATATTATAAATGTTAAAGTAACTCTGTCTGGCTGTCTGTCTGTTATGCTTTTACGGCAAAACTACTGGACCGATTTGGCTGAAACTCGGTAAACGTATATATACTTCTGATGCCGAGGATGAACATAGGATACTTTTTATCCCGAATAATGGGATAGTTTTCGGGATAAAAGTATATTTTTCTGTTCGGCTGTTATGCTTTCACGGAAAACTACTAGCCCATTTAAGTGATATTCGATATATATGTAAGTTTAATATCTAGGATAGATATAGGATATTTTTCATCCCGAAAAAGGAATAGATTTATGTAAATTTTATCCCAAAAAGTAGGGAGGTAAGTTTTGTTTCTTTCGTAATTTTTGTTATTTATTAGTTATTTTCGTAATTTTTGTAGTTTACAGATGATAGACGAGATTTGACATACAGGCTGCTACACTTTTATCGCAATAATAAAAGTAAAACGGGTTGAAATAGGGGATGACAGTTTGTATGGGAGACCAATCATTTTTCAAGTTTATAGATATAAAAATTCATCATCTATAAAAAAATACGATAGTGTCTCGGTCTGTATTTGTTAAGTTCTCACGGAAAAATACTGGAGTACTGTGATTTTGTACGTAATGTAGTTTTATTATCGAAAATGGACATAAATACTTTTCGTACCGGGAGATGGGATAGTTTGCGATATAAAATGAGTGAATCTTCCGGGTCAAATAGCAGTAACATAAAAAATAATACAATGTAACCCATATTAACGCCTGCTCTTTAAACAAGAGGCACGCACTATTTTATAATTATATAAACCTTATAATACTCTATATTCGATTCACTAAATCTTATTGACTCGACAGAAGAAACGGAAGACAATAATTATATGTCAGGCAGATTTTACTGTGTCCAACTCAACTTCAACCCTGGAAGAATTCTTTTTCCTAGCTAAATCAAGAACAGAACTAAATACTAACATGTGAAGTTCTTTTTACACCATTATAATGTAATTTATTATGAATTATGATGTGTCAGATTAAGACATCTGGACGGCTAATGAAACTACAAATTAGGTGAGTCCTTCACATGTTCCTCTTTCTACATTGATTGTACTCAATGTATATTAATAATAATAATAATAAAACCGTAAGCCGGGGGTTCGAAACCTGGCTGAGCAACAAGCACAAAATAGCCAGTTTTCGGACGTAAGGGAAATAGTGACGAAAATGACAAAAATGACGAAAATAACTAATGAAATGAAACTTTTTAATTCGCTTTACACAAACAAACAGTGAGCTATCAGACATTTACGATAACTTGAGTGCCTTACCTTACCAAGTCTTCCAATACTCTTGGTGGCAGGTTACCAGGTTGGGGCTGATGGATCTCATACTCGCCCCTCTCGTTCTTGATTAACTCCACCATCGAGTCCTCAAGGTTCGGGACGTCTCCCGGCCTGGGGGGTGCCTCGGTGGTTGGCTTCGGTTTATGGGGATGCTTCATTTTCTGGGCCCAGGTTTGGAGGTATTTTTGGGCATCTGATTGAAGGAACTGAAATTAGAAAAAAAACTTCGTCAGCATTAATTTATTTTCTTTTTGGATGATGTAAAAACGCAAATGTCTTACGGTAACACTTATGTCTTATCAAAAAAATCTGAGTCGTCGTAAAAACGTAATCAAACCGACTTAATTTCGCATTCATAACATTAGTATAGATAACACTATACATATTACAAGATTTACATTTTAACTGATTAAGTCTAAAATAAATATTTAAATAAAAAATAGTCAAAAACCAGAGAATAATGACCTGTTGCACCATCTAGGTATGTGTAATTTAAAAGGTTTTACAATCGTTTTTTACTGAGAGATTTTCATTCCAAGTACTTACTCTTTCTCCGTGGTCAAATTAAAAGATTCATAGATAAATAAAAGACAGATGGATTAGTAGTATGAGGAATGACATTATTTGTAACGTAAGGGCAGTGGCGGATGCATATGAGGGGTGGGCGAGGCGCGTCCCACATACCTATTCGCCACTGCCTTAATATTAATTTTTCAAAAGAATATTATTAGATGACCTTCTCTCTATTTTTGTTGAGTTTGATGGCTGGTGGCTCTGGAGCTTGTCGCTTGCTGTTCGCGTTGCCAGACGGAAAGGGCTGGCCAGCTGAAACACGTACGGATGAGTGGGTTAGTTGTGACTTGCGAGGTATAACTGATTATAAACGCCCTTAAGGAATTACGATGTCATCAGCATCTGTGTTGGGAACACTTCTTCACTTCGCGCCGCCTTCATGGGATCCATCCAGGCAGCGTTTAGTCGTGTTCCCGGGACGACATATGTAGTTTTAGCATTGACAAAAACAATTATCTTGTTATGAGGTATGAAATAATGAGGTATGACAATCAAATCAATTTAGATACTTTTTATAATGTTACAGAACCTCGCGGCCTTAAATATTTTGTACGAGTTTACCTACTTATGACGTCATAACTAGGTATAAGTAAAAGCAGTCAAATAGCATTGAGTTATTATGCACTACGTATTACATCAAACCTCATTATCAAATTGAGCAGTAGTTATTATTTACTATTCTATCATGATATTTTAAAAGTTAGGCGATAAGATGTTACCTTAAATTTGTTCTTTTATATGTAAAGTATAATTTATTATAACATTTACTCAATGACTCAACAATAATTTTTGTGCTATTGTTTATGGAATATGACTTACTGAGAT
The DNA here is from genome assembly GCA_039645545.1 of Dendrolimus houi. Taxonomy (NCBI): domain Eukaryota; kingdom Metazoa; phylum Arthropoda; class Insecta; order Lepidoptera; family Lasiocampidae; genus Dendrolimus; species Dendrolimus houi. Next base: position 30,596,483 of record CM077117.1, on the reverse strand, counting down.
TCATAGTGTTGGTCTGTGGTCCCAATTCAAACAATACTTGGAAATCGGCATGGTTTCCATATGCGAAACCGAAGCCGACCCTCGAATCAGTACCTGCAAGGAGAAAAGACTGACATGCAATGCTCATAGATGAATAACTACAAATCACTGACGAGTATTATCATGGAAGGGGGCCCACTAAAAAAACAATGCTATAATACGTCAAGAATATAGCATTGTTTTTTTAGTAATTATTATTTAATACTAACTGGATTTTGGGGCGTTTTTATTGCTGGACTACTACAGACAGGATGACGGCACTCCTGATGGAAAGTGGTTATCGTCGTTTTTATATGTAGGGACTGCTCGAGACGGTAGGCACGGTAGGAAAGTGGCGGCAAAATTTAGGGGCGGCAAAAATGCCTGCAAAAACTTTTGAACTACTAAATCCCAAAAAAATATTTCAATTTAAAGTTTTTATTCAAAATAAGTTCCACTGTAGAACACTTTGAAGGTCATTCATAAAGTTTAAATTTAATTTTACTTCCTATTCTATGTACAACGTAATAGGCGACAACACAACTCACAGCCAGGTGGTAGGGGATTTGCCCGACTGGATGGCTACCACCCCCGGTCTAAAGTGTGTCGGCATAACAACCTTGAGTTGTGTTCCGGTATTAGTGACCAGGTTCCAATCCCCCTTAAGAGAGCAGCAGCGTATTTGTAGCACATTTGGTGTTGCAAATGTCCATAGGCGATGGTAACCGCTTTCCATCAAGTGCTCCTGCAACTCCTGCAATAAAAAAAGAAACACCACCCAAAAACATATTTCGATTCGTTCACTTGAATCTTGAAAATATTGAGTAGTGAAATCAACAAGTAACATACAACGAATATACAAGGTTCTGGAAGAAGGAAGCTATTTAGAAGACTTCTTTCAGTTTTCTTAAGCTTCGGTGGGGGCGGTATTTTTGGAGTTTGCGGCAAAGAACTAGGGCCCCTGCCAATGCTAGTGATCTCGAAGGGGACTGGAACCTGGCTACTGATGCCGGTGCACAACTCAAGCCTGTGATGGCAGCATACTCTAGTACTCTAGACTAAGGATGGTGGTCATCCAGGCAAATTGGCTACCACGTTACGTTTAAGAATTACCTTTTTTAATAGGAGGTATATTGGAATAAGCCACTGAGAGCAGCGACGGGAGCTCTTCAGGAATGATCAGTGCACACGATCCTGAAAAAATATATCGTAAATTAAATTTAAGTAGTGTTCTCTTACCCGTGACTTCTATATAAATTTTCATCTCATATTTCACAGTCAAAATTGATTTCCGAGACACAAGGTAGTGCATTTCCTTTCCTTCGTTCCGATCTATCTCCTTGTAATTTTTTATAAAGTGCATAAATAGCACAAACACGATTTATTTGGAACAAATATGTGCATAAAAGGAAGTGCAACGCATGTCAGGCATTAGCTACTCAGTGATAAAAAACTAGCCACTTACAATATTTTCTAAAATACCGAATTAATAGGGAAGCTTTATATCATATAAACATGTTATACCTCAAGATATGGAAGTTACACGCTTAAAAACATCGATGTTTCTCATATTCAATTCTTGCAATGTTATAAGCCTACACTAGCTTACCTCGTTTGCAAAACTACTATATAAAAGTAACTTTATATGTGTTTAAAGTGAATGAGGCAAGTGTAGATCCATAGTCCATGACCCGTCTCTCATGAGTTGTCACTATATATTACACAATTGTAGTTGTAACAGTTTGTTATTGAGACGTCAGTAAACATTATGATTAAACTCTATGTACATAAAAATTGGGTAAGTGCTTGCCAATCCGCCTATAACGAAAGATGTCAGCTATTTAATACAGAACCATAATCACTCACTCACTCATTCCTAGACTCACTTTATCACTCTCACTCTTTCACTTTCCTGTCCTGTACGCAATGGAAGGACAACGGAACCATAATAAAGCAATTAATCAAAACCTGTTTTTCAAGTATTACACTTCGTAGTCCGAAAGTTAGCTACACTCAATTTTTGACTTTGTAAGATAATTTTTTCACACTTTAATAAAAAAATATTACGTACAGAATTTAACAAGAATGTGTAAAATGAAAAAAAATTGATTCCTATTCACACGTATAGTGGCCACCTCTAATTATTATTTTTACATGATTTCACTATAAAATTTTGTAGCGCTATAATATATATGTAAATTGAGTAATTTCTGAGAATCATGATTGTGACATACACAGACAGACGGACATAGCAATTACATAAGGATTCGTTTCGCCAAAATGACAACGGCATCCTAAAAATTATATTATTTATTTGTGTTTAATGTGAATGTAAATTTTAATTGTAAATAACGGCGACACATTTGATAAATGGTTAAATTTTTAGCTGAATTTATACTATTTACTCATTTAATTAGCAGACACTATAGCATACTTAATAGTACAATCATGTTCCAAGGTTAATCAAAGTATTGTCACTTTATGTTCAAGTTACGTCAAGTAAGCCAAGTTACATATAAAATTGTGGTGGTTCAAGGATTGAGACACGCGTCTCATTCTAATTACTTGAGTTCGAATTTCAGCCCTATGATATGCATATTGTTCTAAGAACAGAATGCCAGTGAAGGGTAACATTGTTTGAGAACCTCTCTCTCTCTCTTTTCTTTCATTTTCTACCAATTATTTGGGGTTGACACTGTCTTTTTCTTCCATACTCCCTCTATTCTGACATACGTCCTGTGTCACACAACAATTCATCATATCATCCTTCACACACATGCATCTCTTTTTGGTCTAACTTTACATTCATACCCATCAATCTTGCAGTCTCACATTTTTCTTGTCACGTGACGTCATCCCTCCTCATTACATGTATGAAACCTACATATCGAAATTAGTGATTCGTCGAACTGCCTTGTGAAGGAGGTTCTTGGATGCGCGCTCACCTACTCCTGTGGGGCGCGTTACATACAGCCCCACATAATGAGAATATGAAGATGCCGGGGGCCTGGTTCCCCCTGTCAGTAGATGAGGTCGTTTGGCTACCGCCTGCCAGAACTTCGAAGAGTAGTGAACCCATGCACCCGGGGCCCTGACGTAACACCGAGGGGTTTTAACCTTTAAGACGGAACCACCACAAAGTTGCCGAACTGTCACACACGGCTAATTGGGAAGCATCACAAATTTGTGGTCAAATACAAGTAATTGAAATGAACATTGAAACTGATGCTTAACTACATAGAATTTGTATTAGAATAAAAGGGACGATATAATTCTGTTGGTTTTGATGTCTAGAATAAACGATACGCTTGACAACCGAACAAGCCAGATTTTGACATGGAACATTTCGTCTCCCTGCGGTGGTTTGAAATAAAGTCATTTTTAATGTATAAATTAAATTCAGTAATAACTTATTTATTATTGGTAACTACTTTTTCATAACTAAAAAAGGCATAAAATATTGTTACGAGCTACAGGACTCGAATTAAAAATGCCGTTGGAACTACTATAGAATTTATTAGAACTGTACAAACACGTATATAAAACAAATACAAATAAAACTGGATGCAACCAGTTCACACTGCACGATTCAATGCAATTCGACACGTGCAAAGTCCGTCGTCTACATCGCTAAACGAGAGTACTACAAACGTCTTACTCGTCTCGTAGTCGTCGCTTGACTGCCCACCCCTCCATTCGGGCATTGTCTTATACTAACTATACAGTACAAAAAATATCGGCCGTGCGCACTGAGTTTCCGAGAAATAGTAATTTGCACACCTGGTTATCTATTCCTGCGAACGGCCAACAAAGCCGAAAACAATAACAATAGGCTATTGTCTAATTGCAAATTTAAATACGAAGTAATAAAAAGAACTCCGAATGCGGGAGGGGCAATAAACGAGATGCGCAGCATTTCTTTGTCGGTATGTGACAATAGGTATACAGGTGGCCCAAATTGTAACAATATTATTTCAAACTTGTTTGTACATTTTTTCTGATGCTCTAAGTTTTTTCCTTGTGTGTTTTTCTTATAAGAATTTGAAACACAGATACATTCTTGTCTAATTAGATTTGTATCCAATTAAGCATAGATTATCACAGAATCGATTACTTTTTAAATGAAGTACATTCGTTGGATAGTTTTTGAATTATCTGAATTTTTGTTGAATTAGGCAAAAAAATTTGACAGCGCGACAATTTTGATGGCAGCTTGTGGAAAAAAGTAATATTAAAAATACCAAAAAAGATCCCGTCAACCATTATTCGTCTACGACTTGGTCACTGTTGCTCACCAGTATTTTTGGCAAAAATAAGAATACGCCACTATTCTGTCTGTGAGTGTGGCTTAGCTGAAGGTTCAGTTCACCATATTTTTTTTTAATGTCCCAAAATTGTTAGACCCCTTTACAGAATTTTACCTAATAAATTTCCTCGCCCTATCAATGTGAACTTTCTTTTAACTCTAGCTGATAAGAAACATGTAAATATTTTATCAAAGTTTTTAACATCAAATAACATATATTTATAGTGTAGTTAGTTTAACATTCTATGTATGTTTTGTCCACAGGATCACAGAATTTGAATTTACCGGTCAAATTTTTCTCTTTCTTTTATCTCATATATATGCACCTGACATTTTATAAACTACCGCGACATTGGCAAAATCAATGCTAATTGCGTTGGAGCCATAATCCTCCAAAAAAGAAGAAGAAATTTGGCCCCCGAAGGAGGTTAATGGACATACTCGACTCGGGTGACAATAGGTTTTCGGGGGTGCTAGTGCTACAACGTGGTCAATACCACACGTCTCCACCGCGCTGGTAAGTCCTCAATCGGATTACCCCTCGTAAGAGAAGAGGGTTCTTGTTTAGCGCGAGTAAATTTTTGTACTTTACAAAATTAATTTTGTCCCTAGTTAGGCACACGGTGGGCACGCCGCTGCCCATCAACCTGCTGACTACTCAAAGACCAGTCATCGTGTCAGCAAATAATTAGCATTAAGTTATAACAGTGTTAATATAATTTTAATTGTAATTAAGTTAGTCTTGTAAGAACTGTCGTATAATAAACTTGTCTTAAGAAATTGTTTTTTTTTAAGACTTCTCCGCGGTACACTACTTATCTCCCTTAGCGATAATTCTTTACTGATGTGGTCTGATACGCATTTGGCCGGCGTTCTTGCAACTTGTTTCTCTCATGACGAATTTCTTTTCCGACTGCGACAACACGACAGCTGTATCAGTGACGTAAATATCAACAAAAACCGGTACGAACAATATGATTTAGCTTATTGAATGTTACGCGGGCGTATCGTTATAGGTTTCTTCTATTTATTCTTTAATTAAACAACGACAATTTTGTATCTATTATTATTTCGTCATTGAAGGAAAATAGGTATCATATCGAGGAGTGAAGGCTATTTGTTTCAAAAGACATTTTAAAATATTTCAGGAGAAGAGAGGAGAGAGACTTTCAAATCACCCTTAACGCATAATGAATGAACTATTTACTATTATTGATGTAGTATGTAAGGATTTGTATTGTTCATTGTAAGGGCGGACAATAATTCGCATTGGGACAATGTAGTTTTAATACTACAACTACCTCAAAACTATGCACCGCCACGCATATCACATTGAAAATATTTATAAATGTATTTTAATTGGCAACTAGGTTCTTTATATTTTCTAAAGTTGAAACACAAGGGATGCAGAAACCATTTTTAATTTTTTTTTATTGCAGGAGTTGAACAGGCAGGCAGACGGCCCACTTGATGGAAAGCGGTTACCAACGCCTATGGACATTTGCAACAGCAAAGGTGCTACAATCACTAATGCCGGAACACAACTCAAGGTTGCTATGGCGACATACTTTAGACAAGGGGTGGTAGCCATCCAGTCGGGTAAATACTCAACCACCTGGCTGTGGGTTGTTTTGTCGCCTCTTACGACAGGCCGCCCCAACGCAGGAAATTGTATTCTTTCTCCGTTCCTGCACGGATAAAACCATTATGTTAATTGTCTCATAAACTGTCGCTTAAAACAAATAGTCAACCCTCCTCGATATGAGTACAAATAATACATATAATCGGTAGGCACAAATTTTATATATCTAAGCCAAGCGAGTTCTTTTTGTGCATGGTGTAATAAATAAACGGACCACTCTGGGGTCGACCACAGACACCCAGACCATAGTAAATAACGGAAAGTTATTTTCCAAAGTTCACCATGCCAGGTAAAAATTAACACGCAATACGAAATAGAAAATTACACGAGTAAAGTGACATAAAACATATGAATCATTCAAAAAACCTTGTACATATGTACAGAAAAATTAAAAACAGATTGTTTATCAACTTCCTTAACAAAACTCACCAAATGAAAGTAAGAAGGAGCACAAAAACAATGATTTCACAATCGCATCCATTGCTTTAAACATTTCTAACATTTTCTTCAATAAAATAACAACTTATTTAAAACACATTTTTCAATATGGCACCATAGGAGAACACCTTAACCTCGATTTGAAAAAAAAAATAAGCAAAATGGTCGTTTCCCTTTCAATTTTAGCGCGAAACTGACGCTAGTCTGTGTACCAATGGCTTAACTTTCACTTCTATATGTTGCATAAGTACAAGCAATGTCATTTGACTAACGATCTTGTAGTTCTAGTAGTCTTGTATTGTTTTAAAATTAAAGCATGGAATATAGAAACACAAACAGTACAATTTCCAGTGGAAATGTCCGTGAAAAGACAAGTTGGGGTCGCCACTGTAGCTAGAGGGTAAACGACTTTGCGTACTTCCCCCGTATACTTCGTTTCTTAATGATTGATTATAGACGCTGTGAAGGTAACTTTTATGTGTCATCGACTATATCAAGACTTGACATATTTACGTGATCACGGCTACAAGTGGTCAAAACTTCAAATAATAAAAATGAAATAAAGTACAAAAAAACTGCTAGAACGTAGTTTTATTATATCGTATGTCTTTGAAGACCACGGGCCATAAAAATGGCCCGGACTTTTGGAGGGCTTGCGTGAGGCCATGGGAAGGCCAACAAGTAGAGGGCCCTTGACAAATTTAATATAAATGTGGCGTGACACTGACCGGCAACTGTCCCTGTCTACACCATATAAAAACGCATTTGTTCCCTATCCCTATTGTAGGGAAAGAGAAGAAAAGGTACCGGGTTATTGGGGTGAATTACTAGTAATACTAGGGGTTTGGGAATATGGGGACTATGGCGAATAAACATGGAAAAATGGGCAGACAGTGACTCGCAACTCCCTGCATGTGCCCAAAAAATGCCACAGAAGAGTGAGTGGCTAAGGGGTGTACAGAGCTGGGCTGCAGGCTCACCGAAGCCACTTTCGACGTTATGCCATTTATCACTTCCACCCCTGGAACTTGAGTCTTAGCTCTAGGGATGTCCACTCCGTGGCGGCAAGCACGAAGGCGGGGCCTTGCCTGGGCCCCCGGAGTCAGGTCCGAAGTGCCGCTGCTCACCTAAGGCTTCGCCACAAAGCACCCCTGCGGGTTTATTTATTATTATTGTTACATGCCGTCAAAGATAAGCGCACAGCTGCCTGTTGTAAGCGCAGTTTATTATCTTCCCGGATTAAGGAATTCTTTGTGTTTTAAACTTGTAATTAAGAAAAACATGCTATTGTTTTTCTACTTGTTTTATAACCATCATTAGCGTCGAACTAGTCCCTATTGTTATTGTTTTCGACTTTGTTAGCCGTTCGTAGGTGTGCAAATTACTATTTCACTCAATCAATCTTTTTTGTACTGTGTAGTTTAGTTAGTATAAGACGATGCCCGAATGGAGGGGCGGGCAGTCAAGCGACGACTACGAGACGAGTAAGACGTTTGTAGTACTCTCAATTAGCGATATAGACGACGGACTTTACGCGTGTCGAATTGCATTGAATCGTGCAGTGTGAACTGGTTGCATCCAGTTTTATTTGTATTTGTTTTTTACGTGTTTGTACAGTTCTAATAAATTCTATAGTAGTTCCAACTGCATTTTTAATTCGAGTCCTGTAGCTCGTAACATTATTATTATTAAGTATAGTATTCTTTTAAACATTCACTTATTTTCTATTGTTAATATAAAACGCTTGTCATATATATATTTATTTAAATAATTATGCATATATGTATATATTGGTATTCCATAAATGTGTCTGGATCTATGTATGTATTAAATTTATAAATGAGTGGTAGTATGTATATTTAAATTGTATAGTCCTATCTTTTTTCTGCTCCACGTACATCGCCAGATTAGTTAAGAATTTCTTTTAAGCCAGGTTGCCGGGAAGAGATCGCTTTTAGCGAGAAGGCCAAGAAGTATTGTAATTATGCATTTTGTTTTTGTATATGTATATTTTGGTCAGCAATAAAGTGTTATCTATCTATCTCTTTCCATGGTAACCACAACTTAGGCATGATGTAAATGACAGTATGGAGGTTAAATTGTGAAACTGTCCAGTTGGCCAGAATGGCGCTAGTGTCGGCAAATACCACTATATCTGATAAGTTCACTCTATAACCACTAAGAGAGTGATAGAGTAATTATCTGCGTTGCCATCTAGCCATGCAGTATTTAGAGCTTTCTTGAATTAGGTTTTTTACTGGACGATAGCTTCTTCCATGCCGTTGCACATTGACTTATGGTCTCTTCTATGAGAGTTCATACCGCATTGACACTTTAGGACTGGTAAACATTAACATACGAATTTCAAAGGTATGCTGTAAGTAATAAAAATCACTTTGCTAAGATGAATACGATGTTTGTTGTCTTTGTTGATGAGTTTCCTTTTGGTACAAAACTAATGAAAATTGATAACAATGTTGCAAAGTTTTTAAGTAAGTTTGAGCTCTAAGTCTTTAAGATAAGGTGCAAACTCATTTAAACTTTAAATCTAGTTATAATGTTTTATAATGATAGTGTGTGAAAGCCGTAAACTTGTGAATAACAAGTTTTCCAATTACAAAATATGAAATAGAAATTGAGTTCATTTTCTACTATGAGCGAATCCGTGGAATATAATAACATAGTTGTCTAATGACCCAGCCAGTCAGATTGATCTATTAGTTCAAATAGCCTGTAGCCACTTAATTTGATATTACACGGTTCACTTCGGTCATTCAATACGAATGAAGCAACCAAATACAACCAAATATCGCAAACAACTTCTGTAGCATAATACTGTGTTGCAGTTGTTAGCGCCTAATTCCAGACAACTGGATTATTATACATTATAAAAAGAAAATTATCTTAAACTCTATACATTTAATATTAATTATCTGAAATTTATAATCATCTTAGTTTATACATTAAAGTGATTCAATTAAACATAAAATTAATCATTCAATGTCATCGTTTCCTTTCATAATTGATTCAAATTGTTTGAACTGTGCAACTCAGTGTGAAAATTTAAATTGCTGCACTAAATAAACTTAACGGCAAATCAGTAAATACTAGATTTTAGTGTTGAAATTTTATCAGGCGCAAAACCAGTATATTTTAAACTACATATGGAGTTTGTATTTTAAAGATCGCAACCATCTTGTCAAAATAAAAACACTTATAAAATCGTGTCCGTCCGTCTGTTCGTCTGTGAATAGTCACAGACGAACAGACGGACGGACATAGGTCATTCCTAGTTTTCTGGTTTAAAATGTTACGTTAAGCCTAACTATGGTAGCTTTTCTCGAAAATACAACATGTGTTTATCTGGTCAGGCACTTCATTCGGGCAATACTTGAGCTTTGTCAACGCGACAGTCCAGTATTAGGGACTGAACGCGTGTCCAAATGACGGTGGTGGGATTGCTGGTATGGAAAGAAGAGAGACTAACCTGCGTGCCTCGGGGCTGCACTAACTATGCGTGCTGATCACCAAGTCGTGAGGCTGGCAACAAGTCTTCTGGCTTGTCTCCTTCTTGCGGCCTTCGATAGTATTTGTACACACACGGCGCGGTATAACTGCACTTATAGGCAAGTTGAGGCGGAAAATGCGGGTTGTCGTACGGGGGTCAACAGCAGACTGACTCGTAAAGAACAACGGTAAGTACGACAATGATAGTCGTATGGAACGGAAGATGGCGGCTGGGAAAAGGTGATTGGATATCGCGGTCAGGAAAGCGGGTAGTTGTGGAAATAATTTGATAAGACAGGATTTGAATTAAGAGGCACGAACAAGCTTTAAATTAATATCTTTTGAACCCAGCAAGATATAAAAAATGAAGAATTAAGATAAATTCCTGTTTTAATAATTAACAAATCGTTAAAAATCTCTTGAATCATCGGAGCTCAGTTGAGGTAAATTTTCCGAGACAAGAAAAATTCTAAAATCAGTCACTATGATTAGAAATTATAGAATTTTTGTTTATAGAAATGTTAGTATTAATTTTGAAATCATAGACTGATCTTTAAATTTTAGATGATAATTAAAAACGGTAGGTTAACAAAATTTTCTGTTCGGTACCTATGAGCAGTGAATTTAGTGAGCAAACTCTTTGACCACGTGACCAGAGAGACCGATTTCAAATAACAATTTAAATTATTATAATTTATTTCGTTGTGTTATGCATGATGGTTGAACTTTATTGTGTGCTTCACCTTAAGGTCAGAAAGACAGGAAAAATACTACGTAAAAGGAAGCCAATTGCTTTTTAAATGTACTCCACTTAGTTATTGACCTTTTGGGGTGTTTATCACGTAGAAACATTGTTGTCAGGTTTCCATACCTTACTTTCCATTCTTCCATCTTATCACAGGTAGAAAATCGATATTAGGTGCTCGTATGGAGTTTATGGCAAAAAATATTTCCCTTTATTAAGTAAGAAATTTAAAATATTGTTACATGCCGTCAAAGATAAGCCGCACAGCCTATTGTAAGCGCAGCTTATTATCCTGCCGGATTAGGGAATCCTTTGTGTTTTGAATTTGTAACATGCTATTGTTTTTCTACTTGTTTTATAACCATCATTAGCGTCGAACTAATCCCTATTGTTATTGTTTTCAACTTTGTGGACGTTCGCAGGTGTGCAAATTAATATTTCTTAGAAACTCATTGTGCGCCTCCAATTTCTTTGTACTGTGTAGTTAATATAAGACGATGCCCGAATGGAGGGGCGGGGGCAGTCTAGCGACAACTACAAAGCGAGTAAGACGTTCTATAGTACTCTCGATTAGCGATATAGACGACGAATTTTGCGCGTTCGAATTGTATTGAATCGTGCAGTGTGAACTAGTTGCATCCAATTTTATGAATGAACGAATGAATGAATGAAAACACTTTATTGTTCACCAAAAATTAAAACTAAGTTCTTAAAACTAGGTACAGTAAATGTTGAACAAAGGGCGGCCTTATCGCTTAAAGCGATCTCTTCCAGGCAACCCCCTAAACTAAGGACAATATTAAGACAACAATGGCGGTGAAGACAATAAGTAATATGAAACATTCTAAGAATAAATGAATAATAATGAATAATATACTTTATATACTATAGACAAACACAATATATCAGACTGTATACAACATCAGCAGCATTTTTTAAGCTTGTGAGGACCAAAGATATTTGTATTTCTTTTATACGTGTTTGTACAGTTCTAATAAATTCTATAGTAGTTCCAACGGCATTTTTTTAATTCGAGTCCTGTAGCTCGTAACAATATCAATTTCACTTCACTGCCTTTATGGTCTAGTTAGCTAAGTGTAAGCCCGCCTAGTTTACTACAACACAGAGGTTTTGGGTTCGATTAACACTAGAGTAAATTTCGTAAACGATGTTTTTACACAAAGGTTATTACGCTGTAGAAGAATATGACTATACCATTGGAGGCCCCCTCTCAATAATGCGCACCCTGTAAATTTATTTAAAACTAGGATATGCCCGCGACTTTGTTCACACTTGACTTCAAAGAATATATGCATCGTTTAAGTGAAAACTTTAACGGAATAAGCAAATTTTTATGCACCTGAACAACTTCATACTGCTCTTGGGAAAATTCCCGCGGGATTCCCGGGATAAAAGTATCACAAATTTTATCACCAAAAATTTGCTATCGATCAGTGGATAAATCTAATCGAAATTCCAATTTTTGCTCAAACTGGTCATTTTAAATCATTCCCAGATTTTTCCCGCGGGAGTCACAGGTTAAAAAGTAGCGCCGATTTTAAGTCTAAGAATTTACTGTCGGTCAGCGAAAACCGCATCGAAATTGGCCCAGTAGTTTTTACGTGAATGTCGAACAAACAGACAAGAAATCTAAAAAAAAAATATCGTGCTCTCCATTGTTTATATAGTATATTTCAGTTGTTTTTTTTTAATTGTTTCGATGTATGGAATGCTTAGAATTTTATAATATTGGTACAAGTTGCAGGACTCGAATTAAAATGCCGTTGGAATTATTTATAGAATTTATTAGAACTATACAAACACGTATAACACAGGTACAAATATAACTGTACACAACCAGTCCAAACGTAATGCACGATTCAATCACACGCGCAAAGTCTGTCACTAACCCCTTGCTTCGCTTGTGGCTATCGCTAGAATGCCGATCTCTCCATTGGGCTATTGCTTTATACTGCACCGATACAATATGGCTGCCCAACCGAGTAGACCGAATTTCTTAGATTCAGATTCTTTCGACACACCTGGCTAATTACTGCCATAAAAGATTACAATACACAATGGGCTGTTTTCTAATTACAAATTTTAAACACAAAGTAAACAAATAAGTCCAAATGTGGAAGGGTAACAACGTGTGCTTTTATGGTATGCGGGTGTGAATCTACTTTTGTCGGCGTGTACGTCATAACAATATTAAAAATATAAATATTATTGTAGTTTTAAAGAAATCTTTGTTCTTCATTTCTTCTATCTAAAATTCCATTGACTTTCGGGCTGATAAGGCCTCTGATGTTACAGATGTCTATAACCAACGGTAGCTTCTTTCCACCAGCTGAGCTGTTATCAGTCTGCTGTCCTGCTTTAATAAAAAGAGCCATTCTGCGAATAGTCCCGTTTTTAATCCATAAGCCGGTCATCCGAGCTCTTGTCACGTCTTAGGCCACTTTGGATGAAATACGTGACTATTTCTGTTTCCTTAATAAGAAACAGACGTGTCAGTTTGTCAGCAAGCATAAAACGCTTTATATTTGTAAAATGCCGACTGGGTTTAACTGATAAGCGGGTGTTGACAACAGTTTTTTTTAGTTGCAAAAATTGAGTAGTTGAAGAGGATAGGTTACAATTGATAAAGCGGGCATCAAAGCTTTCTTCATTTCTCATATTCTGAAAGTAAGCTCGGAGTTGCCTGATCAGAGGGATGAAAACAGCACTTTCCGTCCGTAGGAAATCATTTTCCCTGCTTTAAAAAAATTTGATTGTTATTATTCACTTAATTTATAATTTCCTTGATCTTCCATACACACCCTCTCACACTCACTCACATACATTCTTGCCAATAAACACAGAGAGGACACTTAAAACACTTTTTCTTCTTATTTATTTTTTCTTTATAATTTATACATAGTTTTTTGATTTTCTAGATCTTTCCATTTGTTTTTTTTTTCCTTTTTAACCTAGATTATATTAACATTGTTTATCTTTGTATAAGAACTATTCAGCAGCTATTCATTTATGTGTTACAATATGGTCAAATTCAATGGGAAAGTGCTGAGGCCGAAGATACAAGATTATTCTTAGTTTCGGTCGCAGTCACAAACATATTTATGCTGTACTACATATAATTTTTTTGTTATGCTACCTGGCTGTTTCTTGTTACTGAAAATAAAGTTTATTATTATTATTATTTATTTAGGTTTATGACTTGGCAGATAGGCCTTTGCACCACAAAAAATTTGAAAACTATGCGAACCATAGATAATACGTGCGACTCATATCCCAACCTTTTTTTTTTTTGAGCTGGATCCAGCTGAATAGCTGCAGATGGCTGTTTCAGCGATACCGGACTTTGGGGGCTTCCCGACTCCGTGGGAGCGGAGGCTTTCAGCCCGGAGGCAGCACGCTCGAGGAGGCACCTCCTGTGAGGTTCGACCTCGGCTCGACCGCTGCGGGGGATTGACTCTACATAGGAGTTAGCCGTGAGAGGCTGAATGAGCTAAGCCAATAGGTTGAAATGATTGTTATTGGGGACTCGTTATCGACTCCGCCGGCGGAGCCGATCCTAGTCTATCGTTACTACCGCTTCGCAACGTGTTATGGCTGGAGGAGAAGAAGCGGCGGAAGAAACTCTCCAGCAACACGCCTAAGCTAATCTTGTATGGCTACATGTGTCTGTAATGAGTGAGGAGTGATTGGTGGGTCTTAACCCTGAGAGAGACGATTCGAGCCGGGGGCTCTCCGGCGTCTGTTCTGTCTGCGTCTGTTATGCCAGGCTGATGTTCTGAGCCTCGGGGGGTTCATTATGGCGAGAATTCGGGTGATTTCATCCGGCTCGTCAATGAGTACATTGCGAGGGCGTCGTTTACTCGTGGGAGCGTTCGGAGTGGGTTTGTAATTGACCGTCTCCGTCACCAGAGGGTTCGGGTGACGGGGGGCAAGGTCAAAGAATCTGCGCGAAAGGGAGATTATGTAGTCTTTGATGGAGGGAAGCTCCAAGTCGCGATGCAGGTCGACGAGCCGCATGTATGGCGGGGCGTCAGCTGCAGCGCGTAAAAAGTGGTTCTGGACCTTTTGCAATTTCCAGATGTTGTAATCGCTGGCGTGGCCGAAGACCACACTCGCATAGGTCATGATGGGGTGGATGCAAGTTTTGTATAGAGTCACCTTATTTCTAAGGCTCATCTTACTTTTCTTGCCTAACAACGGATAGAGTCGGCTTAGGGTCCAGTATGCTCTGTTCCTGGCCGCTTTGGTGTGCTTGTGGAACTACAAGCCTTTGTCGAGGGTTACGCCAAGATATTTGACTTCGTTAACCCATGGGATAACTCGGTCGAATAGCATGATGGGCGTAAGTTGGTTGGTGGGACGAGTATTGAGTGGGCGAGTGCCACGTGTGAATCCGCCATCTACGGAACCAGTCGCCTAGTTCTTTGATGGCGGCGTTGAGCTGACTGCAGATTCTGTATCTGCTGGGGTTGCTAGTGAAAAGGGCGGTATCATCCGCATAAAGGGCTAGGTGGACGTGGGGGTGCCTCGGCATATCGCTGGTGAACAGCGAGAAGAGTAGAGGGGAGAGCGCGAAGCCCTGAGGGACTCCCGCTGCGATGGAGTGAGTAGAGGATCGAGTGCCCTCCACTCGGAATCTGAAACTACGGTCTTTGAGGAAGTCCCGTAGAATGAGAACGAGTCGGTCTGGTACACCAAGCTGATACAGCTTGTATATCAGCCCGTTGTACCAGACCTTATCGAAAGCCTTGGCGACGTCGAAGAACACTGCGCCTGTCGGCCAGGATCTTTGACCGCCGCGTTGGAAGGTGGAGAGGACGTGCTCCGTGATGCGGAGCACTTGTTGGGGGCAAGAGTGTCTAGCTCTAAAGCCAAACTGCTCTTGGGGGATGAGATTATTGCTGAAGGCAAAATCTCTTAGTCTAATGAGTAGGACTCGCTCGTACAGTTTACCCAGTGAACTGAGTAGACTGATGGGGCGGTAACTGGAGGGCTTGGAGGCCGATTTGCCTGGTTTGCGGATAGCGATGACCTCCGCTTCTTTTCAGGTCTTGGGAAATTGACAGTTATTTATAGCAGCATTGAAGATGTTTACCATAATTAAGATAAGTTGGGCGGGGAGGATTTTTAGTAGTTTATGGCTGATTCCATCGTTGCCTGGGGCCTTGCGGGGCTTTAGGGCTTTGATGAAATCCTGTACTTCCTCAACCGTGACCGGTTCGAGTGTGGTTTCCGCCGGGAGGAGGACCGATATTCGACCTCGGCGTCTACCTCCGATAGATGAGACGGGTCGCCATTGGCAGTATTGGGGGAGCATTGGAGCTCTAGACTTTCGGCGAGGCATTCCGCCTTTTCGTCATCATCAAACGCTTTGGTGTTATCGGGCCTCTCGAGGGGTGGCATGTTCGAGAGGGTTTCTGCTTTCAGAGATCTCGCCAGCTGCCAGTAAGCCTGGTATGTTGGGGAGATGTCCTCCAGCAGTCGGTCCCAACGTTGGTTCCTGATCTCCTGGACACGGTATCTGACCTGTCTTTGTAGTGCTCTATAGTGAGCCCTATTTTCGAGAGAGGGGAAACTGCCGCAAGCTCTGAATGCTGCCCTCTTTTCCCTCACCAGCTCTCTGACGTCGTCCGGAAGTGGCAGTCGGCGGTCCTCGAGGGGTACCTGCCGAGTGGACTCCCGTACTTCGCTCTGGAGTTGGCTGGTGAAGGCTTCGATGGCAACATCGTTGTCCTGGGCTGAGACAATCGGGTTTGGGATTTGGTCCAAGTCCGAGGAGCTTGTCGTTGCGAGCAAGTTCCGGACTTTGGCCCAGTCTATGACGGGTTTCGTCGGTGGCGTCGAGTCATTCGAGGGGCCTAACTGGAGTACGACCGGCAAATGATCGGAATCGATTTCGTCCCATGTTTCGATTGAGCGAAACTGAAGGGAGACTCCCTTCAGTAGTGCTATATCGAGAACGCTCGGTCTTTGTGTGTCCGGTCTGTCGGGGTATCTAGTGGGGGTCAAGGGGGCTAGAATGCCAAAGAGGAGCTTGTCCGAGAGGCGGAGAAGCTCCCTCCCTTTGCCGGTTTCAGTTGCGCAATTCCAACTGGGATGTTTACAGTTTAGGTCCCCGGCTATTATAACCGCGGAACCCAGACTGAATAGGGCGTTGAGGTCGTCTTCTAGTATGGGCTTTTGACAACTTAGGTACGCTGAAACTATGACGATGGGCTGATGGCTCGTCATCGATAGTTTGCAGGCGGAGACTTCTAGTTCCTCTAGAGGGGGGGTATCAATGGGGAGGCAGTGCAAGGACCGCTTGTAGTAGATAAGTGTCCCTCCGCCGTGGGAGGTTAACCTATCGTGCCTGATCAGGTTGTAATTAGCGATTCGGGGATCTCTAATACTCGGCTTTAAGAAGGTCTCTTGCACTAAGAGAATGTCTATATTATCGGTGACCAGGAAATCCTTTTCACAGCCACTGTTAAATCGCAGCATAAATTGTAATAAAAACAAGCAAAACCGGCTTCAATAGTAACTAAAAAGCAAAAAATAATTATTTTCTACATGTTGAAGTCGATGTCAAGTAAAATATAAAAAACAACAACATTGCGAAATATAGTTAGTAATTATTATGTTTTACTTCGCACCGATTTCAAGATGTAAAAAATAATGAATTTTGCTTTATAGTTACAGCCGGTTTCGTTTCCTTTCCATTCATTTTTGACGTACTTATTATTTCAAAATTGTATTTTTAGACCAAATCAAATCAAAAATATATATAAAAAAACTTATTAAGACTTCTGCTTTACTAACACCTACTCATACATATATTAATTATATTTTAAGAAAAATTAACTGTCATAGATAGAAGGACGGACAAACGAACAGATAAATTAGAAGAAGAATTAATAAGGATTTCATTTATGCTAAAATGGCTGAAAAACCTAAAAAGTATATTAATTAAAGCAATAATATCCTTCATAATAATTAGGTACTTCTTATAATTATAACAACTCTGCAGACGTAATTACACGAACACCTATTTAAACATTTGGAGCTTGAATTAATTACTGTAATTTATTAATTCATAAATTAGTAATAACGAAGTTAAGCTTAAAAAGTCAGTAAACAGTAGAATTCAATATTCCAGACTTCTTTACACGGATTTTAGTATACACTAGCATTCGGAACGACTTTCAAGACATTAAAATAGAGTTCAATCTTGCCTAAAAATAAACTATAGTTCAATTAAAACTAAATATGCATAGAGCTAAATTAAACCGCGCAATGTCGAACTTTTTTTGCGTAAAATGAGGTAAACAATAAAAAAATGTTATTGAAAAAAAAATCATCATTATATTTCACACTAGGCAGCACCTTTATTTTAATTATACAAAAACTTAATTTGGTTTTTTACATAATAATAACAAAGAAACTAAGTCCATAAAGTCTACAACTGCCCAGCAAAATATAGAGGTGAGGCGAAGCCAACCTGATATGGAGTAACACCACGAATGACTTGTTGTTTAGGACAAGTAAAATCTGGCATAAATGTCTTGAAACGGAAACTTTTCTTTTTCTTTTCCACTAGCAACATTTCTAACTATTCTGTGATTTTGCTTTAACGTATGATGTAAACAAAAGGAAGACAAGGTACAGATGCTTGTGATATTTCTTTTATTTCATATTAACAGCGATGGTAATACGTGAATAGTGTAAAAAAAAAATAAAAGTGTTCTAAGTTTGGGAAGAAAAATAATTTATAAAGTTTACAGATAATATCTTGCGGAATAAGAAACAAGAAGTATTCTTTCGAACCTCGACAATGTTTGCAAAGAACCATTGATATGACAGGTACATTTAAGTTTGTATTGTTGTTTTTAGTTGAATCGTATAATAAATACTTGATAAAGAAATCGCTATATTGGATCTCTCATATAAGATATATGTGAAAATTTTGTACAATTATCATTGGCCAGATAAGTTATGTTTATGTTTGGTCGTGACATATTGTAAGCTGAGTATAAAGGAATGCCCGAACGGAGAGACCGGCAGTCAAGCGACGATTACAATATGAGCAAGACGTGTTCGTTCGATAAGCTATAAAGTGACAGACATTGCGCGTGTTATTTAATCGTGCAGTTTGTACTGGTTGTATCCAGTTATATTTGTAAATTGTACCTGTGTTATACGTGTTTGTATAGTTCTAATAAAATCTATATTAATTCAAAACCAAATAAATTAAAAATCATTCTTTATAAATTAACCGAACTTAACGTAGAAAATAAGATTGTTTTTAAATGAATCGTTTTTAAAATACGTGGGGGTGTGTTTTAGTACATTTTTCTTAATCACTCTAGCTTCTGACGTGGGTGATAAATGTGCGAACAAGTAGCGTATCTATGATTCGACAACCTTCTTCGTCCGTGTGCGATTTATGGCGTTTATTAAGTATGTGAATGTGAAAAGATTTTATCATCGTTTGGACAGATGTCTACTCATGGCCCTATATGTTGCTCTATATTAATGTACTCTGTGATACTACTATTCCTTCTTTATTTTGTCTCTTTTTAATGACTTTAATGGAAACGGCATTTATTTTGCCAATGTCGAAGTTTTAGAATGAAAAGACAAAATATAACCGAACACAACAAATCCAAACATAATGCAGAAGGTCGTAATTCAATAAAACGCGCGAAGT
Organism: Dendrolimus houi; assembly: GCA_039645545.1. Lineage (NCBI taxonomy): Eukaryota > Metazoa > Arthropoda > Insecta > Lepidoptera > Lasiocampidae > Dendrolimus > Dendrolimus houi. The sequence goes on along the minus strand of CM077117.1, from coordinate 30,577,117 downwards.
CAATATTAGATTCCCGAATGTACACACGCCACGCCTTGATCGTGGTTCTCGCTCAACTGACCCCTCTCTCAATCAGGCCATCGTTTAATACTGCACAAATGCAAATGTGGCCGCCCGTATCGTCGACATAATTTCCTAGAATCAGCATATACTTAATCCGTAACACCTGTAGCGGCCGTAAACGAGTACAATAGAACAATAGGCTGTTCTCCACAATATTAGAACTGACCGTTAATTGACAACTTATTACATATTTAGAAAATGTCTTTCCAAAGGATAATAAGGACTAGATTCGCCAGTTTCGCAAGTTCGCTAACTACTTAACAATGTAAATCAGGCTTTTACAGGTCAAAAAGCTCCTCGAGTCATAAGTCCGCGTACTTGCTAGCATGTCTACCATCCGCTTAAAGCTTTTTTTATACCAAAGGCTGGCAACCATGACTGCCTATTTCATGGAAAGTCATCTTCGACGCCTATGAACGTTTGCTACACCAGGGGCGCTACCAACCCATTGCCAGTCTAAAAGACATTTTATAACGCCCTTCTCAAAAGACCCCATTTTGTAGCATAGAGGGAAAATCTCGACGGAAAGTTCCCTGCTGTAATGTATATCACGTGTATAAATTGCGGGTAGTTTGTATTTTATCCGATGACAAGTCTTATTACCGCTTGCATATTGTTTTACTATACTCATTTCAACTGGCGACAACAAATAAAATTTAAATAAATATATCATACTAAAATGCCTTTCGGAAAGTAACACGAACTTCATGCAAATTGTGCGTATTGAGACATATTGTTCGTATAGCTCGGGGACCAGTTTATTGTGTTAAACGTTACAAATTGCGACTTGCGTGCGGCCATGTTGATGAACTGCGTCGAAGTGGCCACATACCAGACTCTATATTTGATTTGTGTTCACCCCAGCACCCGGAGAAGGAAGATTCCTAGGATCGGTCGAGTTAGTAAAGAAGCATTCATTTAAACAGCGGCGTCAGGCAGATATGCTCGTCACCTATCGCAATTTTGGAAGGAAAATCTTAGACACCATTTTCTGTCTGGGTTGCGAAGGGAAGAGATACCATCTCGTCTATACGCAGAATCTGGTCTATAATGGGAGGGCGAAATTGGCGTTGACATGCGGATATCGCGGCCGCGGGCACCAGATGCAGCGTGGCAGGCCTTGGGCCCGCGCTGAACTGCGCGCCAGGCCAAGCAAGACTCGGGCAGGGCGGTCGTGAACTCCACTCTATGGCGGCCTCCGGCGATAGCGGACTCTAGGCCGTCGGTGGAGGACAGCGACCCGCTTGCAGATGATTTGGCAGCAGAAATACAAGCATGCACCAAATAAATGTCGTTTTAAATTGGTATATGTGCAAATAGTACAGTGAAATAGGGCATTTGGTCTATATATATTTGGATAATCAAAAATAAACAATAAACAGTAAAATTACTACGTAAAGAACAGAAATAGTAATTTAGGGCTAAACTTTTGCAGAATGTGTCATCAGTTTACCGGAAATTAAGTTTAGGGGTATACATACGCCTTATATATAGACACTAGACTTATTATTTGGGCTAGGAATCACGTTTTTAGGGTCCACCAACAAGTTTTGAATGAATAATGGGAAAAACAAAAATACGTTTGATAAACAGGGTATTGCATTTGTTTACTGCAAACAATTTAAGACATAAGAAATAAATAGACCATTAAAAAAATTTAGTAAAGTTATGTTTACAAAAAAAAACATATCTCATAAACTACATGTCTCCTAGACAAAGGGGTTGCAGAAGGGAGAAGTACTCCTCCCCCCCCCACCCCCCAACTACTTAAAATTCAGTGACCACTATTACAAAGTTTAACCGTAATTTAGTGATGGATTATAAGCAAAATGAACTAATGAGTTAAACCTTTAAACTATTAATACAACAGAATGTATTAGTATTCAAAACCAAAACATTTAAAATTACACAGCCCACATCTTGCAAATCACTAGCGTTGCCTTGTATAATATATCTGGAAACATAGGTAATAGGTATTGTACAGCTTTTTATCTAGGGGTTTATAAGATAATGATAGTTAAACCTGTAAAGGATTTCAACTACCTTGCCTTGCACTGAGCAGATGTCGCAACGCTTAGAAGAATTCGCTGTTTCTTCTCTCCCAAACATAACACGTTGCGAAACGGCAGTAAGATAGCATAGGCCACCGCGAACCGCCGATCCCGGTCCCCCGGGATCCTTCCTCTCGGGCCTTATATTACCCGTCGCCCGCTCTCAATTAGTGCATTGTGTCGCCCTATGGTGGGCATCATTAGATTCAACCCCGTCTCATGGCAACAGTCCAGCCGAGGTGAAACTCCCTAGGGAGCCCCCCCGAGCAAGTTGCCCCCCGGGCTCGAGCGCCTTCGCTTCGCAAAGGCACTCGCCCCTAAAACCCGCTTCGGACCAACAACATAGAGTCAAGTCCAATAAAAAAAAAAACTTAGAAGAATAATTATATGAAACTTTCAACGATGATGTTTGTATTACTGGGGAAATCAGGAGAATTCTACCTGGAAGGCTTATAGGCTGTGTTGTCTAAATAAAAGACGCTGGCTTGCAAAATAAAATTGACAGATGTAATTATAATAAAAATGTATTATTTTCCAAATTGTGTAATAAATAAATAGGCTGTGTGTATATATATATACACATTGTATCAAATTGTAGTAATAGCACGTATTTACATCAAAATTTTAACATGTATTTAATTATTAGCATTGTGTATGACATTATAGTGTTACTACATCCCGTGTAAGATTTACTTAGAAAGACTCGTTGGTGAGCAGCCCAGCATTGGCATACTATTTACTTGATCTACGGGTGCTGCTTGTGGTAGATAACGTGTACAACTGTATAGGCTGGGTGCTGTGCTCTCGCACACCAGCGGCACCTAGCATACCTATATATGTAGCATGCTGCGCATCAAAGACTCAGAGCACTGAAGAACAACATTAAAGCGGAGTCGACAAAGGTTCTAGCCATAGTTCAGGTAGTAGCTAGGCACCTATACCTAGGCATTATAATTATGTCCTTATATTCTCGCTGACTGACCCAAGAAATGCCATACTGTAAACCTGTCATTGAATAGTATGTAAATTATAACCACAATTCTTTTACACGGATTGTAAACACATAACATAGTTTCTATAAAACTTAAAGAAAGAATCGTTTAATTTATCATATTTCTTTTAGAATGTATAGGATAGAATAGAATAGAATATATTTATTGCGTAATGCATGTACAAAGTTGTTACGGTTTTTACAGTATCAATGGAAGTATAAAAATTACAATCAATATAATTAAAATTAATAATAATCTATAATTAATCTAATAGGTAATTGTATATGGTCTCTATGGTTAAGTGGTTTACTAGGCCTTTACCCGCGTGGTCTGATGAGGTGTGGAGGTCCCGGAATCGATTCCTGGCATGGTGGACTTTGTGAATAAACTTTTATTATTCGATATGGTCTGAGTGTCTGGGATTGTACCCAGAGTTATCAGTAAATATTCCCCAGCACAAGCGTAATTAGCTTGGTTTGGAGAAAAATAAATGTGATTATATATATATATATATATATAAAAGAAAAAAAGAAACTGTGAGCATTTCTTTCTCATCATGCTTTATAATAGAACTTCTTTAATTGTAATATGTATTGATATAGAATCGCTTAATTTAATTATTGTTTATCAATGGTTTAGTAAACTTTATATTGTTAAAGGTATGCAATAGAATCACATTTTTAAAAGATGTCTACAGTTATTTCAATTTTTTTTGAATCTCAAATTATATTTAGTATTTACTGTATTTGTAATGGATCCTATTTTTTTTTTCAAAAATTCATAATTGTAATCAGTATTTATACTGACGGTAATCTAAATAAATTTATGATTAGTTTCGTTTTATTTATTCTTCCAGTTTTGTTATTATTTTCTATTTAAGTAAAAGTAATTTACGGGTAGTTTGTATTTTATCCAATGAAGAATAAAGGTGTCTTATTACCGCTCCTATATTGTTTTGTTATAGTCATTTCAGCTGCAAGTTGTTATTGTACACAGAATAAATGTTCTAGAGATTTGCTACGTAGTTGAGCGCAGTAGCTCAAGAAGGCCAGGAGCTTAGTTTCCCATGGCAGTAGAAGAGGCCATTGGGTCGTCGCCTGTCAGGGCTTGCGGAATGAGAAAGCCAAATACCTAAGGCCCTGGCGCAAAGGCGAAGGACGGACCACCGAGAGGTTTTAGTGGGTGGTAAGTGCTAGCAAGTGCCACCCCAACGTGGCGAAGCCCACACTTCCCATGGCGTTTCCCCTGCGGTGGCCAGACACAAAACGGATTTCGCTTCGCTTAAAAAACATCTCGCCGATGGCGAGCGGTGCGGTACTGAAAATGTGGCGTTGGCACAATATCATACTCTTTATTCTATACTCTTTTTTTATACTCGAGTAGTAGTACAGTTCGCCACAAAGGCAGGCTAAGGCCATACAGCCTCGTCTGATGTATTGAGTTTTCAGTATAGCTCTGTCGAATTGTAGGTTTTCGACTGACGCCAAACAACGAAGTTTTTGAGACCATCCAAAAGACCACATTCGACTATACAGTTCACATTTCTCACAAAACACATAATTACTACCCAAAAACTATCAATATCCTACAACTATTGTTCATTTTAGAGTAATTTTACACATTTTTATAAAATAAAACTGCACAGCACAACCTCTTCTACAGTTCCCGCCAAAAACTCCAAAGACTTACATTATAAAATGAAGACCACAGATTAATATTAAAACTGTCATTTAAACATTGTATGTGTTCCCGTCAAAATACAATAAATATAGCTAACATCGTCTTCTAAAACACAGGTAAAGTATCGATGTATTGTTACTTTGTTTCACAAGATTAAACTAGATGGCGCTGTTCAAAAACGTGCAAATCCTACATGGCGTGGACGAGTTCTTACAAAATGAAATCTAATATTAAGTTTTGTCAGTTGTTTATTTGAGTAGCGCAGACAGTATGCAAAACATAAAGCTGTATTCCCTAATAATATTATAAACAGGAAAACAACTCTGTCCGTCTGTACTCTTTTTTGCTTTTTCTGTACTTTTTGTCTTTTTTGCTCTTTTTGTACTTTTTGTATTATTTGTCCTTTTTGCTCTTTTTACTCTTTTTGTCCTTTTTGTCAATTGTCCTTTTAGCTCGCGATAGTAACTCGATATGTATTTCTGTTAAGTTTTCACGCCAAACTACTGGGATTACTGGATCGGTTTTATTGTAATTTTGTTTAAATGTAGTTTTAATACTTTTAATGCCAAAAATGGACATATATACTTATGTCAAGAGATTGGATACTTTACGATATAAAATTAAGTGAATTTTCCGGGTGCAAATAGCACTAAAATAATTGTTTTGCACAATGTAACATGTATTAATGCCTGATTTTTAAACAAGAAGCACGGTCTAAAGATTCACTCGCGGGTTAAACTCTAGTATAATATATAATAAGACAATTTCAAAATCTTTCCATTCGAAGAATTTGCATAGAAATTGACAATAGAATATATTTGTAACTTAAACTAACTCCCATTCATAGTTCACAACTCGCTGTAAGCCTATTTAAATTGAAATCATCTAAATTGGATTGGATTTGAATAACCTGTTTATATGCAATGTCGTATAAAGGTAACATATTCCAGCCAAATAAAGAAGTACAAATTACTCGGTTCTACCCTTGACTTTGCTTGTATGTATTGATTTTAAAAAAATCTGAATGAAGTAAAATTGATATACTAGGATGTGCCTTCGACTTCGTCGATGTTTGAATTTAAATTCCCGCGGGATTCCCGGGACATAAAGTACCGCAGCATTAAGTAAATGTAAGCTATCGTTTTAGTGAAAACCGTGTCGGATTAAACTAATTTTTATGCCCTCAACAACTTCAAACCGCTCCCGGGAAAATACCCGCGGGATTCGCGCGATCAAAAGTATCACACATTTTATTATGTAAAATTTGCTATCGATTAGTAATAAAATCGCATTTGAATTCGTTTTTTTAAATTTATTGATGCACTAAACAAATTACAATCATTAAAAAACCTTATAACTATAAAATATAAACAAAAATCTGGATTGCAATCCACAAATAAGTGCATACATAAACATAGTACAACGAGACTGAAAATGACTTATTATAACTAAATATTATGATAGTTTAGTAAAAGTTTATCTTTAAACATATTTATGTATCTTTATTTGGATCAGACTACTATTATCTATTATAAATGTACTAAGAATCGAGGATATTTTTTAAAATTTTGCAATATTTATTGAAATTTGGTTCAAATACATCAGTATCTCTATTGTTACCCGCCACCTCATTGTAATAACGAGCCATTCTGACAATGGGATTGAAATAGGATATATTGTTTTTATGGACTTTCTAAAGCGAAAATATTAGTATTGTGTGCTCTTCGGGCCGTAAACCTTATGTTGAAAGACATTTGCAAAATTAAATCAGGACAGTCAATTATATATAATTTTATATAAATACATTAAGTTAAAATATTTGCGGCGAAAAGATTTTTTCAATCTGACCATTCTAAATAAATCCCAGAAATTTGCTGTCGACCAACGGAAACCGCATCGAAATCGGCCCAATAGTTTCTGTGTGAATCCCGAACAAACAGACAAACAGACAAGAAATTTAAAAAATATGGCATCGTATTCTCCATCGTATATAATATTTCCATTTGGGTTTTTTAATTAGCGTCAATGTACAGACACGGCATTTTTAAAAATTTTATAACATAGATTTCGGCGTCTAATAAAAACTACATTTTAGTATTGGCCGAGGCATTTTCTTTGATTTTTATTTCAACGTTTCGGCCACCTTTCAATAGCCGAGAACACGGAAGACAAAAATATCAAGAGTCAACAAGTAATGTTAATACTCCACTTGATGGAAAGTGGTCCATATGGACATTTGCAACACCAAAGGTGCTACAAATGCGCTGCTGCTCTCTTAGAGAAGACTGGAACCTGGCCACTAATGCCGGAACACAACTCAAGGTTGTTATGGCGACATACTCTAGACCAGGGGTGGTAGCCATCCAGTCGGGCAAAGTACCTACCAAATCTGTCCCTAACTTGTTCATTTTCATTAAAAATCAATTAAAACGCCTCGTTTAAAACCGTTATAATGTGTTTAATCATGTATTATATTTATTTTAATCGGGCAATGGTGTGATATTCCACGAACTGTGGAGGGTTCCGTTGAGGTGAGAAACGGCACTAGTTTGCAACATTCCGCCATGGTACCATAACAAAAGCATTTAAACGTGAAAAGTCTATATCTGAAAAACTAATCAATGGGATTTATTCAAAGTTATTTTAGTGGAAAGTATTCTTGAAGCCAAAGAAATGTTATGAGTAAAGTCTAAAGATGTGGCTCAAAAACATTATATTTTTGTATTACAAAATGGAAAACACTAAGTTCTATCTGGAAGACGAGAAATCTTACTAGACTAGACGAGGAGCTAAGATCACAAATAGATAGAAAGAAAGAAAATATTTATTTCTAAAAATGCGACACTTAACAACAATTTATAATAATAACAATGAAAATGTGTGCCGCAATTTGCGTAATGAGGTTGGCACTCAGTATTTTGCTGTGCTGAAACATTTTCCGGCACAGCACGGATTTTCAGTGCCCACCTCCTTAATCACAAAAGTCATGCGACCACGATAAAAACAAGTTAAATTAAATTGTAGTCAACGTATACGTGAAACGAATAATAACAAAGAATAAAAATAATAATAGAAAACAGTGATAAAATAATTAAAAAAAAAAATAAATCAAATCAAATCATTCTTATTGCGTACTAAGTGTTACATAGGTCTTATTCAATATAACTTAGAACTTATTACTTAGCTGGCCTTTAATAGCATCGCAATATAAACTTACTTAACCTGTCTCTGTATAATATTTAATTTGGTGCCTTCTAAATCTTTTTTTTAAACAACACGACACAATATCTTCTTAATCACCTCTCATTTAAATATTCTTGGACGCTGTAATAGGATTTTTTTGTCAACCACTCGAATAGTTTTTGTTTAAACATATTAATATTATTTTCTTGCATTATATTACATGGTAACTTATTATATATTCTTGGTGTTATCCCAAACACGCTTTTATCATATAATGCAGTGTATGCGGAGGCATACAAATTTTATTCTTATTAATATGTCGGGCACTTCTAAATTGTCAAATAATGTTGGGTTGTTTTTGATTAACATGATAATTTCGAAAATATACAAACAAGGAAATGTCAATATCTTAAATCTACAAAAAATGCTTTACATGTATCCGTTTGTTTTAAATGAAATATGGATGGATGTAAGGCATTTCTTTTGTGCTTTAAATATTCTCTCCGTCTGTGGAATTTCCCCAAATATAATTTCGTGTCTTAAAATAGATGTGACATATGCATGAAATGCCATTAAAAGGGAATTATATAAAGATGAGTACCTAAAAATTAATAAACCTAAATAGAGCATTTATTATAAACCATATTATATAACAAATAAAATAAGTTTCCGATTATCAATTTATGTGAATGAATTTCAACAATTAATTATGTGAAAACACTTACACCGCGTGATTAATTCATTCAAAATAACAAGCCACTACAATTATAATAAAATATATACATAATAATAATAACCTGGGTTGCCTGGAAGAGATCGCTGTAAGCCAGTGGTTCCCAAACTTATTTTGTATACTGCCCACTTTGAGAATAAATTATTTTTAGCGCCCCCATTTTTTCACCTACTTAAAAACCACTATAACGTCAAATTAAATTAATTGATTATTGTGAGCTATATTAGCGAAGATTAAACATTCATTCTAAACGAGACTTTTACTATAGCCCGCAAGAGTTAACTTGAGACCTTAGCGCAGTAGGTAGTACATACACAACGGCGCTGAGGTCTCAAGTCTCTTACCGCTTCCCTTTAGGCCTGCAGGGCCCACAAGGGGGCGTTGTCGCCCACTTTAGGAAAGGATGCTATAAGCGATAAGGCCGCCCATTGTTCTAATGCAAATATATCCATATCAATTGTCTAGATTTAAGTTTATGGTGAACAATAAAGTGTTTTCATTCATTCATAATAAAAATAATTCTTAAAATCAGTGTCATCTTTTACAATCTGGGCCTAAGCATGTATGAAAGCGTATCTGTCTCCTTTATTAATAATTTTCTACATCATAGTTCAATAGTCACACAAATTTCCGAGGGTTTGAAAGCTAATGTCTCCCCAACTATTGACTTGAAGAAAAGAACACCGCCATGACGGTGCAGGAACGGAGAAAGCTTACCAATTCCTGGTGCCGGATAGCCTGTCGCAGGAAGTGGTGCAACAACCCACAGCCAGGTGGTAGGATAGTCACCCGTCTGGATGGCCACTACCCCTGTCTAGAGAATGCGGCCATAACAGTGTTCCGACATCAGTGGCCAGGTTCCGAGTCCCCGGCAGCATCTTTGATGTTCCAAATGTACGGTACCATAGGCGAAGATAACTACTTTCCATCGCGTGGGCTGTCAGCCCTCTTGTTCTACTGCAGCCGTAAAAAAAGTATGATTGATATATGGTATATGTCAAATAATAGATTATTACATGAGAGGTGAAAGCGCCCTATTTAGGCACGAGATGTTTTGGTGCCTAAATAGGTCTTTCACCCGAGGTTAATACTTTGCTTTCCTTGCTTTGAAAACAGGTGTTAAATCTATATCTAAATGTAATGAACTTATTTAATACGTCACATATGAAACGTCAAATAAGTTTCTTCTTTTGTGGCATTCTACCAGCCAGTATTTTTTGTCACTGATAATAGTAAATATTTAGCTGAAATTTATGTAAATTAAATAATAATTTAGTGAAAAGTTATTTAAAAAATCTAAAATGATGTTACAAAATGGTTGATATTTTTAAATTACAACTCAGGCCGCGATTTAACTGGCTTTAAAAAAAAGTTACGAAGAGTAAAATTTTTGACACCAGGGAAAATCGTTTCCCAGGGACAAAAAGTACTGTTTTCAGCCCTGTGATTAGGCAACTTCAAGCGTACTTTCAGAATATAAAAAAAATAACAATCAAGTTGAGAACCTCCTCCTTTTGGAAGTTGGTTAAAAATGAAAAAATATTTTCCACCCTTAGTTGCATGTACGTCGGCCACCCCTAACTTCCAGTAATTTATCTGTCATGTATACTAAATATTATAGTACTTAAGCCTCTTATTAGGATTTATTGGTAATAAATCACACACAAGTATTTTCCGTGATCAGACTGATTTTATTACTGAACTACCTACATATATAGTGCATTATTATTTCTTACGCATATTGTATGAGTTCAGCAGACAGGCAGACGGCCTACTTTATGGAAAGCGGTTACCATCGCCTATGGACATTTGCAACACCAGAGGCTTAGGCACAGAAAGGAAAAACAACACGAATGGCACTAGTTAAAATATATATAGGTATAGGCATAAGGCACACACTGCACATGCACTTCCTCACAACACCAGCATGTAACAGATACACACTACATTAGTATAAGTTTAGTATTAAAAATAGAAAAAAATAACATTATAAGTTATTCTTAAGGTGCACTACATTTTAGAAATTAAGTTATAAAAAAGGGTATGGCTCTAGAGTACGTAGAGTAGTTAAAAAAAATCACCAGAGGCCACAAATGCGCTGCTGCTCTCTTAAGGGGCTGGAACTTGGTTACTAATGCTGGAACACAACTCAAGGTTGTTATGGCGACATACTCTAAACCAGGGGTGGTAGCCATCCAATCGGGCAAATACCCTACCTGGCTGTGGGTTATTTTATCGCCTCTTACGTCTCTTACGACAGGCCGCTTGGATGCAGGAAATTGTATTCTTTCTCCGTTCCTGCACGGATAAAATAAAATAGTATGTCATGTGAATGACAGAATATATTGGAGACTACATTATGAAATACCAGGGGCCCAAATACATCTTGCCGTTGTGAAAACATTCAAAACGATTCCATTACGATAGTGTCAAATCGTATTTTACTAAATCCACAATATCGTCTCGATATCGTCGCGGCGGAAAAATTGATATTACCGTGATTAGAAATGGCCTTAGCGGAAATAAATATTGAAAAGCTACAAAAATTTTAAACATTTATTTCGCGAGTTTTCGCTTATAATCTATAATATTATAAAGAGGAAAGATTTAATTGATTATTTGTTTGTTTGCATTGAATAGGCTCCGAAACCACTGGACCGATTTGAAAAACTCTTTGACTGTTCGCAAGTTACACTATCCCCGGATGACATAGGCTATATTATATTTTCAAAAAAATTAGGGATCCTCATTAAAACTCCAATAATGTAACCAAAGGTGTAAAAAAAATACTTAAAATCGCGTGCGCTGCGAAAATTATTGACGATAGAATAAAATAATGTATTACGACTTTGCAGAACACATCATTATTTACAAAAAGTGTCGCGACAACATATGTCAACTATTATAGTTATGCCACAATAAGTGTTCTTTTATTTTAAAATTTAATTGAAATGCCGCCGCTAGAAAAGGCTCTTTATTTGTATCTTGGTATTCATCCTTATCAAAATAAATTACTTCATATTCACGACTGTTCCAATATCTTTATACAACTTTTTGAATTATTCAATTCGGACATTCCATTCGAAAGATATCACGAGTTTAAAAATGTAAGTATTAGAAAAAAATTGCGTGGTCGCCGCGCACCCTGCTCGGCTATCTAGGCAGCACCTTATGCGATGTAGGTATCACTGGGGTACGGGCCGTAAGGTAAGTGTGTCAGTGTTAAGGTAAGTGTCAATGTCAAGTAATGAAGTGCCGCGCGAATCACTCGCGCGGTCGGCTCCCTACGCGACGGTCGTGTGTGGAATCGAATAATTTTAGCTTGAAAATATTTTGAATTCGCTTAGTAGGTAATTAAACTCAATAAAAAAAATCTTTTTAGATATCCGTGCGAAGCCGGGGAGGGCCGATAATAAAATTTATAAAGATAGAGTGCACGAGGGGCACGCCATTGAAATTAACAGAATACCGAAATGTGGGGAAATCTACGGTTGAGACGATAATGTTCGGCGATTTTGATGAGATTCATATATGTTTGTATATGGACGTTTTTGCAAATAAAGATTGATTGAACTACGTTTTAACGGTTTTAAGCGCGGTAATTTATTTGATTTTTGTTATTCCGACGTTTTGGCCACTTTGCAGTGGCCGTGATTACGAAAGACAAGAGATATTGCCTCAAAAACCTGTGAAATGCAATATCCCACTCCAGGATGCAGGTGTCTACAAGTTCGATTGTGTGGATTATCATGCATTGGGCAAACAAAGAAGAGCATCCAAACACGGGTGGTAAAGAACACATTGCTGACATGAAACACACAAGGTCTACGAAGTCTGCGATCACTGAACACGCTGGATAACCTCAACCACTACATCAGATTCGATAATCCACAAATCCTCGCGAAGGAGAATCGTTTCATATCTAGAATTATGCGTGAGGCTATTGAAATCAAAAAACACCCAAATTTCAATAGAGAAGATCGTTGGCAAGTACAACCTATTTGGGATCCGATCATCAAAACTATCAAGACCCAAACCCAGCAAAAGCAACTGCCAGACCTCAGCAGTCAAGCAACGATTACGATACGAGCTAGACGTGTGTACATTCGATGAGTTATATAGTGACGGTCTTAACGCGTGTTATTGAATCGTGCAGTTTGTACTGCTTGCGTCCAGTTATATCTGTACCTGTGTTATACATGTTTGTATAGTTCTAATAAATTCTATAGTAATTCCAACGGGATTTTTAATTCCAGTCCCACATTCGTAACAATATTATATAAAATTATTAGAGCTAGGCATATTTGCTGAACAGTTTCTTGCGTCGCTTCTTCTCTTCAAGCCATAACATGTTGCAAAACGGTGGTAAATTAGATTAGAGTCCCATAGAATAAATAATAAATAAAATTAAAACTAAATAATTAAAATGAACAAGTTGGCGGTAGGCTAAACAAAACTTTAACAATACTCGTTGACACTTGATATCTTTGTCTTCCGTGATCACGGCCACTGAAAAGTGGCCGAAACGTCGGAATAACATAAATAAAATAAATTACTGCGCTTAAAACCGTTAAAACGTAGTTTTATTATGTATACAAGTCGCGAAAATAAGAAAATATTGATTGATTAATTAATTGTTTCGTATTTTACTACACCATTGTGTAACGTACACTTTTTACAATATAAATCCAATGGCTTCTATAATAGGATAAGGCTTACACAGACAGACAGACGGTTTGATTTCAGTACACGAATTAATTTAAAATATATAACACGACATGTATATTTTGTGTTAAATGCGTATAAATAATTTTAAATATTAGTTTATAAATGGAGCCAACGTGACAGCTCCCCTGCATTATTACGAGTAATCTTTATTCAAGGCATTACTCGATTATTGGTACACATGTCGCAGTCTTACTTAGCTTACCGTGAACATCGGACGTCACCTAATAAAGTGGACAATTAATCAATAAAAAAATCTCATTAAACAATTAAAATTAGTTTAGAGTGTAGCGTGATTTCAATATTTTAATTGGTAAGTATTTTATTTATTTTTTAAATTTTGTTATCTATTATTTGAAAATTTGAGAAAAAAAGAATCAAATGTATTCTGTATTAATAGATTGCGTTTTCCTTATTTTGCCAGGTGGTAGGGCATTTGCCCGACTGGGTGGCTACCACCCCTGGTCTATAGTATGCCGCCATAACAATCTTGAGTTGTGTTCCGGCATTAGTGGCTAGGTTCCAGTCTCCTCTAACAGAGCAGCAGCGCATTTGTAGCACCTTTGGTGTTGCCAATGTGCATAGGCGATGGTAACCGCTTTCCATCAAGTGGGCCGTCTGCCTATCTGCTGAACTCCTGCAATAAAAATAATAGATATAATACGGCACTGTTGGATAAGAGTGTTTATAAAATGGCACCTGCAATATTTAATAAACTACCAAAACCGGTAAAAACAATACCATTAAATATATTTAAAACAAGACTAAAGAAATTATTAATAGACAAATCTTATTATTCCACAAACGTATTCCTATAATGACAAATTTGAAACATAATATCAATACTTAATTAATAACAATATTATAATTAAAGACATTAAATGAGACACGCAGATTGAAATAATATATTTTAAAAGAACAGATATCTATATAATTAATAAATAAAGGTAATAAATATTATCCAAGTTACATTGCTAATTATTTAAATAAAGATGATTGAGATCCTGCTTACTTGCGCACCATTGAAACTGGTCAAATATACTGAACCATGTATTTCTAGGAATAACACCTGTCTGTATACAACTACATTTATGCAAGAATAAATATTTCATTTAATTTATTTTATAACCTCATGTAATTTTAATTTAATAATATTACATATAGTATATATCAGACTATAATCTTCATTATGTTAGGGTTAAATTCCGGTTGCGTTCGGATCGTCTGCGGTCTTTGGCATTTCTATGTGGGAGACCACTGCTACGCATGTCATCCCTTACGACACGTCTAGTCAATATCTGTTGGGTTTACCCCTTCGAACGGTACCCGATGGAGGCGCGCGACTAGACTTTTGCTCTCCGTGTAACACAACTGTTTCATAGTTATCTTTAAATACTAATTAACAAATATATAAAATAATCTACATAACATCCTCTAGCTAAATTCTGGGGCAGATCCCTAACACCCAGACCATAGCAAATAACAGAATATTTGTTTACGAAATTTACCATACCAGGAATCAAACCCGGGACCTTTGTGTTCCAGTGAACTAGGCAACTACTCATAGTAGACTAGCTGTGCGCGCAACATCGTTCGCGAGTATTTGACTTTATATATCGCATACTTAATCCAATACTGAAACTATCCGAAACTCGAAAAGCTGGCGCCACCGTTGCAATTCTCTAACAAAGACCATGGCAACGAAAGTGATAGCAACAATTTTAATGTGTTGCTCTCGTAGTTAGAGTTCTATCTTCGCTAGATGGCGTTGCGGTTATTAATGATTAGGTGCTTCGAATTAACAATTATGATCGCCATTTTAAGTATTATAAAATGCTCACTTCATGGCATACGTATACTTTTTTAACGCGAGAGAAGCCGTGCGCAAAACCTAGTAATAATAAAACTCAAATAAGCTCTGCAACGGTATAACAGGTTGCAGTTTTAGGAATAAAACATTTACCTTCTTTGTTTATTTGTACCATTTCGATATCTTGCAAGCCGCAGAAGATCTCGTATATCAGTTAATCCAGTACACTGACACTATCCAATTTTTTCCAAATTGACTTTTTAGCGCCATCTGTCGTAAAACAAGGAGTTACGTCACGCATGGAATAATTTATTGCTACATAATTAGCAAGGTTAGAACTGAGTATCCTATGTACGTGCTAAAATCTGTCAATACAGAAAACAGAAAACCTTCGGAGATGCATCTACGAACATGTTTAGGATTTTACATATTTTCACGTAGCAGTTAAGATTTCTGTATAACCAGCTAACTAACTCCGGTGGCTCAGCGACCCAAAGTGAGTCTTGGCCTCCGAAACGAGAGCACGCCACTTTCCTCTGTCCTGTGCAGTGTCTTGCCAGTTGTGGGCTTGTAGTGCGGTCAGGGCTGCTTCCACTCTGTCCTTCCAGCGATACTTAGTGACCAGTGTTTTCTTCACTCCCTGATCCTCCTCCATCCGTTCTACACGACCGAGCCAGCGGATACGGTGAGATTTGATCTCCCCAATTAACCTTTAAGAAGGAACCACCACAAATTTGTGGTCAAATACAGACAATTGAAACGAACGTTGAACTGATGCTTTCTCCCTCTAACTACATATAATTTGTATTAGAATAAAAGGGATGATATAATTCTGTTGGTTTTGGCGCGGCAATTTTGATGGCAGCTGGCAGCTTGTGGACAAAAATAATATTAAATTTGGCCCCTCGAAGGGTTAAAGATTTCTGTATATATAGTCTTAAATGTAATGTTAAATTAATTAAGCAATGATTACATAGAGAGTACAACACACGTCGTCTTATTTTGTACTTCCCTCCAGCGGTTTTAAGCCTAGCTTCCGCGGCGATGGAGCCAGGGGCTCTCGCCTAGTGGTGGGTCACCCTAACCAACTGGGTAACCATCGTAGACGCACCACACAACATAAAAATAAACCCCCACCCATGGCAATGCGTGAATCCTGGTTTAAAAGTAACATAACATCTACTAGGAAGGCGTTTTAATAATGCACCTAACCATAGTGATATTCATGCTTAAAAAAACGTATAAAGCTCACTTTCTTAGGTTTTTTTTGTATATTCTTTTATTGCATAATATCATCAGACAGGCAGACAGCCCACCTGATGGAAAATGGTTACTATCGCCTATGGACATTTGCAACACCAAAAGTGCTACAAATGTGCTGCTGCTCTCTTAAAGGATACTTGGCTAGTAATGCCGGAACACAACTCAAAGTTGTCGTGGCGGCATACTCTAGACTAGGGATGGTAGCTATCCAGACGAGCAAATGCCTTATCAACTAGCGAATATCTTCGCCAAGTATTGAAATAGCAGAGTTATCCAGTGGCGGGTTGTAGGCTGGAGCCTATGTCGGCAGGTGTATAGAGGCGCCAAATTCTTTATATATATGTCGGCTCAGCACGACGAATAACACAATAATAATCTGAAATATTATAATCAAAGTTTATTACACTAGAATTATTACAATTACAATATTAAATACAGCAAAATAATACACAGAAATATTAGGACAACTCCAAGAGTTGCATCCACGCTTGTCAGGTGTCGAGCAGCAATTTTCCCTCAAAGAATACTGCTATTATCGGACAGTAATTATTGACCACAAAATATAATATGTGCTCTTTGATCAACAGAGCTTTCGCGCTCTTCAACCGGCGAATGTAGAATGTCGAATGTCCCGTTACAACTCGTACTGTCGAACCAACAACACTAAAATCAAGTGCAGGTACTTTGAGGAAAACATAAGTACCCTCAATTTAAAGTCGTTACTTTACGAAATTTTTACAATTATATCGCAATCTGCGACATATATATATATATATATATATATATATATATATTTCTGACCTGATGTGCATATTGTTACAAATACCACGTGCTAACAACGGTGAAGGAAGACATCATGATGCAACCTGCATGCACATCGGGATAACCGATGTGTCAAACTGACAAGCCGCCTTGGACAAGCGTGACGGGTATACTCTCCGTTCCCCAATAATGGGCGGCCCGAGCCCAGCAGTGGGGCATTTATGGGCTGTTATTTCATTTTATAACTTCTTTTTATATTGTACAGAAATTAAAAAAATAATTGAATATCCACTTAATTAGTGGCCAGTTCCTGTATGTTGCTATCCATACACTTGCCTTACTATCGGTTGAATTTTGAGGATTAAAAGATGTTCTCGGTGTGGGTTTTATTTTTTATTCACATTTTGAAAAATTATAACGATACACTTTTTGAATTACAGTTCATTTTATAACATGTTTATTGCTTAATTTAAAAAGTTTAATTTCGTGTGGTTGATAAAATGGTTTTTATTTTCGGCTTTATGGGGCCTTAAATAAGATAGTATATTATTGTTACGAGCTACAGGACTCGAATTAAAATAAATGCTGTTGGAATTACTATAGAGTTTAATAGAACTGTACAAACACGTATAAAACAAATACAAATAAAACTGAATGCAACCAGTTCACACTGCACGATTCGATGTAATTTGACACTCGCAAAATGAGTCGTCTATATCGCTTATCGAAAGTACTACAAACGTCTTACTCGTATCGTAGTCATCGCTTGACTGCCCATCTCTCCGTTCGGACTCCCCTTTATACTCAGCTTAGGACCGTGTAAACAATGATTTCCATGAATTACACCTGCGCCACCATCGACACTATTCCCAGAAAACATAATTCTGCACACCTGCAGGATTATATCTGCGAACGGCCATAAAAAAGTACAATAAGAATAGGCTATTGTCTAAACAAAAGAACTCCGAATAGAGGAAGGGCAATAAACCAGGTTTCATGGCAGGCAGATGTGCATCCCTTGTATTTGGCCCAACTTGTAACATTATCTATGTAGTATATGCGAGGGTACTTGCAAATATTCATTGATATAAAAGACGGATGAAAGTAAGCAAGTTATCAGTCGATACACCACCGCCAATGGTAGAACTAAATAATGGTTCGCAGGCGCGGCAATTTGAGGATAGAACAGCACAATGTAATGATGACATCCTAAGGATAGACGGTGTATCCCTACAATGATATATATCCCTACAATCCCTACAATTTTGAATGTTAGTTGTGTAAGTAGAATTTTATATAACCTAGAATGACCTATATACTTTAACTCCCTTATTCGTAAAAATTGTTTGAGTTTATAAGTTTATTAACAAATTTATTATAAACTTAAAAAAATATTATTTGTAATTTACATAATATTTTTTTTAAATAACATAATTTAAACCCTCTTATTAAAAACTCTTTTTAACGAGCCTATAAAGCTCGTATAACGTGTAAAATTTATATAATGTAATTTTGACCATTTGTGTCACTGGAACGGCTTTTATAGAAATAGAGTTGCTCAGAGACTTGACAGCTATTACGACGCGATATCGCGTGATCGACTGTTTGACAATCGCACATCACGCGATAACGCGTGATCGACCAAGGCACGAGTTAAACACTTATTCATAACAAATAAATTTTCCCGAGGGATGTTTTGGCGCAAATTTGGAGTACGGTGTTTTCTCTTGTGCAATTTTATTTTCAAAACATATTTATACGCGACGGTGTTGATAATCTATTCTGTTTAGTAAAATGTGCTTTTTCGAAGCACAAAAAATTTCTTTGTTTGGCGACAGTTAATGACCTGCTAACATAGAGCAAAAAAAACTACGTAGACTAAACCACAAATATCTTGTTCTTACAATCATATTTTTTTTAGTACTTCACGAAATTATAAGTATGTTTATAGCAAAAACGAAGATATCCGGTTATTTAAAATGTCAAATAAAAACCTTTTCCGCATTTAATTTTGAATCAGTGAGGACGGATTACCCTTAAAGATTGTTCTAGAACTTACCAGTTGGAGACGCTGGAATCAATATTCATGAATACTTGACACTGGCTGCCTGGCTGGAAATATACAATATATATGGCTGGAAGACATATGCAATACAACTCGCTTTTGAGGGCCAGAACACCAGCCGTTTTTTATTAACTTACACAGCCGTTTCTTCTCCGCAGAGGTAGCTTTCGTTGCGTACTCTCCAATAATACCACCTCCTGCTACTGCAGTGCTCACCTCCGAATTTACCGCAGCTGCAAGGTGCTGGAGTAATATTCCACTGCTTATTAGAAGTCAGCAAAATCTTAAAGAGTTTAGAATGAAGTTATGGATACTTTTAAAAGAGCACCAACTCTCACAACGCGACTTAAGACACGGTACAAGTGGTATTTGATGTGATAATAGATTTTTCCGTTTTATTTTATAAATGTTTGTTTACCTATTATAAAATTAGCATGAATAATTTCATTTCGAGTTTCTATGCTTCGCACTGATGTAATGTTTGCCAAGGCGATATCGGAAGATGAGCGCTGGTTTTAACAGACCAGTATTGTACTGAGACTGATACCCCCTTTAGGACATATTTATTTATTTATAATTTAGTTTTTTGAGTAAAAGTTAGTCAAATGTAATTTGTCCTAAATAGAGTGATATTCTTTCTTTTTAATACTGTACTATAATAATAATAATCATCAGCAGACGAACACACGTATTGTATATCCCCAAATTAATCAAGTTACGCTTGTGTTATAGGTAATATACAACGTACCACCCTGGGGCCGATCCCAGACACCCAGGCCATAGTAAATAACGGAGAAAATACGTTTCCGAAATTTACTATACCAGGAATCGAACCCGGAGCCTCTGTGTTGCAGTGAGGTAGGCCGGCAACGGTTTAGCCCGCTTAAGCACAGAGGCCGTCAAACTGGGGAAACTGGGAACTAGGGCTGACGCAATTTTTTAATTGTATGAGTGCAGCAGACAGGCAGACAGCCTACCCGACATGACATTTGTAACACTAAAAGTGCTACCAATGTGCTGCCACTCTCTAAAAGGGAGACTCTCTGGAACCTGGCTACTAATGCCGGAACACAACTCGAGGTTGTTATGGCAGCTGCTCTAGACCAGATGCCCAATTTTGCTATTACTACCTCTTCAAAATCGCCGGACGCCATCGTCTCAATCGTAGGTTTACCTGATTTCGGCATTCTGTTAATTCCAATTCCAAGCTAACCATGTGATTTTTTATGCAGTGTGCTATTTTAAAAAGAAATAAACTATACTATACTATAAATAAATCTATACTTACAACATACCAAATCTATAAATAAAAATTTACTCCGAATCGCTGTCGGCGGGGAGCGTGCCCAAAATGCTGGCCGCATTTCTGCGTTGGATGGCAACGCTAATTCGTTGCCCTAGGTGTAAGCCAGCCTTTTGGTCACGCGAGACCTCATTTAGACCCCCCTAAAGCCACAAATGCATACCCACTACCAATGGACACATGTTTGCGACATTTCCGGGCCTCCTGCTGTGCAGCAGCAGCCCCGGCTGTCACGGCTGTGTCTGGATGATGGGACGCCGCCAAAGTATCGACACAAGTTGCGTCCCATACTATGGGGCGTCCCATTTTCCATGGCACCAACGACATCTGTGTGCTCTTTATGTTTCTATATTAGGCATAATTTTTAGGATTCCGTAGCCAATTAAAAAAAGCGGAACCTTTAGAAGGTGGCTCTAATGGCCTAATGGCCCTGGAATGGCCCTAGCGGAAGATCAGCGCTGGTTAACTTAACCAGCAACATGCTGAGCTAGGATCAATGTAGAGCTACACTTGCTTTGTTTTTTTTTTACTGCATGTTGCATAGTACATTTATTTATGCACGTGTATTGTATTCTCAATTGTGTTGTAGATTTAAATAAACGTTTTTTCTTTTTCTTTCTTTCTTCAAAGTTTAGAAGATCGCCATATCTGTCCGTCCACCTGGGGCCCAATTCTGTTATCACTATCTCGTCAAAATCGCCGGACGCTATTGTCTCAATAGTAGGTTTGGCTGATTTCGGCATTCTGTTAATTTCAATGGCGTATCCGTAGCACACCACTCTATAAATATATATCGAGTAGATATTGTAGATTTAGTAGAATACGAACTTTAGATACTATCGCAATGGAATCGTACTTTGAATACCTTCGCAACGCCAGGACATTAAAACAGCAGAATGTGCCCCAGGGGTGGTGGTCATCCAGACGAGCAAATACTCTAACTACCACCTGACTGTGCGTTGTTTTGTCGCTCCTTAGGCAAGGCGCATGGCCGCAGACAATTGTACAGTTCCTGCACGTATAAAAGTTCAGTAGGTACATGTCGATTTTATAAAATAAATCTCATCCATTCATGCTTATACGAGATTTACAGGCACGTTAAAACACTGTTGTTGTTTATAATCGCATCCGGACTGCGAATATGAGAGTGTATAAACTTCATATAAGCATTATGAATTAGGGGTAATACTTTAACCAAGTACTTGTTTAAATTATTATATAATTAAAACAGTGATGGGCCAGTGGCATCTACACGCTCATGGCCGCCGCTACTGACGCGACGTCATGCCCGTGCGGCTAAGATTAACAATTCAAATAGTACTTTTTACTATGTTTAACAAAAGAAACCACATAAAAACAAATCTATATTAATATATAAAGCTGAAGAGTTTGTTTGTTTGCTTGAACGCGCTAATCTCAGGAACTACTGGTCTGATTTGAAAAATTCTTTCAGTGTTAGATAGCCCATTTATCGAGGAAGGCTATAGGCTATATACCACCACGCTAAGACCTATAGGAGCGGAGCACCAATGAAGAATGTTTCAAAATCGGGGTTTTTTTTCCTTTTGAGCGCTTTCTCTGCGTAAACGGTTAAAGTTTCGCAAAAATCATGTGTGACAGAGTTGTTCCCTTTAAAAAATCCAAAAAAAGTTATTCATCACAAGTATTTAATTTAAAACGAAATTGCCATTTACGTCATTGGATTTCACACTTTTTGAAGGTCATACATATAAATTAAAAATTAATTTTACTTCCTAGTCCTATGTACACCGCTTCGCAACGTGTTATTGCTGTTAAGGAGAAGAAGGCGGCACGAAACTCCCCAGCAACACGTCTAGCTATTTTTTTTTTGTATTCTTATTATTACTAAATATATAATAATATTAATAGGGATATATATTACAATAAAGTAGATATAACAGAATACAATGGAAGAAAACTTATTCGTATTATATTCTACTCATAGCCCCTCAATACTATAAGTAGAATACTGAGCCTAGATCACCGTCTTCTATGGGTAAGGTGCCCAGAAGGCTGGCTACGTTTCCTCGCTGGATCACCATACTGATCCGTTGGCCGAGGTAAGCACCAGCCCTCTGATCACCTGAAGAGTCAATGAGTCGTTTCGATAAATTTTGGTAGAGGCTAATGGCCTCAGGACCCCACGGTATAACTCTCACTGAGGGTTGCATACTTGCGTCGCTTGAGTGATTCGGCTGTTTCCGCCGCCGAACCGGCTGATCTAGACGTGTTTGGTAAATAGAATACGGCCAACGTGTCTACGCAAGTCGCATCCCACACCAAAGGCTTGCCACGCTGCCAGGGAATTAGAGTCATCCCGTCAGGAGGCCTACCGTCGTCACGTGCAATACCATTCGGCTCCAATAAAGCCGGCACGTTGGCGGTGGCAAGCGCCCTCTGTAAGACATTATTACTACTTAAGCTTTCAGCTCATAATATAGTCGATTAAACAGAAGTAGACTTTAATATGTTTATAGTTTATTTCAATGTTGTTTTCTATTCTTAATCTTGTTTCTTGATTTTATTTATATTAGATTTTATTAGGATTGTAAAATTGTGCACATAAAATGCATAGGTGCATAGGAAACTCAAAAGCTTAAGGAACATTTTGTTTATAGTAAGAACTTGTTTTGAAACTGGTTCTTACAATTGTATACTAATTAGGTACATTGACGTCATTATTATCGTATTAATTTGTCAAGACTAGCCCTGCGCGTGATTTCATTTGAACCTGATTACGAATTTACGTTTATATCATCTAAATCAGTCGATATCGACCCCCTGGGGGCGAAATCGGTTTCCCAGGGGTCGACATAAACGAAAACTGATTTTGGCGGTCAACGAGGTCTAAAAATCGACCACTATTAATATAATAATTATTAATAATAATAATACTCGGCAGACAAACACACACATATTGTATATCCCCAAATTAAGCAAGTTACGCTTGTGTTATAGGTAATATATAACGTGCCACTCTGGGGCCCATCCCAGACACCCAGACAATAGTAAATAACGAAGAAAATACGTTTCCGAAATTTACTATACCAGGAATCGAACCCGGAGCCTCTGCATTGGTTATTGAACATGGTGTTGTTAAGGGGCTTAACTACCTTCACAAGAATGGTATCTTGATACACTTGTGCCGATGTTTAGATACCTTTTTCACAAAAATATGGCTCAGTCACTCCTTCATCGCTGACACCCCACCAAACCATCACTGAAGACGGATAATGCCCACGTTGCACTCTGTCGACTAATTGAGAAGCTTCCTTAGAGCTTTGAGCATAAATACGGTCATTTTGTTTGTTAAAATGTTGCTCAATTGTAAAAAAATTCTCAGCCGTAAACAAAAGTTTTCTGTGACCTCCCTTTGCGTACCGCTTCAGTAGTTTCGATTTTACCACCCTATTCTTTTTTAAATTATGAGTTAAGAAATGGCCAGTGCGTCTCTTACAGGCTGCAAGTCCTAAGTCATCTTTTAAAATACGCGACATGGTTCTAGGTGATATCTTCATCTCCCGAGATAAAATCTTTTGCTTTCAGACAGGATTTCTTCGAATTCTTTCCCTTACTGCTTTGACCACTTTTTTCTTACGAACACTACGTGGATGGCCAGATTTTTTCTGTCACAAAACAGAGGTCACATTGTACCTATTAATAGCCCGGTACACCAACATTTGACTAATACCAAGCGTATGGAGTTTTAAAAATTGCATTTGGCTCCATACCTACTTTGTGTAATGCAATCACAGCGATTCGGTTCTCTTTATCGCCCCACTCCATTTTAATATCGCAAAATGTTGTAGAATGTATTGGCGCCAAAATGAGAAAACACAATGAACAATCATATAAAAATGACAGATTCCAAATTCAAATATAATATATATATATTTTTAATTGTAACAGTTTTTATGGCCAGACTAAGTATAATCGACGATATAGTGATGTAAGGTCCGGAGGGCATATTATATTAAAAAGGGCATAAGCATAATGCAGAAGTGAGCCACAGACCGGACAAAGGACGGTAGAGGATCGGCCAGGGATTTTAGTGGTGTGCCAAACCGTGGCGTGGCAATATTTTTTAAAATCCTTATTAAATAAAATTTATATTACCTACTGGTCCTAACCTAGGCGAAGCCTGTATTTTTAAGAGCAATGTTGATGTCACTAATAACTACTAATTACACAAATTATAAGATGTCTCTATTCAATAAGGCTAAACAGCGCGCAGACGCGCGCGTGATTGTATGTGTCTGTACTCATTTCGTATCACATTATTTAGAGCAGGTATGGGCAACCTTTGACATGTTGAGGGCCAAACTTTAGCGTGCAAATACGTTCGCGGGCCGCGTTTAAAAATACTTAGTGCATTTTAAAGTAGTGATAATATTTTAAAATCCCTCCCATGGGACCTGGAAGCCAGGGTAAACTAATTTAGAATAATTTCGGGAGGTACCTGTGTCGCCTCGGCCGCGAAGCAGCAATACATCTTTTGTTTGCAAAGGAGGAGGCGGAGCGGGGCGTGAGCGTACGTTTGTCGCCCGTGTCGAGGCGGCAAGCTTTCCCGTAGCCCTGGCATAAGGCAAAGCGCGGCACCGGTTCTGATTTGATCGAGCAAGCCGAGTGGCGGCGATTTTCAAAGAGTGAGGCGGCAAACTTCAATTTTTTTTATATTCTCCCTGTCACTCTCGTGAGTGTAAGTACCTAATGTAATATTTTTTAATTGGGTTTTTCTCAAAATGTCTCGCGGGCCGGATCATATCCGTGGTCCGGTTGTTGCCCATATATGATTTAGAGAGTAATTTTTAGCATATTTTCAGTATCGTCGTAAGTTAGACTGCTTAACTTAAATAATACTCCTGCGGGGTGTCAGAGCCACCCTGACGAGGCGAAACCCACACACCGGCCGCGAGCTTCCCCCTCACGCGACTTATGGTCCTCAAATAGATTTCCCCTGGCTAAAAAAAGGCACAAGCCAAGTGGTCACCCGGAGAGTCGATGAGGTGTTTTGATTGCTCTTTGTAGAGGATCATGGCCTCTGGATTCCGGAGTAGAAGCGTGTCTACAGCAAAAAGCTCAAACAAGTAACTTGCTCTGAGGGTTGCATAAGACTTGATATTCTAGTTTTCATATTAATTTAATACAAATCTAACGACACCAACATCTTATCTGTATGTATGTATCATTTATTTGCTGTCAGACCGGGGTGGCGAACCAGTGGCTGCTGTAGCGTGAAATAATTTGGACCTAATGACCTAATACTAGTAACTATATAAAAAATTATATGCTAATACTCTCGAGAATACCCCCAGCATTTTGGAACCTGTATATCACTTATAATGTTTTTATTAGGGGACATAACCTTTTGAAACTAAATTACATTCAAAATACACAATCCATACTATAATAATAACTTTAAAATATTACATACAATATACATGACGAATGTAATATGTGAATATTATAACTTTAAACTTAACAATTGTAACTGACCTGCCTGGAGAAGTCTGGAGAATACAGCCCATTATACCTTTTATGTATTTACAATAAAATTATAAGATAAATACGCTATGCATTTTTTTATTAAAAATGCCGTTTGAACTACTATAGAATTTATTAGAACTGTACAAACTTGTATAAAACAAATACAAATAAAGCTGGATGCAACCAGTTCACACTGCACGATTCCATACAATTCGAACGCACAAAATCCGTCGTCTATATCGCTAATCGAGAGTACTAGAGAACGTCTTACTCGTTTCGGGACTGCCCGCCCCTCCATTCGGGCATCGTCTTATACTAACTACACAGTACAAAAAAGATTGACCGCGCGCACTGAGTTTCCGAGAAATAGTGATTTGCACACCTGCGAACGACTAACAAAGTCGAAAACAATAACAATAAGGATTAGTTCGACGCTAATGATGGTTATAAAACAAGTAGAAAACAATAGCATGTTTTTCTTAATTACAAGTTCAAAACACAAAAGAACTCCTTAATCCGGGAACATAATAAACTGCGCTTACAAGAGGCAGTTGTGCGCTTATCTTTGACGGCATGTAACAATATAAACAATAGTAAAAAAAAACCTATATTAAAGCCTGTCCAGCCACCAGACCACAGTCGCTGGGCATTGTACCTAGAAGGCTGGCAGCATTACCTGGCTAGAGGTTAATCCTTTGAGCGAGATAAGCTCCAGCCCTCCAATCTCTCTTTTCTTTCTATCTCAATTATTTGGGGTGGGCACAATACGTCTTTTCTTCCACACTCCTCTACTCTGACATACATCTTCTGTCACACCACATATCATTATATCATCCTTCACACAATCCATCCATCTTTTTTAGTCTACCTTTACATTGGGTGTAATACAACGGACTGCTCTGGGGCCGATCCCAGACACCCAGACCATAGTAAATAACAGAGAATATACGTTTCCGAAATAGGCCGGCAAAGGCTTAGCCCGCTCAATCTCAGAGTCCGTCTTATGTTTGTTTCCTTACCTTATATTGTTTATATGCAACTGTGTTGAAAAAGGTTGTATGACACACGTGCGTTTTTTGGTTTTTACAAACTCGTAACTATAGTAAGCCCTCGACTCATCTACTTGTTTGTAAAAACCAACTTACCACACCATTCTTATAAATAACTATTTATAAATTCAGAACAATATTAGTCTTTTTTTTACATGTAAGTTTTCTTCTTTATTATAACTCGTGATTACGCACGTAGTTTTAATTGTTAAAGTTGTATATTCCGCTAACTATTTAACATTAAAGAAGTGTAGTACAATCATCGTATTTTTTTGTAGAATTTGTCCACCTCATTATTAATGTCATATCATTGTGTTGTGTCGTTGTTGTTTTTTTTACTTTTTTATTTGTGATATCGATTCCCACTTCTGTAGATTTAGGGCACTCTAATGACGGCATATGTAGTCCAGTAATCCAAGACTTCGGTCTCATAGCTCATTGCAAAGAAATAAAATTCTTAACGACACTCCCTTATTTACTATGGTCTGGGTGTGACAAGGTCTGGGTACGCGTGACTTACTTTGTGGCTATACAATGTTTGTTTGTCTAGCGATTACTTTATTGTTTATTGTTAATGAGACCGTCAGGATAGCTTACCATCAGCTGAATAGTCCATTTTCCTTTCTTACCTTGATTCTAATAATTAAAAGGTACCTTCAATGTGTGTGGCTTGTGATAAGGATGTCAGAACCGCCAAATATATCGAGATTACATCATATCGATATTTTTCAAATTTAGAATAATAACAATTTTTGACAGCTTAGCTATAGAATACAGAGATTCAATATCTGCTGATATTGCCCAATTTGGGGGAAATGTATTAGTTTTTTTTTTGCCTAATGAATTATTTACATATACCACATTCTGAAATACAAAGTATTCTGTTCACCCTATTGTCATAAGTAAATTTAAAAAATAAGTAAAATTGAAGTCCTTAATTTTAAAATCAATGCCAAAATTTATTTAACAAATCTTTTAACGATAATTATGCATAAACGACTGTTTAAGTTATTGTGTCTGTCTGTCTGTGAGACAGTTTGTTTCGAATTGTGTCCGAAACGGCTTAACGGATTTCAATGACAACTTTAAGGATTACAAAAGCAATTTTAATGCTGGATTTAGAAGATATAAATGAAAATATTCGTAACCATAACAATCTGGTTGATATGATGGTATGACGACTTGCGTTCAACGTAATCAAAAATTTATGACTGCTGTTTTTTTAAGAAAAATTGTCAGTGATATTCGTCTAAGTCCCACAGGTAGAAAGTCGCTGGCTATTTAATTGGTACAAAGTATCGATACATGTACTAAAAAATATCGATAAATTTTATTTATCGTGAACATTCCTAATACTCCTGCATATACGATTGACCTTAGTCGCAGGTTATTTCCTATTGTTCTAGCAAATCATGCCACATAATTATAATAATAGTTGAATACTATGTCATTATTAATGCGGAACATTTGAACATTTGAAATACTTATTCATAGTCAGTGCAAACGGTTTTTATTCAAAGGAAGTTCCAGTGGAAAGCATTTTTTGAAAGTCATACATGTGTATATCATACATAAGCATGGAAGAAGAATACTATGATAATTGATAAGTCCGTCAAAACGCGAATACTAATGATGGCGCTGCAGTAGCATAGTATCAATTTTAAAGGACGCCAAAATTGATTACAAGTGAAATAGTTTTTCTAAGTAAAGACCGGAAGATTTCTGCTTTGTTAATAAAAATATTAATAACATTTCACAATAATTAAATCATTCTACACGTTTCCTTATGGCATTATATTTACTAAATTATTATAGACTACGTAAATATTATACATTTTATGGCACTTGCACAATTTTTAATTCATTTCGTACTTTTCCGTACGCCAGCGCTATTGCGGAAGTTAATTTAACCTCTATTTTCAGCATACTGTTGGACACTTCAACTTCCCCTCCGTATAAGCTGGTACCCTTATCTCTACCCTCCATATATATTACAATAACAACCTATAAATGTCTCACTGCTGGGGCTCGGGTCTCCCGTAATAGGGGGGTATGGACATTATACATTCACCGTTGTTAGCACAATATGCACATTAGGTCAGAAAACTGCCTAAGTGGTTCATGCGCTCCGGCCAGGCTCGAACCCGCGTCCTTTGAGTATGGGACGCTACCACGACTCTCCTACTAATATTATAGACGCGAAAGTTTGTAAGAATGTATGGATGTATGTTTGTTATTTTTTCACGCAAAAACTAATGAATAGATTTTGGTGAAACTTTATAATAATATAGCTTACACATCAGAATAACAAACAGGTTATCATTTATAAAGATATAATGTGAATTATCCAAAATATGACGATTTTCCACCACCACGCAGGTGAGACCGCGGGGCGCAGCTAGTCCTCCATAATACTATTAAATGACAATCGCCAATTAATATTAATAATGTATAATAAAAAGAATAAATTGATAAGACAAAATAATTTTCGATGTGTATTAAGACAGAACATTGGGTCCCAAATATTCACATACCTAAATTGTTTAAACATATGTAGTATTGTATATCCTTGTTTTTTTTTTTAAATAATTTATTGATTAGAATTTTAGTTAAATTACGTCTTTAGATGATTATTATAAAACATTTCCAAATTAAATTTAAGTTTTTTTTATTCAAAATAAATTCCACTGGAGAACACTTTTTGAAGGTCATACATACTTGTATAAGTTAAAATTTAATTTTACTTCCTATTCTATGTACACCGCTTCGCAACGTTTTATTGCTGTTAAGAAGAAGAAGCGGCAAGAAACTCCCCAGCAACACGTCTAGCTAAATATTGTTTTTCTTTATATTTCTTATTCTATTCATATCTCAAGTTCGTTTTTTTTAATAAGTTTCATACAGAAATATGTTATAGAATCACTTTTCGAAGAATTAATGGTGTTGTAGCAAACCAGTGCACACTTGGACACAATAAGAGGAAAGAATATTATTGTTCTAATAATGACGAGTAATTTCTATTGTAATATTTAACTTTAGATCGCGTAGGTTGTAAAACATTTAAAAACATCATTAAGTATAATTCATGTTAAAAATCGTGTTTGTACTGTACGACAGTGGTCTTCTAGGGAAAAACAAGTAGGCGGGACCTAATTACAAATTCCGCTTGCTACTAAACTTAATGCCGATATTTAACTTGGGCTTTCAGCTCATAATATTGTCTGTTAAATCGAAGTAGAGATTACATTGTTTATTTTAATTTTGTTTTGTTTACTTCTGTGCATTACTTTTAACTTTGTCTTTTTTGCAGTCGGGTTTTTTATTTTTTTAATTAACTTGTTAGTAATTGCCCTTAAAAGCGACTCACCCTTGACCGCGACTCGCACAGGACCACGATCCTGCGAGCGGGGCGCGGTCGGGTGTAACAGAGTCGCACGAGCCGCACGTAATGGCCGCCATAATACGCCAAGATAATTATGAGCATTTTTAGTGTATCGTAACGCTAATAAACAAAACATTATTATTAATGTAAACATTTTATGTACATTTAAATATTGTTACCTGGTTAACACGCATTCAATATATATAAAGTACAAAGTAAGTGGTTGTTTCAATTAAACGCCTCTACGACTACAAACTTTTAAATGAATTATACAAATTCAACAAAGAATTATTAATATAAGACCAGGAAGTAAATTATGGTATGTTATGAATGAACTGTAAACATTTTATCTTCAGAAATTATTTGAACAAAAGCTTTTAAATCTTAATTTAATACGGTGTCATGTATACCTAATTCTTATGGAGAAGAGCTGTTGAAAACATCTCGGGCGAGGTCAGAACTGGTTTCATCTCGGTTCAAGTTCATTAAATATTTATCCATTAGCTCAAGAGGTAAATTCTTGGTAATTCACAAATACTTTACATAGTTCATTACTTATAATGAAAAGGTTGAAGTACTTAGATTTTATTATGGAAGACTAGAGGCTGCTCGCGTCTGTCTTGAAAATTCGCAATATGGTCACAACCGTCAACGACGTCAGCCTCCTTTGAGTAACACACGAGACGATGACGCGTGTTATTGTTCTATTTTAAACAATATAATTATTAATTTATAGCTAATATGTTATTCTGGTGTATCTTCATTTTGTTATATAGTATAAAACTAAGTCGCTTTCCGCATCTGTCTGTACATCCGTTAACTTCCTAAACTACCCAACGGATTCCGAGCGGTTTTCACCATCAGTTAGATAAATTTTCAAAGAAGGTTATATTACTACTACTACTACTACCACTACCACCACTACTACTACTACTACCAGCACTACCACCACCACCACCACTACTACTACCACCAGCACTACCACCACCACCACAACTACTACTACCACTACCACTACCACCACCACCATATCTACTACTACCACTACCACCACTACTACTACTATCACTATCACCACCACTACTATTACTACCACTACCACCACCACCACCACTACCACTACTACTCCTAATAGTCCCCAGTACCTTAAGAAACGTTTTAAATTCCTTTGCCTATCCACTGCCCATAATTTACGCTATGATACGCACCGAAAACTTATGACGCCTGCAACACACTTCGTCCTGTTATGATAATTATTTTATGGTGCAGGCTGTCAAACTTTGGAATATGCTGCCTCTTATTGTCAGAGAGGCCAAGTCATCATTACCGATATTTAGAAATTTGCTTAGAAAACACTATTTGTCCACAAATAGCTATGTCTGATTAACAGAATATAATCATGCTAATACATTTATTATAATAACTTATGTATGTATTTGTATATTCATTTCTTAAACTAGTTTGAATATTTATGTATCAAATTGCCTCTTTCCTGCACCACCTATATCGCCTGATTCAATTTTTATTTTCATTTAGGTAGCCTGGAAGAGATCGCTTGTATATTTTGGTGTGCAATAAAGTGTTATCTATCTACTACTAATACTACTAGTTTTTGTCCGCGGCGCTCGCGATATCTGTGTAAAAAACCTAATTGTTTTTTTAAATAAGTAAAAAAGAGCTACTTAATAGGGTTTTAATTCTAGTAAGCTATATATTACTGTAAGGTTTATATATTATTATTTCATTTTTTATTGCTGGAGTACAGCAGACAGGCTGACAGCCCAACTGTGATCATAAGTGGTTACCATCGCCTATAAACATTTGCAACACTAGGTATTACTAATGTGCTGCCGTGCTCGTTGATGCCACTGGAATTTAGCCACTAATGACGGAACACAACTCAAGGTTGTTATGACGGCATATTCTAGACCAGGGGTGGTAGCCATCCAGACAGGCAAGTACCCTACCACCTGGCTGTGGGTTGTTTTGTCACCTCTTACGACAGACAAGCCGCCACAATGCAGGAGTTAGCATTCTTTCTCCGTTTCTGCACGCATATTACGTCCCAATACAAATCATTTACAATAATATAAGATATTATAATTAAAAGCTTTAGAAATGAGTCATTTTATACTTTTTAGATTTGAAGTCGGTTTTTTAAACGAAGTTTTATTTATTTGTTATTTTCTTGTGTCTAGCTATGGGTAGGCCTACGCAAGGTGCCACGGGAACGAAAAAATGTTCATATAATGAAAACCACTGGGCCAAACTATGTTAAATTTGTAGGGGACCAAATGGCAACTATTCCGCATCGAACTAAAGAAGAATCACGTAAATCGGATCATAAATCTCAGCGTAATCGGTGTACAAACGTAAAAAAAACATACCAAACAAATTAAGAACCTCCTCCTTTTTGAAATCGGTTAATAAAAGTCCTGTTATGTTTATCCGTTAAAGTACACAACATTTACTTTTCAAATAACGCCAATAAAGTAATAATTTAATTAATTAATGTGAACGTTATACAGAGTCTCATTCATAATGTTAGCTACCTTTATAGCTAAACATGAATGCATAACATTGTTACCAAAATAATAAAACAAGAGAAATAAAATGTAAAAAGTTATTGAAGTGAATTAAATATAAAATGTACGTAATTAATTAATACGGAAACATAGTTAGCGTATCAATTACTTTATAGCAAGGTTTCATTAAAATCGGTTCGGTAGTTATTGCGTGAAAGAAAAACAAATCTATATCATCCTCAGAAAAATTCTCTTTATAATTGAGTTTAACGCCCTAATCTATAATAGTTATACGAGGTTTATATGCTCGTTAAAACAGCTAGAAAATTAGAACAGCGTCCGTTGTTACCGAATTCGGTTTTGTATAGCTGACTGTTGCTCGCGGCTTCGGCCGCGTAGATTAAAAATAGTTACAGTTTGAGTAAACTTTCATCCCATTTCTCACCCCCTTTGGGGATGAATTTTTAAGAATCCTTTCTTAGTGCGTACTTACAACATAGAAGGAACCTGCATGCAAATTTTTATGGTCCTAGCCCCAGTAGATTCATTCAGTGAGGTCAAGTAATTATATAATATGTATGTATATATGTATGGATTAGCGCTCGAAGCCATGCCTGGTAT
This sequence comes from Dendrolimus houi, assembly GCA_039645545.1. Lineage (NCBI taxonomy): Eukaryota > Metazoa > Arthropoda > Insecta > Lepidoptera > Lasiocampidae > Dendrolimus > Dendrolimus houi. Next base: position 30,543,402 of record CM077117.1, on the reverse strand, counting down.
AATGACTGCGAATGGTCGAAATCATCATTATTCGCAACTAGGAAACAGGAAATATAAATACCACAACTTATGCCTTTTTATGCCAGCCATGTAAATTATGCATTAACATGGAGCATCATGTAATGGAGTCGCTTTCACGGTTATTTATTGTCTGTGCATATATATGTTTTATTTAGTCTATATATTGCTACGAATTTGTATGGGATTTGTAGAATGTAAATTCAAAAATGCCGTTAGAACTATCACAAAGTTTATTAGAAGTACACACATGTAATTCACTATTTTTACAAGTATAGCCGAATACAACAAAACCATACCGTTCGGCGGAAAATCGTTATCACATAAATCGCGCAAAGTTCTTGGTTATAAGATACTCGCTCCAAAAGTGCACTAGGTACCGCTTTGTTTGCAGTCAGAACACTACTGGCGCATTTACCAACTGACCGAACCTCATCCATTTGTAAATTAGACATGGCTTCCTAGCAACATGCTGCCCACATTCTTGAAATCGTTAAATGGTCAGCTTAATGGCTTCCAAGAATTCACATGAAATACCAACAGAGCAAAGAAGGTTTTATGACGGTTTACGGCGGCGTGAACAAAGAGATTAGCGCGAACAGTAGATCACTCGAATTCAAAGGGGTAATAAAACACCTGCAAAGGCCGGTTTGCATCAATGTATTTTGCCTATAACAAATTATATACAAGGAAACTTAAATATATTATCTAATATTACATGTAGACCCTCAGAAAAATTACACCAAGTAACAGAGCGTTTCTGTCAGCTGAAAAAGTCAAATTCAGTTAACAACTGAGAATTTTTCCACATAAATACGTAATATTCGCCTAAAACCAGCAATCTCCTATAACTCTAACTCTAATCTCTATAATTTATGAGATTGAATACAATTCTGTACAAAACCATAACTTTCTGCCAAAAAACTTAAAACTGTACCTATCGTTATTACCTATAAAAGTGAATTTAAACCTTTGTTTGTGACATTTTTAAGACTTGGCGACTTGAAGGTTTGCAAATTGACAGATTATATTCTAGGCACGTCCTTCTGCTACCTTTTCTATGGAAAAATAATCTTGATGAGCAACCCATACTACAGTTAGGAATATAAAAAGTTATATTTAGGCTTCTCATAAAGGCCTACGCAGACCGGGGGACGGCATGGCAAGGGATTTTGCCGTCAGTCAGCGCACATTAGCCGCTTAGATACCGCGGCATTCCAGCGCCTTGCCAAGTCTTGCCACGGCGCAACAAAGCACGCCTTGGCAGCTTCTGCTGCCCGATACACTTTTAGTCTTCAGTTGCGTTTATTGCAGTCGTCAAAGACGCGGGAGCAAATGGTGTGCATTGCCCGCTTCTCTACCCCCGCTGCCTTACTCCGCGGTATGTGAAAACGAGCGCCGGAGTCCTTGATATGCTGCCACGGCATCATTTTAAATCACAGCAATTTATGTAGTCTTTCTATATACGTTTGGAATTTGAATGTCCCTTAGTAGAAAATTAAATCCCTTGCCATGCCTTCTCAGTCTGCGTAGGCCCTAAGACATAAAGAAATATATGTAACAGATTTCAGCAAAATTATCTGTAGAGGTTGTAATGTAGGGGATTAAATTTATGAGGTATATTCTTCAGATGCACATCTTAAAAAATAAAAAGCTTCCTTCGAACTGGTACAGTTTCTTTATGATTGTGCTTCATAAATACATTTATCTGTAACTAAAATCCCAATTAAAAAAAAATATATTATGGTTTTACTAATTAGCATTTTTTATAATAGTTTACATTATTAATCTGGCCTTGTATATCATATAGTTACAGTATAATTATAACCCTATTCCTAATTTGTTTTGTACATAAATAAATACATTATACTAATTATATTTCTATTATATAACAAAGAATATGTACGCGTACATTATACGCGCTTTATTGCTGCTAGTGCATAATGCGGACGAAGAATTATGTGTATGTATGCCTATTACAAGTCCACATTGGCATGAGGCTGTTTATCAAAGATTGTGTGATTTAGCAAATCGTTTGCATGTTATCTAATGCTCATTATTCGACAAGTATGGTCTGTTTGACGTCACTTATTTACGTTTGAAGAACGAGTTTTTTTTGTTTTAAATAACGAAAATTTTTCCTGCATAAATCACTATAGAATCTTCGATAAGACTTCAACTATAAAATTATAATAATCGGCCGACAAACACATTCTTTAACCCCAAATTAAGCAAGTTACTATTATGGGATATACAACGGACTACTCTGGGGCCAATCCAAGACATCCAGACCATAGTAAATAATGGAGAAAAATCGTTTCCGAAATTTACCATACCAGGATTCGAGCTAGGCCGGCAAAGCTTTAGCCCGCTCAACCACAGAGGCTAAGCGCGGGTTGCTATATCTTACCGACCGTTCAATTGTCTTGCTATCGGTTAAAATTTGACATAAGCTCCATACAACTAATGTCAAAATTCAACTGATGATAGGGCAAGATGATGAATAGGGACCGGCCATAAGTCGTCTAAAATTAAGTGACGACAACGACGAGATATAGGTTACTAGCGGTCCGCCCCGGCTTCGCGAGGGTATCTAAAAATAATTTTTTTGTTGAGTTTAATTACCTACTAAGCGAATTCAAAATCTTTCCCCTCCCGTACCCCAGTGACGCCTAAGTCTCATAAAGTGTTATACGCAACTTTTTTCTAATACTTACATTTTTAAACTCGTGATATCTTTCGAATGAAATGTCCGAATTGAATAATTCAAAAAGTTATATAAAGGTATTGAAGCCGTCGTGAATATGAAGTGATTTATTTTGATGAGGATGAATACCAAGATACATATAAAGAGCCTTTTCTAGCGGCGGCATTTCAATTAAATTATTAAAATAAAAGAAAACTTATTGTGGCATAACTGTAATAGTTAGACATATGCTGTCGCGACGCTTTTTGTAAACAATGATGTGTTCTGCAAAGTCATAGTACATTATTTTATTCTATCATCAATAGTTTTCGCAGCGCACGCGATTTTAGGTAATTTTTTTACACCTCGAGTTACATTATTGGAGTTTTAGTAAGGAACCCTAATTTTTTTGAAAATATAATACAGCTTTGTCACCCGGGGGTAGTGTTGCTTGCCAACAGTGAAAGAATTTTTCAAATCGGTTCAGTAGTTTCGGAATCTATTAAATGCAAACAAACAAACAATAAAATCTTTCCTATTTATATATTACTTTAGATGATAGCAGAACGCCGTGCCTATATAAATTATCTGATGACATTTAAAGTTTGTCGCACGTATTATTTTCTTGTTTTGTATTAAACATCCGAGAAATTTTAAACCTTGGCATGCTTTTGTCGTTTCCTTATAAATTGTCTGGTCATGTGAACATTGTTTTGTTTACTTTAAAAAACTTGCAAGTGCGTAATAAGCGAAAAAGTGTGAAGGGATTCTTTTTAATATTTGGCTACCGAACCACGAGCATTCAATTCAAAATAACACATATCAAAAATTACTCATATTGTTTAATGAAACTTTTTGAATCAAAGTTCCTTATCGCACGAAAAAAGGTGTGACCGAAATGAAAATTGCTGACCGCTGTATATTATTGTACAAAATTGTAAAATAAAACAATATCCATAGTTCTCGTCCCAAACACCTTATTAGTGTTGTTTTTGAAATATTTTCAAGCCTCCAATTTCAAATACAATTGAGCGATGACTCATGATGAGTAATCAATCTGTGTATCTATCGATCTTTATACATGAAATTCTTCTGTTCGCGTGTGTTACTGAACTCCTCGTAAACAGTTGGACTGACGATGAAAATTTTCATTTTTCCCGAAATGGTTTAGATTTACATTTGGATCCGATAGATGGCCCTGGAATCGGGACTTGATTTTTTTTCAAAGCAGGACATCGTCTGCTGTGTCAGTAAAATAAAACTACTGCCTAGGCTATGTTCCATTAGAGACTCACAACGACCACGATTTTACCTGTTCCATTTGTTTGCCGGCGTTACAATCGTAAACCCAAGTGGAACGGTTATTCGATCCACCTCTTGACATGGGTCGTTATGAGCGTTGTGTGATCGAAAATGATGACGTCATTAGTGACGTTTTCGCCACGACCACAACGACCGCGCTCGCCTTGTGGAACGGCTAACGGAGCATTTGGGGCGTTGTGAGATACTAATGGAACGCGCTGCTAGTCTAGTAATATAATAAATCTCCAGAGAGCTTGGTATTGTACATTGATTTCGGAGCAGTATATTCCGAAATACAAGATTTATAATTTTGATTCTGTGTTAGAATATCCCGTGAAAACTACTGAAAGGATTTAAATCAATTGTGGAGCTTCGTTAGCGTTAGCTTATAATAGGTTGGGGAAAAACTCTTTTCGCATATAATATGTATGAACGTGTAATAAGATGTCTTTGGCTATACCATCTGTATCTGGCTGGTTTTGGTATCATTAAAAAGTTTTAATTTTAAAGAAGACAATTCCAAATCCAAATTAGGAAAATGAGTGATTTTCATTTATTTTTCTTATTGTTAAAATGAGTGAATCTAATAAAGAAAATCGATACATTTTAAAATTTTACTACAAAAAAGGTAAAACTGCAACACAAGCCGCGAAAAAAAATTGTGATGTTTATGGACCTAATACAGTATCTGTGAGAGTAGCGCATATTTGGTTTAACCGTTTTCAATCCGGAAATTTTGAAATCAAAGATGCACGTTGCTCTGGTCGCCCTGTTACGGACAAAATTGATGCCATTTTTGAAAAAGTGGAGCAAGATCGGCATATTATTAGTTACGATGTAGCTGGAGAACTGGGAACTGACCACAAAACGGTTTTGGCGCATTTGGAAAAAGCTGGGTGCACAAAAAAGCTCGATATTTGGATCCCTCATGAGCTCACTGAAAGAAACCTAATGAACCGTGTACTCATTTATGATTCTTTATTGCGACGTAATGAAACCGAACCATTTTTGAAGAAACTGATAACTGGTGATGAAAAGTGGATCACGTACGACAAGAACGTGCGAAAAAGATTGTGGTCAAAGGCCGGTCAGGCTTCACAGACTATTTGTGGCGAAACCCGGGTTAACTCGCAACAAGGTGATGCTGTATGTATGGTGGGATTGGAAGGGCATTATTCATTATGAGCTGTTACCGCCAGGCAGGACCATCGATTCTGAACTGCACTGCGAACAACTGATGAGATTAAAGCAAAAAGTTGAGAGAAAGCGGCCGGAATTAATCAACAGAAGGGGTGTGGTTTATCACCATGATAACGCTAGACCTCACACATCTTTAGCCACTCACCAAAAATTACGAGAGTTTGGCTGGGAGGTGTTAATGCATCTGCTGTATAGTCCTGACCTTGCACCTTCAGATTTTCAGCTGTTTCGGTCTCTGCAGAATTCCTTAGGCAGTGTCAGGTTAACATCACGAGAGGACTGCCAAAACCACTTGTCGCAATTTTTTGATCAGAAGCCCTACAATTTTTATAGCAATGGGATCACGTCCCTACCTACAAGATGGCAAAAAGTTATCCAACAAAATTTTTATATAAAATGCGAAGAAACTTTTCCCCAACCTAATATGTCGGGTCAACATTTAAGATAACTTGTATCGTTTCCGTGGGATGCAGTTCAGTAGCACGTTGTTGTCATGACTACGCGAACGAGGTATCACTGGTACGGTACACTCTAGTATATTAAAATGTTTAATGATAGTAAATATTAATTTAGCAATTGGCATTGGCCAGTGTAAATATTGTTGTACCTTGTTTTTCTCATTGTGCATAATGATAGCTTTATGACGCAAAAAACTGGGGAGCATTTTGAAGTTTCACTGTGTAGTTACATTTTTACGTACGAGCGGGGGTAAGCACTTAGAAGTGGAAGGAAACACCAGTTTTTAACTAAACGCTTTTATTAACTTACGCAGCCGTACGTGATTCCTCTCCTCAGGGTTGCCCCTACTTTCTAAAATGTATCTGTCCTTGTCTTTTCCTTCCAGAATCTTCTACCTTTTTCTAAAGGTCTTGAGACCGGCTTACGCTGCCAGAAAGTTCTAACCTCGGTCGCCACAATATTTAGAAAAAAGAACAATAAGTGGGGTTGGGTCATATTATATTGACATGTTTTATACAAAATCCCTCCGACATGTTTTATGTTTATCCGTGCATGAATGAAGAAAGAATACAATTTCCTGCGTTGGGGTGACCTGCCGTAAAAGGTGATAAAACAATCCACAGACAGGTGGTATGGTATTTACCCCACTGAATGACTACCACTCCTGGTCCAGATTATGCCGCCATAATAACCTTTAGTTGTGATCCAATCTCCCTTTAGAGAGCGGCAGCTTTTTTAAAGGTCATACATGTAAATTAAGTCTAGTAGCGAGTAGCGAGCATTCTGTGTAGAAGCGAAAACAAGAAACTGCCTAGCGATTAGGGTTGCCACAAAGAAAATGTACTATTTTTGATTTGTTAACCGTAGACACGTAGTACTTTTGGGCTAAAAATAGTACACATTTATTTTTCATTAATTGTTTTATTTATTTCATGTGTATTTATTAATAATTTCTGCTCTAGCCAGCAGCGTTGTATTTTTTTAAAATAATTAATTATAATTATTTTAAAAAAAAGATTTAGATTATTAAATCTGAACAAAAAGCGCTACAATTTAATTAGGGGTAAATTTCGAGGAGTGTTCCTTCGAATTGCACGTGCTGATTCCTCCATCCCCTTTTTACATCGCACCGGTTTACGCCACCGTTACATAACACCACCAGTCAGAAGCAAGCGTTTCGCTTCATCTTTTCTGGTGCGCACTGCCGAAGAGTGGAATAATTTGCCAGAGTCTGTTTTTCCTGACAAATACAATATTGAAGTCTTCAAGTCACGAGTGAATAGGTATCTTCTAGGTAAGTGTGCTCCATCCTAGGCTGCGTTATCACTCAACATCAGGTGAGACAGTGGTCAAACGCAAACCTATAACTCCGTAAAAAAGGGATGAAAATATAGTACGTTTCGTAATATATTCTTTTTCTATAATATACAGTACAATTGACTAAAATATAGTAAGATATTATTTTATAGTACGATTGGGCACACCTTACTGGCAATACCTACGTGTAGTTAAAAATTCTTTTACTTCGTTTTTTTTTAATATTTTAGTTTTATACACTTATGATTTTATCAAAATTTCCCACCACATCGTTCAAAACTTCTTTCTAATGTTGATCATATTTTTAAAGACTCTGATAATTATATCACTTCTAAGCAACCCTTCATTGTGTATGTACTACTAAACACTTATTAAAATTATTTTATTATAAACCTATTTTAAGACTAAATAAATAAATAAAGGTATTTAAAATTTCCTATCTAACATAGTGGTGCACGAAATTTAAGACGATCTCATTATGCTCATGGACGTTTGCAACATTAACGGATGAACTTCCTAACTTCGCAAATACGTTACCGACTTCTGACGGATTTAGAACAGTGTTTCTCAAAGTGGTGAGAGGGGGAATGTCTACGATTTGGGGTGCGGCCAGGAAATTGTGGGGCATCCCGCAAAATAGTATTGTAGTAATAATATTCATTCTAATGTGTTCTTCATTAATCTAAATACTTAAAATGTCCTTTATTTAACATCGGAACCCACAATAGAAGTATTAAGTATAATATGACTGTAGCAAAACAATAGGAATTAGTCCCAGAAGCCTATTATTTGAAAGGTCTTTATGAATTATTAACCGAATTCTACATTTATACTCCTAATAATAGAACTTATTACAATAGTATTTAATGAAGAGTGTCAGATGATATTTTATGTTACTAGCTGGACATTTTTGAATTTGCCGCCATTTAGCTGCATCAGGCCACACCGGCTAGACTCATACGTTTAACACGCGTAACTATTTTGTTGTACACAAAATAGTCCCTAGAATTTTTATTTGTTAGGAACACATGTCCATTGCACTTTGTGACTGTATTCCTTTTATATATAATCAGTGTTTGTAAGAGGTTCGGAAGGTTTTGAAAATGTAAGGAGTAACAAGAGAGCGAACTTTATCTAAAACACTGTTTTAGATAACAAGATGGAATGCAATAGGTACATATTTAATACAAAGTAACGCGTGCTCGTGCAACGTCTTAATTATCAATTCAATTGGCCTTAATTAATAGATAGGTATTCTTAAATTGCTTATATTATTAAAATACTTTATGAAACGGAACCAATATAAAATTATCATGTCTGTCTATCTATCTATATAATGTATCTATATGTATGTCATAGTCATTTTTCTCTAATACTACTAGGTTTACATAAACATATGTATGTATAAACAGTTTAACAGGAAGGCATATTCCATAATATGCCTTTTAATAGGACTGGAGTGTAATTGTATTTCGACAAAAACAGGATTATTATATTTTTATCATTGGGTCTGGCAGACGTTAGATAAACAACTCTTTATTTTACACCAAATCATAGAAAAACAGTAGTAGTGAATTATGCGCATTCAAAGGCTAAAAAATATGTCTCGTCTGTAACATTCTTTTGATCTCTCTTTGATAAAATACTTTCAATTAAATAACGAAAATATGGTTAGTGAATTGTTATGCACTTAGGTGCTTTTTTTCGTTTATTATTCCCAATGTTATACCTATCAATAAACTTTCAAGGTAAAACTTCATCAATTTTTACAATTACTAACAAAGTTGCAACCAATTCAAATTATCGCCTTATTTTTGCTCTACCTTTAGATTTATAATAATTTAACTAACAGGATATGTAACCATAATGTAATATTTTTATTAGAATTATTATTGCAATTTAAATAATCTAATCTTAGTATTGTAAGAACTGTAGCTTAGTGGTTAGTGCACTACCAATCTGACTTGGAAAAGCGTAGCGAGTCTGCTATCCATTTCTCTATAAATCAAAGGTACCAGCCCCAGCAGTGTAACGTTTATGGGCTGTTATTATTATTAAAAGATGTGAAAAATACCGATTAAAAAGGTAAAATGTACATCATTTTGTCGACAAGTTATTCCATTATATTGTAAGGATTTTAAAAATTACTTATAATTAATTAACCGTTTATTGTAATTTAAGAAAATGAACTACTCATTAGAAGAATCTCCGTTGGTGAACACAGACTTGACAAGGGAGAAAATGGAAAGGTGGCAGGAAGCCCAAAGAAGAGGGGAGAAGCTAGACATTGATGTGTATGGCAAGCCTACAGAGAAGATGCTAAAAGAACTCGAAAATGTCAGAAATTTGAGTAAGGAGTTGCAGGACAATTTACACGTAAGTAAAACTATCCTTCTTATTATTTGTGCCCGCCATTTCGTTTGCGCGGAACCTGAATTCTGCAAGATATTGTTACGACTGACAAAGACAAATTCACACCTGCATACCTGTTTTGCACATTGTATTACTTTTCGGCATCTGGACTTCTTTTGTTTACTTTGTGTTTAAAATTTGTGATTAAAAAAGCAGCCCATTGTTATATTGTACTCTTTTATGGTAGTCATTAGCCAGGTGTGATTCTAAGAAATTCGGCCCGCACGGTCAGGTAGACATATTGCATTTGGGCAGCATAAAACAATGCCCCAATGGAGAGATCTTGAGTCGAGCGACAACCACGAGCGAAGCAAAATGGACTTTGCGCGTGTTATTGAATCGTGCATTACGTTTGGACTGGTTGAATTCAGTTATTTTTATACCTGTGTTATACGTGTTTGAATAGTTCTAATAAATTCTATATTAATTCCAACGGCATTTTAATTAGAGTCCTGCAACTCGTAACAATATCATTGATATCAAAATGACACATTAAAGTACGTACGTTGCCCCTAATAATGTTCACCTTAGTGAGGTATTGTACACACCACTGACGTGCGCAGTTTACAGACAACACATTTTATTAGTACAGTAATAAGTAAACGAGTTTAATTTAAGTAGGAATATCATCACAGTAGAGCATAACTAAATGCAAAGCTGGTTACATTTTACTCGGATTGTAAGTTAACTATTAACTTAGATTTAAATAGTTCTTTTTCGTTTATTTCTCATTTTTTATCCCTTATTCTAGATTAGCTGATGCCCGCGACTTTGGCCACGTGGTGCGGTTTTTAACTATCCCACGGGAACTCTTTAATTTTTCGGGATCAAAAGTATCCTATATGTTGACCAGGGATATAAGCTACCACCATACAAAATTTCATTTAAATCGGTCCAGTCGTTTCGGAGATTAGCCGGTACAAACAGACATACAGACAGAGAAACATAAAATTAAAAAAATCTAAATTAGTTGTATTTCACTTCTTACATCCCCCTGACTCGATTTTTAGCATTTTTTTTCATTGTACAGAAATTCGACCTCTACAGTTTTATTATATGTATAGATGTGAAGTATATTTATTAGTGGACTTAAGGAATCATCATTAATTACAGACAAAACTACAATTTTATTCATCGGTTCTTAAACTATTACGATATAAAGTGCATTTATATTTATGCCCTTTTTTAAGGGGGGTAATAGTTCAGAAAAGGTTGGGAATGACTGTTCTACGGTGTCCAGAATATTTTAAACCAATTCTCTTTTCCAGGAAATAGAGGACTCAATAAGAATAGCAGAAGTGGACAACCAGGCCATGAATCCCACAGCACCAATATTAGACTTCTCAGAAGACCATGAATTCGTCTCAGCAAACCAGTTGGACAACTACTATGCAGAAGAAGACAAAGTGGACGCAAAAGAAGAAGAGAAGAGGAGATTAACTAAGGGTAAAGCAGCTAGAACTGAAATTCAGCAGTTTTATAAAGACCAGTGTGTGTTTGTTACTGGTGGTACGGGGTTTTTGGGTAAAGGTGAGTTCGCATGGTGTTCTTTTTTATTTCTTCAAATTAAAATGTCTTTATACGAACTAAGTTCTATTGAGAAACATTTTTAAAGGTGTTACATATAAGTTAAAAAATTAAGACTACTTTCCGCTCTATGTACACCGCTTCTCAACGTGTTAACGTTGTTTTAAGGGGATATTCTGCTTTAGAAGCCCAAATTTTAGGTGTTTTTTTTCAGTCACGATAAAAAAAAACAACAAATATTTCTACTATCCATTTTTTTTATAAGTTTTTTGTTGTTATTTAAATAGTATAAACCGGCAAAATGGGGACTGATTAAAAAAATGGCACATCCTGGTGTGCAGGATATCAATCCTTCCAGTGACCAGAATTGGAAAACAATTAACAGTCCTTAAAGAGGAAGGATTTAGTTATCGCACTACGAGACGTTTCAAAAGCAATTTTTTTTTTCACAAAATGGCGGCGGTTTCGTTACGTTTTGTTTTTTCCAACAAACTGCAGTTTTTAGTTTTTTTATTTTTATTTTATTAATGTTTTGTACTATTTAAATATAAATAAATGGATAGTAGAAATATTTGTTGTATTTTTTAATCGCGACCGAAAAAAACACCTAAAATTCGGGGTTCTAAACCAGAATATCCCCTTAAAGATAAGAAGCGGCAAGAAATTTTGCAGCAATACGTCGAGTTCAAAATTCATTATTTATTTATTTTTTATGTTACTGAACTTTTTTTAATATTATAAAACTTAGACATTGAGGGTAATTTAAGAACATAGCACAAGTTTTAATAATTTGTTGTAACATGACTATATAATCTACCCAAGTGTAATAAGCAAGGATCTTAATGCTTTCGGTAATAACGATTTTGCTTACGCAGCATGCGTTTTGCGATTTGCATTTTAACTGTGAAAGATTGTTTTTTTTTGTGACGGTGTTATTTTTATAGTGAAAAAGAGTTTTTTGTTATATGTTTTTTAATTGTTTTCTTTTGCGGTGAAAATGGTGTTTAAGTATCATTATATAACTGTATAAGGAGCCATCCACATATAATATTACATGAATTTCATGATTTTTCGACCCTTCCCTCGTCCTTGTCACAGCTAGTCACATTCGTGAGACTCAACCCCTAGTGTGACATAACATACTTTGCTATGTTACATCAATAAATTATTAAATTAAAATAGCAGTCCCATAATTAGCGCAAATATATTAGATTTGAAATGTCACGTCACAAAATTTAGAAGCCCTCCCACCCGTTGTCACACAATGCCACATTTCGTCGACCCCCCCCACTCAGCGTGTGACCTAATTTGACAGCCAATTATCATATTGAAAAAATAGAAATCAATAGACAAACAGACACATTGTCTACCCTCAAGTTCAGCAACCATGGAGGGTAGAGAGGAGAATCATCTCATATGGGAGAAAAGTTGAAAGTGTCCAGCTGTATGCTTAAATAACAGTTCAAAAACCGTCCACAATGGCGCTATTGTAGACTAATCGAAGTATGCCGAGTTAAAAACATTAATTAATTACTTTGACTAGAGTAGTTGGTGACAGGTAATAGACTGATATTGCCATCTTTTAGATTACAAAAAGTATTGTCCTCCTTCTTGGGGTTTGGTATACGCTTCTTCAATACGATTCCGAGTGAAATGTTAGGTCTGCCCTTCACTAAATTAAAAACCAAATTAAAAAGTATCTTTCTAAAAGAGGGATACTACACTATTGAAGAATATTTAATTGACAAAACTTCATTTACATAGCAGCTCGCTCCAACCTCTTATTATTTTTATTACTGTATTTTGTACGAGTATAACGTTTTTATCTTACCATATTTGTAAAGAATATATGGAGATATTTTGCAGCATAAAAAAATTAGTACGTCATGTCTTTATATTTATAACTATAATGATATTTTTCTATCCTTTAATCGTGTCTCTGTCTTATTGAATATGCACTGTTTGCTACAACTCCATTAATTCTTTAAAAGTCATTCCGTAACATACTTCTGTATAAAACTTATTTAAAAAAAAGAACTTGAGATAAAAATAGAATAAGAAATTTAAAGAAAAACAATTTTTAACTAGACGCGTTGCTGGGGAGTTTCTTGCCGCTTCTTCGCCTCAACAGTAATAATACGTTGCGAAGCGGTGTACATATAGGAAGTAAAATAAATTTTAACTTTTAAATGACCTTCAAAAAGTGTTCTCCAGTGGAACTTATTTTGAATAAAAACTTTTGAATTTGTCAGTACACTGTTATAGAACATCAACTATTTATGTACTACGAATTAATTTACTAAATATAACCTCAAAGAATGGTTATGTGCAAACATGAATAGTAATTTTATTTCGTAATTAATTTTATAAAACTAAAACACTATAATTTATTTATTTAATAACTTTTGGCGCTTTCTTTAAAATTCACCCTGACGCCAAAGTGGCGCCACCCTAATTTATTGCATTTCGATGGGCACTTCTTCGTAAACAGGGATGGTTCTCCTTACATCTACCCTCCATACAGTAAGTTACGTTTGTGTTATGGGTAATGTACCTACAACGGAAAATTCTGAGGTCGTACACTTTACAGCGCCATCTAGATTTAAAGTGAGTTTTTAACTCAAAATCGTGTATTAGATTCGCATTACTATCCACAACGTCCTCTAGTTTGTAGTAGATATTTTCTCAGCTTCCTTACTTATGGCCGGTTTTTATGTCTCACTGACGGTTTGTTTCGTTTAAAATTTGACATAAGCTTCATGTAAGTAATGTCAAACTTTAACCGATGTTAAGGCAAATGAATGAATAGTAAAATAAATGAACTGGCCAATAAAAGCATGCATATTGAGTGTTGTTTTCTGCGTGTGTGATTTATATTGGAAAGGCTATTTTCTCGCATGAGTGTGCTGTTGCTTATAATGAAAAAGGGTAAGTATGTGTTTGTTTTTATGTTATTTTTTGACGGTAAAAAGGTTATTTATATATCAAGAAATCATATATGATGTTCTTAATTAGCAACAGATGGCGATGCAAAAACTCAATTGGTTCAGTTCAGTCTTTTGCAGATAGCAACGTAAAGAAATATGACGCAGAACATAATTTAAGATTTCATTGTTTACTGCGTTACTTGCTCAGAATATTGTAATTCTTATTCTAGCATGAGAGTCAATACTACAAAATAACAATTTCATAGTGAAAAACGTACGCAGTGACACGCGCTCCAATCACAGATGGCGCTACCACTCTGTTTTTGTTTTAAAAAAAAATCTATAATACTTTCAATCAATGTCTTTTATTTAAAACATATTTTTTGAACTTAAATCAGTCATAAATTAGATGTCCTAAAAAGTTATTTTTTAATTTCCTAATTGAAATCTGTTGTTTCAAAGTCTACTAGAGATAAACTTTTAGATAGATCAACTGAAAAAGTTTTTCAAACAAAATTCTCATTTATCATTAGGCATCGTACAAATATTTTGACTTTAAAATTACATACACACTTTTTAATCTTGTTTATTGGAATTAATTTTAATATGTATTATTATTTTACAGATGGCAGAATCAGTTTGAAAGCGAGTCGTGTCGTCGAAAAAGTTATATTGTAATTTTGTTATTATTTAAATAAAATAAATACTTACTAAAATAAATGAATATGTATTTCACCTTTGCAATGACAACGTAAAAAGAATGTTAAGGAATCACAATCGCCCAATAAAATTAACTCATAACGCACTAATCCATTCCGCAATGCTTGAAGACGAAAGTCTTCGAGCAGCGCGTCCTACCCATCATAACATACGGTGCCGAGACAAGGACACTGACAGTGAGACTGGTCCACAAATTCAAAGTCGGTCAACGGGCTATGGAGCGAGCTATGTTAGGTGTTTCTCTTATATCAGAAATGAGGACATCCGTAAGAGAACGAAGATACGTTATACGGAACGACATAGCTCACAAAATTAGCAAGTTGAAGTGGCAGTGGGCCGGTCACGTCTGTCGCAGGACCGACGGCCGATGGAGCAAACTGGAGCAAACGAGTTCTGGAGTGGAGACCACGTCTCGGCAAACGTAGTGTAGGACGCCCACCAGCCCGGTGGACTGACGATCTGCGTAAGATCGCCGGCAGGGGCTGGATGAGGAAGACGGGAGACCGGGATATATGGCGCGTACTTGGGGAGGCCTACGTCCAGCAGTGGATAGAGACTGAAGAAGAAGAAGCACTATTCCCATAGATGGCACCACCAGTTTATTCCTTTTTTTATAGAAAATTTCCACCAATACTTACAATGGACGCCTTGTTGTTTAAAACATATTTTTAAACTTAAATCCGTCATACATTGAAAATCCTAATTAGCTGTTATTCGATTTCATGATATTTAAAAATTTGATAAGGGTCTAGTTTTAGGACTTTCAGTTTATGGATTGATTTAAGTTTAAAAAATGTATTTTAAATAACAAGGCGTCCATTGAAAATTTTAGTTGAGACTTGTGGCGCCATCTATGTCGCAAGAGTGTGTTATAAGTTGTGTTTTTTACTTGACGATTGGTAATTATTAGGTATATATTATTGTTCTATAACTAAAGTGTTATTTTTTTATTTAATACAAGTTGTTCTTGCAAAAAAATTTTTTATATAAATATATTCAATGGTGTTAGTAATTTATTGTGTTTTTTTTATCTATATTAAATTATTTTTGACAACTGTTTGTTTCTTTTAGTCTGTTTCAAATTGAACGGCATGGGAGAAATTATTTAAATAGAGCAATAAACATCGTGGTTCTAAATATAACATTATAATTTAAATATAATATATAAGTTAAATAATAATAGTCTTACAGTTCGTTCACACATGGTCTCCGTTTTACTGGTCCGTTTTATCGGATACGTTTTTTTCATCGATGGAGTATGGAGTTGTATGAGCGACTTCAGATATGGTACAGTATTGAAAGAAGAAAGAAAGAAAGAAAAAACGTTTATTTGGACACCACACAACGAGAAACAGAATGAATAGTACGGTGATATATAAAAAAAAAGTCTCGCAATGGTACCAAATAGGTGCAGTTCAGCATCTGCCAGGCAGCAGGTGCCTGACGCTGGTTTTCAACTGCACCTTAGGACGGACGGATGTTGCACTGTTACATATATGTGTGTGTATTCAGTATACAGTAAAAAAACGGTCCGGTAAATTATGACATTCCGTTTTGTCATCGAATACTAGATGAACGGAATACGTATTCCGTACAACTTTACCGGATAGAAGCTGTGCGGAGGTGAGGGGGCCGGCGGGCGGTGCAACTAGACAAAGAAGCTTGTACGCGCACTCATTGTTTACATACATACTACGAATTTGTTTGTGAACATCGTATCCAGTAATGACGGATACGTTGAACGTTATACGGAGACTATGTGTGAACGGGCTCTTACATATATTTTATATAATTACAATTAATAATATTTTTAATAAGGACAGTTTAGGATAATGGTACAAAATACATTTTACAGATGTGTCAACCATACCGTCCCATGTGAAATAGACACCTCATTTTTATAACCGCACCGCTCGCCATCGACGGGATGTTCACCCCCATTTCCTGGAGCCCCCACGCTCCACTACGCAACGGTTCTCTAGAACGTTTATTCCGCGTACAACAACGATCTGGAGGGAACTTCCCGCCGAGGCTTTCCCTCTGCGCTACGACATGGGGTCGTTTAAGAAGGGCGTTATAAAATTTCTTAGAGGCCGGCAACGCGTTGCAAAGCCCCTGGTGTTGCAAACGTCCATAGGCGACGGTAACCACCTTCCATCAAGTGGGCCATCCGCCTCTTTGCCTGCTTCAGGCAATAAAAAAAAGACTTTAATTACCTTTTGTGTTACTTAAAGCCATGGAAGAAGTTCTTTTTCCGTGCTTAAAAGAAAGATTTTATTTAGAAGAAAACGAAAGATGGAATAACTAACTATAACAGGCCAAGTGCGTGACTTACGTATACCAAAGCGTTTTGAAGTGATGATGAAATACAAACTCGGCTATACAATTTTAAAAATTAACAAATGTCATTATGTTTTATAGAAATGTTAGTGCATTCCTTGTCTTGCTAGGTAGTGTTTGATACACATGTGAACACTGTATCAAAATATGGTATTTCTCCCAATAAGCATAATAAATATTTACGAAATGGCATGTCGTTGAAGTTCATGAATTTTTTGCAATATGTAGTGAAATTTCTTGGAAAGCACTTGCTAAGTTTTGAAATTGTACAATGGCATTCTGACAGTACTAGTTCTTATTTGGCTATGAAACCCTAAACAGGCGCATAATTAAAAATACACCATACAGCCAAAAGATAAAAGGATATTATTGAAACAAATTTTCGTCGATAGCACTTTGTAATGCTCATATTACATGGTTCAACCAAATTGAATCATTTGGTTGAAAGGACAGAACGGTATTCAATGATAGTGAATGATTCAAGTTTACGTTTACTTTAGGTTAATTTCTTCCAAATTGAAAGACGTAATTGGAACATCTAATGTTGTCTTAAGATCTTCAATATTACAAAATCGATCAGTGCGTAAATTGATTTCATATTGTCATAAAAATGTTATTTATATGTTGGAATTTATCCCAGCCAATAAAAATAATAATTAATAAAACTACGTTTTAACGGTTTTAAGCGTGGCAATTTATTTGAATTATTCCGACGTTTCGGCCACTTTTCAGTAATCGTAAAACGGCGGAATTATATAATATTAAAATGGGTGAGAGGTAAAATAAAAAAAAAATGTTTAATAAATTGCGTAATTGCAAAATAAAAAGAATTTAATAATATTATATAAAATTATTCGAGCTAGGCATGTTTGCTGAAGTTTCTTGCGCCGCTTCTTCTCTTTAAGCCACAACATGTTGCGAAGCCGTAGTATATTAGATTAGGCTCCCATAGAGTAAATAATAAACATAAACAAAATTAAAACTAAATAATTAAAAAGAACAAGTTGGCGGTAGCCTAAATAAAATTTTAACAATACTCATTGACACCTGACATCTTTGTCTTCCATGATCACGGCTATTAAAAAGAAGCTGAAATCTCGGAATAATAAAAATCAAATAAATTACCGCGCTTAAAACCGTTAAAATGGAGTTTGATAATTAATAAAAAAGAAATTAAAAAGATATGATTCCGGCCAGGATCGAACTGGCGGCCTTCTGCGTGTAAAGCAGATGTGATAACCACTACACCACGGAACCACTCACTAACGATTACGAAATGATATAATAAACATATCAAGTTAGTCTCAACATATCCTCACTTGAGTCGAATTTCTCATCCTTGAGGGTCAAGATCTTTGCCCACTATTTTCTCTTGCATAATTTTGAGTGCCTCAATATTTAACAAGGAGTACATTTTTCGTGTTCGCATTTTGGCAAAAATTTAATTTCCTTGTGGTTAAAATTTATTGCTGGTGTTCAGCAGCCTGACGGCCCACCTGGTGGAAGTGGTTACCATAACATATAGACTTCTTAATACCAAAAGTACTAACAATGTGTTGCCTTGAAGGAGGACTGGAACAAGGTCATTGATGCTGCAACAGAACTCAAGGTAGTTACATACTCTAGAACAGGGGTGGTAGCCATCCAGGCGGGTAAATACCCTACCACCATAGGAATTAGTATTCTTTCTCCGTTCCTGCTCAGATACATTATCATATTGTTCTTAATTTTATTTGATTTTAGTTTTAATTGAGAAAATTCTTCGTTCGTGCGGCGAAGTAGATACGATATACTTGTTAATTCGAAGCAAAAAGGGAAAGGACGCAGCAGCTCGCCTGCACGAGCTGCTGGATGAATTCGTGAGTATTCTTACAATTACGAATTACGAAATTACGAAATATATTATAAACGCAAAAGTTTGTAAGTATAGATGTATGGACGTATGTTTGTTACTCTTTCACGCAAAAACTGCGGAATAGATTTTGATGAAACTTTACAATAATATAGCTTACACATCAGAATAACACATAGGCTATAATTTATAAAGATATAATCTGAATTATCCAAAATATAACGATTTTCAATCACTACGCGGGTGAGACCGCGGGGCGCAGCTAGTTACGAAATATTTAGGCTCTCATGCCGCGGCCACACGTTGGTCATATTTGCACAAGTAGCGTACTGCGGCCAATACTCCAATGTGTGAATCAGTCTTTGGACATTGCGTCCAATCACCGTCCAATGTCCAATACGAAGAGTCGGTTTCTGAAACAAGTTCAAAGGCGAGGGGAATGCAAAGGGAGTAGGGCTACTCTTAATCATTCACGTCGCCTTTTCTTTCGCTGTTTTCTTTTACGATGCAAATAATAAAATATCGAGCCTTTATCGCCATTTTATCGTAAGCGACATTTGGACCTAAGTACATTTTTTGTTGCGAAAGATATTTTGCACTATTATTTTGTTTTTAAAATTTTCACTTTTAGTTAGATTAGACCCTACTGAATCAAAAATTAAAATTATTAGAACAATATAATAGTTTAAAATACCTTTGGTAACGAAATATATACTTAGGTCCAAATGTCGCCTACGATAAAATGGCAGTGACAATGACAGGTCCAATGCGTTTGTCTATTACCAGTATTTGGATACAAAGTTGGTATTGAAACCAATGTGTGGTGCAGTAGCTTGGTTCAATATTGGCCATTTCAAATTGGAGCTAAGCCTGGAGCGGTGGTGGTCTGTTAAAAACACTCTAAACTGCTTACCAGAAACTATTAGCTGAATAATCTATATGTGAAGTTTGGTAGAAGTAAGGAAGTATTTTCACATTTTCGTTGACTCCCGGAAAATGTAATAATTAGGAGCGGCCGTCATACATGTATAGTTCCTGGTACGATTCTTGAGCGGTGAATTTGGCCTGCACACAAGTCTAATTCCGGTTCTTTTTCGAAGTATGATGTATTGTCCCTTTCAAGTGAAGGGATAAAAATATAATCTTATAGAAGCGTCGATAAATCTCGTCACGTTGGCTACGCTCAACGCGTAAAGCGATGCCTACTATTCCACCGTCCGCTTAACATTCGTGCCGGGAACTACAACTGAGGATTGCAAAAATCTTTCTTAATATACATTAGCATTGTGAAGCTGTATATAGATTTTTAAATTTTAGTGCAGGAGTTCAGCGGACAGGCAGACGGCCCACTTGATGGAAAGCGGTTACCATCGCCTATGGACATTTGCAACACCAAATGTGCTACAAATGCGCTGCTGTTCTCTTAAGGGAGACTGGAACCTGGTCACTAATGCCGGAACATAACACAAGGTTGTTATGGCGGCATACTCTAGACCAGGGGTGGCCGCCATCCAGTCGAGCCTACCACCTGAATACCCTACCACCTGATTGTGGGTTGTTTTGTCGCCTTTTACGACAGGCCGCCCCAACGCATGAAATTATATTATTCTTCCTCCGTTCCTGCACGGATACAGGTTAAGTTGGGTTCCTACATAGATTAGATGTGAGGGGGGCCCACGTCTGCCAGGGCACGCGGAGTTGGGAATCCCGCAGTCCCGTAGCCCTGGCATAAGGCGCAGGACGGAACACCGAGGGGCTTTAGTGGGTATCCCTAACAGGGGAGTGGCAATAGCGTGGCTCCAGTTCTGCCTGGGCACACTAGTGCCACGCCCGATCTGGCGAATCCCACACACTCACACCGGTCGCGAACATCCCCCCAGGCTTCTGTGCCTGTCGCGGCTTAGTCTTCAAACGGATTTCCCTTGCCAAAAAATAAAAAAAAGGAGTTCCAACATAGATGTCACATCCCTACTAAATTTCGAGAAAAATTACTATGAGATACAAAAACAAACGGATATACGGCCTTGATAAAAACATTATATCCCCATTGTCGTCAGTCAAAATGACTACGACCGAAGACATAAACCTAAAAAAGTCTCTTCCGAAGAATCTTCCGAAGCTACCACGAAAATGCTCAATACTGTCGATTTCTTCCAGCTTTTCCACAAGGCACACGAGGTAAATCCAAAAGGTGTCCACAAAGTGGTGCCAATAGTGGGAGACATGGAACTACCAGGGCTAGGCATCTCAGAACAGGACAGAAAGACTTTAACCAGTAAGGTATGTTGGTCATATATTAACTAAACCATCTTAAACTGTATAATCACCTTCCAGAAGAATTTCTAACAGCACAATCAAACACCATTTTTAAAAAACGTGTAAAAAAGATATTAACAGATAAGGCATATATGTACAGTATCAATGAATATTTAAATGACAAAATTATATTATAAATTTTATGAATAAGTATTTTAATTGACATCGTTGTAATTTAATACACAATTTTATAATTTATTGGGTGACATTTTATTAGGTAAATAATTAGATAAATATACTATACCATATTTTAAGGCGGAATTTGGAGAATTGTACTACGTTAAATTTAACACCTTTCTATATACCCATTTTCGCATTCAATAAATTGAATTGAATTAATTAATTAACATGGGTTTATTTATCTTACAAACGACTATGTTATAGTGGGTATATGCATGGAGAAGTACACTCAAGAAAGACATTCGCCGAGTAAAAAACGTAGCTCGTAACACGCCCTTGTAACACAGATGGCGCCAACAGTCGGTTCTTCTTTTTATAATATAACGAAGAAATGCCCGCGACTTCATCCACGCTTGATTTAATTCCCGCGGGATTTCCGGGACATAAAGTGCCACAGTATTTAGAAAATAATGTAAGCTATAATTTTAGTGAAAACTGTGTCGGAATAAACTAATTTTTATGCACTCGAACAAGTACAAATTGCTTCCAGGAAATTTCCCACGGGATTAATGGGATAAAATATCACACATTTTATTACATTAAATTTGCTATCGATCAGTGAAAAAATCACATTAGAATTCGATTTTTTTTTAATCAGACCATATTAAATCATTCCTAGAAAACATTCCCGCGAGATTTTCAGGTTAAAAAGCAGCGTAGATTTTAATTCTATAATTTACTGTTGATCAGCTAAAACCGTGTCGAAATCGGTTTATAAGTCTTTACGTGAATCCCGAACAAACTGACAAAAAATCGAAGAAAAATTACATCGTGTTCTCCGTCTTCTATTCCAGTTGTTTTTTTTATATAATTCCAATGTACAAATACGGCATGTTCAGAATTGTATAATATTATAGATAATAATAACAAGCAATTATTTCTATTATCATTATTTACAATATGTTATCTATTCGATAAACACTATCCTGCAATAACTCTTTTTTATTATAGTTTTTCCTCTTTATTATTTTTCTGTCAACAGTCTGCCGTTGACTCACATAGGCCTCCTCCAAGTTTTAGCATGTTAGTCGGTTTCTTGCTTTTCGCGACTATAATTTCCCTGCAGTTTTCGTTATATAGTTTTTATAAAAAAAGGTCAATTAAAACTTTCAATCAACATCTTATTATTTAAAACATATTTTTACAACTTAAATCGGCCATGAATTAAGTCTTAATTATTATTAACATCATAAATTGTGTGATGAATTTTTGATGAAATTATCAATCCGCTTGTTGATTTTATTATATAGGTAACTCCTAGAAAGAACAAAAATCTACAGCAAAAGGCTGTGCTGACAACGTTTTGTTTACAGGGGATGTAATTCCTTTTAATAATAGAATTGGATGATATAAATGGTGTGATAACGTGTTGTTTAAGAACGATTTGTTGAATAAAGAGTTGCCGAACAGTTAGCACTTTCCAGCGTTCATAAAGGTTTTGGTGGGAAGTAGAACGGGAGAGAAAGACTGACTTTAAGTACTGCTCGTTGTGCACGTTCTAATTTTATCATTGCGGTTTTGGCAGCTCCCCCATGACGTGATACAATAGCTCAAAACAGATTGGCATAGGGCGTAATATAATAATTTCATTATGTTAAAATCAGCAACCTGACCAAGGGTTTTAAAAATATAAATTAATTTTCGTAATCTGAGTGTTAATGAGTTAATGTATGGTTGAAAACTTAGATTTTGGTCAATGATAACACCCAAATTTTTAATAGAATAAAGCTTCACTGTATCCTAATGATATTCCTTAATTATTGTTTTAGAATAGAATTTAATAAAATTTATATCCAGTAGTAAAACTTACACGACAATTTATTATAGATAAGTTTTATTAAGTCAATAGATGGCGAGATATTAGTTAATAATATGAATAGTAATAATAAAAATGGTAATACAATTGTGTTTAATTTGTAAGTTTTGATCGTGAAATCCTACCCCCTCCTCCTAGTAATAGAGGGAGAGTGGGGACTCTCCCTTAAGAAAATGACATTTGTAGAGCTTTCATAATACCCGAAAATTGTTTTGAACAATACTCGTTGAATAGTTTTTGAGATACGGGGTATATTATATTATATTGGAGTATATTCTATAAAACACTTTTATAGTTCCGTAACAGAAATGACGAAAACAGGAGACGTTTGTCACCTACGTGGAACTTTTAGTTGTGCATGAGTCAAGCACTTATCCAATCTATTTTAATTTCTCCCTTTCAGCAACAGTAATGCCAATATAATACCTTTGGATAGACACTTTGTTTAACAAAAAGAATGTCTCCTAACTTTTATTCTTCATATTATCTTTCATTCTATATTTAACTGAACCCCGCTTGATAAAACAATGGTTTAAATCTTTTTTATTGCAAATCTGACAAATGAGTAGACGGCCCAACTCATAGAAAATGTTTATCGTCACCCATAGGCGTTTGAAACATTAGGGGCGAAGCAGATGCGTTTCCCTCTATCTGTTTAGGATGAGATAGAGGAGTCAGACAGGAGAAATAAGATAGAGGATATGGGATTGGAATAGCAGAAGGCAGAGG
The DNA here is from genome assembly GCA_039645545.1 of Dendrolimus houi. Classification (NCBI taxonomy): domain Eukaryota; kingdom Metazoa; phylum Arthropoda; class Insecta; order Lepidoptera; family Lasiocampidae; genus Dendrolimus; species Dendrolimus houi. The sequence continues at coordinate 30,519,601 of CM077117.1, read as the reverse complement.
AAGTGGGCCATATGGTTAACTTTAGCCATATTTACAATTTCAGGTGACAATCATAATTAACGCAGCGGCAACGGTGAAGTTTGATGAGAAACTCTCTATTGCCACAGCTATTAACGTAAAGGGAACCAAAGAAGTCTTAAAATTGGCAAAAGAGTGTAGACATTTAAAAGCTATAACACACGTTTCTACTGCCTTTTCTAATACTCAAGTGAAACATATAGAGGAGAAGTAAGTACCATTATATATTACACCATAAGAAACTTTTGATGTACTGGGATAAATGATATCCTGTTGTAGAATAAAATCTATTTATCATCATCGTCTTAATATTAAGTCCCAGTTTGCGTTCGGAGCGTCCATTTTGATGCCCAGAGTCCGCTTTCCTACTTTCTCATCATCACTTCGCGCAGTCTTTGGCATCCATCATCGTAAGACCATTGGAACACACGCGACCTTTTAAACCCCAAGACAGCATTTTTGGTCTTTGCTTTTTAAGTCTATGGACTTCTTATAACTTATTATAGTTGCGTTGAAAGGCGCAAATGACACGTGTTTAGGAAAATATGCTTTTTAATAACAATAGTTAATTAATAAAGCATATTGCTAAAGAATTTCTTTATAATGCCGCCATGCTGTCTAACCAAGCTTAAACTCTAGCTATTGGTCTATTGGTCTATTGCTCATTATTGCGAGCATTTTTCATTTGGAGAATTCGCTTTGCTGTTTTTTACAGCTTTACTGTGTTTTGCATTTCTCTTCCGATATTGTGCTGATGAAATTAAAAAATACAACGACCACTACGATTGATTGTTATAAATTTGAACTTAGTATATGAGTATATTGCAAGTGTTTTGAATTAAATTTGCGATCTTTCTATTGGCATTTGATTGAACCAACACTATACGCAACATTACAAATGAGACTGTATGAAGTATGATAAATGTTTCATTTTTTAAAGATTCTACGAGCCACCGATGTCTGTCGAAGCCCTCGAAGCTGTATCAGGGTTAGATGACAAATTGGTTGAAGCTATCCTACCCACGTAAGTATCTCTTCATAATAATTACTTTCTAGACGTCGGTATGAAAGAAAAATAATAAATGATAAACACCCACTAAAAGTAACTCTTAAAGCTTTCAAACTCTACCCACTAGATGGCACCACAGATATTCACAGGTCATATTGCCTATTGATGTATTATTATTGAAAATGATTATAATATTAGTCTAATGCAATGCAAAAGTAGCCAGTAAAAATTTAATAGAAATTATTAGGAATTTTTGATTTTATCAGAAAAATGTTACAAAATAAAATGTCAAAAAGCAAGACATTTACACGTTGCGTCATCTAGTTGTACAGGATTTCGCAGTTTTTCAAAGGTATTGTCATATTAGATGAATGTTAGTAATAAAATTATAGTATATTTCTATCCGTGCAGGAACGGAGAAAGAATACAATTTCCTGCGGCTGGGTGGCCTATTGTAAGAGGCAACAAAACAACCCACAGCCAGGTGGTAGGGCATTTGCCCGACTGGATGGTTATCACCCCTGGTCTAAATTATGTCACCATAACAACCTTGAGTTGTGTTCGGGCATTAGTGATCGGGTTCCTGTCTCCCTTAAGAGAGCAGCAGTACATTTGTAGCACCTTTGGTATTGCAAATGTCCATAGCCGACGGTAACCGTTTTCCATCAAGTGGGCCGTCTGCCTATTTGCTGAAATCCTGCAATAAAAAAAATGTTTAAAGTTTGTAGTCTGTTATCGTTGTTGTTTTGGTGTAAACATTTTAGTGTTTAAAATAGAATACCGGCGTTAGGATGAGTAGGAGTTCCGAAGCCCACTTTCCCCTCTCCAGATATCATTTACATCTCAATTCATATCCATCCATCCATATTGTCTCCTTTACAGTTCTATCCCTGTATCTTATACTTTTTGATGTCAGCTTGTTTGCCAACTTCAACCACTTAGAAAAAAATTACAGCTTTTAACTCTTCTCCCAACCCATTTTCAAAATGTCGCTTGAAACAAATACCCTTCACACCTCGATAGAATTTTCTACGTCAATGCCTGAACTGTCTTAATAGATTCTACAGCTGCTATTATAAAGAATAAACATACAATTTTTGCAATAACTTATTTGTATTTTTCAGCATTTTAGGTAAACGTCCCAATACGTATTGCTTCACGAAAGCAGTCGCCGAGGAAGCCGTGAGGAAGTATGGGGAAGGGATGCCTATATGCATAGTCAGACCCTCTATAGGCAAGTTCTTTTTAGGGTTCCATAAACAAATAACTTAAAGTAGGCATTAGGTGAGCCGTCTGCCTGTTTGCCAGCTGCAGACATAATAAAATGAAACTATTACATTTCTGTCATGTCTGTCTATGTAAGACATACATTCAACGTAATTTTGTTCGGAAACAACTCCACATGGATAAAATATGGTTGGAAGATGTAGTCTGTATTGCACTACAAATATATGCACCAAAACTGCGAGAAGAATAAAAATAATAGTGCAGCCACGCCTGTAACAGCCGATTTTTGTTTTTTTTATGCATAGTCATCCTTAATTAGATTTTTTTAAATATAGCAACGTTCCTTGAATACTTTTCTCATGAAGTCACAAGTAGCGTGATAACTCCCAGTTGTGTATTTAGTAAAATATAGTAAAACATTGTTAAGATCTGTAAAATACCGATTTGTCGTAAGTAAATGCTGTCTATTTATATCTTCAAGAATGTCGTAATGTGTAAGCGAACTCCATTTAGGCAGTCCCTTAACTAAATCATAATTTGAGAACTCTATAAAAATAAGAAAGGTCTGGATATTTTATTTATTTCTTTGTTTAATTTGTTTGGGAAACATACAATAATTAATATTCTTAAATATAAAACACAAAATTAATACATATATCAATCAAGTTTCCACTAAAAAATAATTTATATAAAGAAATAAAATTTTGGCTCAAATAGTTAATTACAAACAAAAAATACAATTATACGAAAATTACATAAAACGTCTATTTAATTTACATTAGGTCAATATTGAACAAAATCGTAAAAAAATGTCACAATAATTACTAATAGAAAAAAAGGAAAGTATGAAAAAAAGAAAAGTTTGTCATTATTCTAAAAATTGTGAGTCATTGGATCATTCTAATTTACAATATTTTTTAATTTGGGTTTTAAATTGTAGTTATCTATGAAAGGATCAACACTAGTAAATAGTGCATTGTATTGCTGACAAGTGCGGTATAAAAATGTGTTTTTTGTATAGTTAGTTTTTATAAGTGGTACTGAAAATAGGGATTTATCACGTGAGCTCAAACGGGTACACCTTAGGAGTAAATTATTGATGAGAAAAGGGGAATCAACGCAATTATTTATAATTTTGATTGTATTCTTCTATTTTGTTAATACATACAGACATACATATTGGTATTATTCTTCCAGTGATATCAACATACGAAGAACCTATCAGGGGATGGACAGACAGTCTTTATGGACCGACTGGACTGATTATCGGTACCGGTACTGGGGTCAGTAATTAAAACTTAACTTAGTAGAATATTATCACTAGCATAATCTTAAGCTGCACGCCAACAAATTATTGTGAATAAGATCCTTGTCCATCCAAAGGTTACCTGGAAGAGATTGATTTAATCAATAAAGCTGCCCATTGTACTACTACCTTCTAATTCTAAGATATTAAAGTCCAGAAATGAGAAGCAGCATTTCAATCCATAAATCACTGTAATGTATTATTCTTCCGATTTACACAGAACATTTGCACAGAATTTATCGTCCTGACACTTGACTGTCACAGAATTGTGTGCGCCACTCCGCCAGGTATTATATTAAAAGATCGAAAAAAAGACAAGTTTATGAAGGTAATTAACCGGAAATGTTGCTCACATCAGTATTTTAGTAAACTGTTCTCATAATCTGATTTTATCAACGTAAGTGACAAGAAAACTGGTAGATCGGAAGTACTGCACACATCAGTACTACATTAATTAAATTATTTACACTATTTATAAAAATCACACAACCATTATTATAAATTACATTTTAACAATAGTAAGACGAAATTATTATGTATTTACTTGACGTTTATAAATAGTTAAAGAAGTTTTTACAGTATGAAAAATCTGTTACTGTTTTTATGTTGGATAAAGAGTATTGTTGTTATTGTTTAATATCATGATGTGGTAGAGCCATGCTGGAATCATTATCGTGATTACAGCTCTTAGGGGCAGTTCAATCGGTGTGGTACTACGCTGTTATATAACCGCGTGCAACGGCTAGCTTTAAGCCAATTGTGTTTCGTGCGACGAGTGAGAGTTCCGAATTTATCTCTCCCTATCCAAACTTCTCTACCTGGTTCCTCTATCCCAATCCCATACGCCATCCCTTCTATCCCATTCCTCCTGCTTGATCCCTCTATCCCATCCTCTGTTATTCTATCTTAAAGGCTGGCAACGCGTTGGCTTCGCCTCTGGTGTTGCAAACGCCTGTAGGTGACGATAACTATTTACCACGACCTGGGCCATCTGTTTGATTGCCAGTTTTGCAATAAAAATATATATTTTAAAACAAATATTTTAGACCAACTTAGTAAAAACTTTTAAATTAATTTATAACGGGTTTGTTTTTATTATTATACATATTTATTCACCAAAAATTCTGTTAAATTGTTTTAGTTTAATCTAAATCCATTTATACAGTTTGTTTCTATTTTTTACCAATTTGTACTAAAAATATGTCTTAAATAATACGACGTAAAACAAACAGAGGGAAATGAACTATGGTGCCATCTAATCATGTGATAATTAAGAACTTCTCAGTTATATTTCTAATGGATGATTGTAATTCCTAGTATCCCTCTTCTTAACATTTAAAATCAAATTTCTCTATTTCCAGGTACTCAGAACAATGTATTTGGACAGTAATATAATAGCTGATTTAGTACCCGTAGACCTCACTGTAAACGCTATATTAGCCTCAACATGGTACACAGCCAAGAATTTCAAAGAGAAGTAAGCCATTAATAACAATTTTAAAACGACTCGATCATGTCCGAATGAGTTTCTAGTTAATTTACTAGATGACTCGTTCGGTAATTTATTTATGCTAATTAACTTATCTGTAATTATTTATGTAGTATTCGTATTTAGATTATGCTCCGTTAAACTTATAAAGATGGGAAAGTTCTTGTTTTCTTCTCATATTTAATTAAAACCAAGTTTTAATGGTTTTTATTCGCGATTTTATTTGATTTATTTTAATTTTAATCTTTATATTATCACTTTTTCGGAAGCCTTCTGTAATTACAAAAGGAATAAAATATAAAGCTTAACTACATAAATATTAAATTATGAACATTCGTAAAATGTATGAAATTAACTAAATGAAAAAGGCGACTCTTACTTCGATTACATATTTCAACTATTTTATGATAATGGCTTAATTTCCAAGACCGTGAAGAACAAATAAACAAATACCCAAGCAAAGCAAAACTCTTACTATTATTCACTAGTACTCGTTCATATTATTATAAATCTCGTTTATTTTATTTAACTATTTTAAATATTTTGTTACTCACTGATAGACTCGGTTATAAGCTTTGACTTACTCATTAACTCACTTGCACTTTTCATTATTAATTTCAGTCAAACATCGCATATACCGATCTACAATTATGTTTCTGGCGCCCAAAATCCATTAAAATGGGGTAAATTCATTGAAATAAATAGAAGATATGGCATCAATCAACCGACAACTAAAGCAGTATGGTGAGTGAACTATTATATTAAGGCCGTGGAAAAAGAACATTACGATAGATAATCGCCCAGTAAAAACACAAATGAAAAGCTTTTACACCCTAGATACTAGATGGCGCCACAGATCGTTCTGATTTCGTTTTTGATGTTTTTCTTCCTGATAAATATTAAAATTCTTATATTATTTTTTGTTGTAATAATTGGCAGAAGATAAATACTAGCTAAGTTACGTTAGTGATAATACTTATACGAGGTTTATGATGAACCTTACCCGAATACCTTTTAGAGTCGATAAGCCGATGTGAAAGCTTTTTAGACGCTCAGTGTTACATCATGTACCTGCGAGGAATAATTAGCATGGTTAAAATTGAGTAGTCTATGAGATGAACATGTTTAGGTTTTACATAGTTTCACGTAGCAGTTATTTCTGTATATATAGTCTTAAGTTTAATGTTAAAATAATTAAGCAAGTAAATAACTTGGGCATTTGGTAAGCGACATTACCTTAAAAACGATGCAGATTTAGAGAGAGAGCGTAGGGCATTGTCAGTCCGGGCAAACATGCTAGCTCGCAGATTCGTTGGTTGCACGAATGCAGTAAAAATTACATTATTTAATTAAAACTGTACATCCGTGTATTCGGCGAGTTTGCTCAACGGTCTCACAATGGCTTACGTGTACAATATAATAATGCGTTCGGGGCGTTGTTGCGGCTCCCGCGTTACTGCAATGCACCCGGGAGGTTTGTGGTTTGTGGCTGCACGCACGGAAGGCTGATAGTCCTCTGATGTTTTTACTCATGTAGAGCTGTAAATGACTAACACATATGTTTAAGCTCTGCTAACTATAATATTTGGATCTAGTTGTCTGTACATTTAAATAAATAATAATAAAAATACATAGATAGTACACACACTCGTTGTCTTATTTTGTACCCTCTTCAGCGGCCGAGCCTAGCTCCCGGACTGATAGAGCCATGGGCTCTCGCCAGTGCTGCGTCACACTCTTCAATGTGTTTACCATAGACGCACCACTCAAACAATTTTTTTTTGAGGCAACGGGCACTTGATCATAATTATATCAACCCCCACACTCAGGTTTTCTTCGTATTTTGTATAAAGACCTATATTTTTTTTATTTTAGGTATTATGGTTTAAATCCAACGAGTAATTACTACATGTTTTTATTCTACAATTTCTTCCTACATTATCTGCCTGCTTTGTTGATGGACACCTACAGTGCTTTAAGAGGAAAGAGGAGGGCGTAAGTAATGTCACATATTTTAGGGTACCGTAGGCATTTTGAAAAATTCAAACCTAGATGTTAATTAGGACTTCTTTTTTTTTTTTTTAATCAAATTAAAACGTAACTATTACTGTTAGTTTTCATATTGTTACGAATTTGTAGTATGTAAATTCGAAAATGCCGTTGGAATTATCACAAAGTTTATTAGAGTAAACACACGTAATTCACAATTCTTACCACACATAACGAGGTAACGCTTCGTTCGCGGTCAGAACACGACTGGCGCATTTCCCGACGGACCGACCCTCATTCATTTGTAAATTAGACATGGCCTCCTAGCAACAAGCCACCCACTGGTTCTTGAAATCGTCAAATGGTCAGATTAATGGCATCAGTTTAAGGTTTTATGACGTCTTAAACGCCCAAATTCAGGTGACGGTAACCACTTGCGGGTTTCCTCATGCCGTATGAGCTCGGCCGTTTAGTATAGAGAAATTAAGAAACAAAGTTTTGTGGCTGGAACACACCAGACTAGCAACGCGGTGCTTCAACATCGCTTCCTTTCAGCTTCGCAATAGAAAAATGACTAAAACAACAACTCTAGTATTTTCATATAGATCTTCTGTTCTCTCGTTCGAACAATACTGGAATATGCCTCAATAATCTGGTCTCCCTTCTACGCTGAGCGTAGCGAGAGAATAGAAAGAGTACAGAAAACATGTTAAATATTCTTTCTTATAGATTCCATCTTGGCCGCGAATACAGACCCTACATAAATAGACTAGTGAAATTTAAAATTGACTCACTCAAATCACGTCGTGAATGTAATGCTCTGTTTATTTAAGCTCCTAAATGGTTCAATGGACTGTCCAGACATACCTTCCTTTATTAATTTTAACACTAGATATAAAATTCGTAATCCTTCACCTAGACTCTTTGCCCTTCAAGTTTTTAAAAAGACCACATCGTTTTATAATCCCGTCACTAGAATGTGCAGGCTATATAGAGATTGCAAGTACAAATAGATCCATTGATATTTTTAATTCCTCCTTCTTAAAATTTAAACGTGAAATTCGGGCTATTATATGCACCAATATTTCTGGCATAGATGCATAATAATTTTAGTACCTAACTACCGTAAAACTAGCATTAATAATGAGTCATACTAATAATACTGTTACGAGCTACAGGGCTCGAATTAAAAATGCGGTTGGTACTACTATAGAATTTATTAGAACTGTACAAACACGTATAAAACAAATACAAATAAGACTGGATGCAACCAGTTCACACTGCACGATTCAATGCAATTTGACACGCGTAAAGTCCGTTGTCTATATCGCTAATCGAGAGTACTACAAACGTCTTACTCGTCTCGTAGTCGTCGCTTGACTGCCCGCCCCTCCATTCGGGCATCGTCTTATACTAACTACACAGTACAAAGAAATTGGCCGCGCACACTGAGTTTCTGAGAAATAGTAATTTGCACACCTGCGAATGGCCACAAAGTCGAAAACAATAACAATAAGGATTAGTTCGACATTAATGATGGTTATAAAACAAATAGAAAAACAATAGCATGTTTTTCTTAATTACAAATTCAAAACACAAAAGAGTTCCTTAATCCGTCCGGGAAGACAATAGACTGCGCTTACAACAGGCAGCTGTGCGCTTATCTTTGACGGCATGTAACAATACTAACCCCTAAATATCTTGTCAATGTATGGTACATTATGTGCTCACATGCTTAGAGTTACGGCTTAGGCCTAACATAATAAGCAATATGTAACTTTTAGCTGTTTCTTGTTTTGTGTGCCAAATAAATAAATAAATTGGATTATTTTCAGAATGTTACAACTATACGGAAAGGTAATGAAGGTGGCACATATCCTGTTTTACTTCTCGATGCAAGATTGGAAGTTCGATGATCACAACGTCCAGAATATGTGGAAGAGCCTGGACCCGAACGACAGAGTGGTCTTCCCTTTCAGCGTCGGGGAAATGTCCTGGGAGTACATGTTAGAGACATTTCTAGTTGGTATGTACTGTGTTGATTTGTTAGTGCCCCCTCTAGGAATTGCAATGCGGCCTCATTTTCAATCCGGCCGGATTGATCTGACCTGGTTAACTTAACTTTTCTTTTTCGTTCCAACATGGACCATTAATAAAGCGTAAAAATAAAACGATACATATACCAAATCAACTTTATTATGACTAATTTTAAAAAGTGAAATCAATTAAATTCTTAGTGTCAAAAAAATTAAATTTCAAATTATTATAAAAGTCATCTTAAATAAAATCTCAAAAATAAAACAGTGTCTTTATCTAACGAAATGTTAACTTGTGGTTCAGTCTTCTAAGGTTTTAAAGACAAAGTAGATCAATATTATAAATCAAAATTTTCATGTCACAACAATTAAACAATAAATTATAACACCACACAAAGTCACAAACACACAACCAACAACAAAACTCACACCAACGCGCACTACCACCGCATTGCATTACACGAACACTTCACAAACAAACCAAGACATACAAAGAGCCTAAAAATTAATAACCTAGGCACAGAAAGAAAAAGGAACACAAATGGCACTAGTTAAGATATATATAGGTATATATAGACATAAGGCACACACTGCACATTCACTTCCTCACAACACCAGCATGTAACAGGTACACTTTACATTAGTATAAGTTCAGTATTAAAAATAGAAAAAAAAAATATAATAAGTTATTCTTAAGGTACACTACAACATAAAAATCACTAATTTAATGTCACACACAATAACAAAATAAACAATAAGCGTGTATGAACTCTAAAAACTTTCATAGAAATTAAGTTGTAAAAAAGGGTATGGAACTCGAGACCGTAGAGTAAGTAGTTAATAAAAAAAAAACAAAAATAAACATAACATAATAACAGACTACCGAATCTATCTATCTAATGAACAGCACAACAATCACACATTTTTACACTTTAGTTTTTAAACAAACAATCAATATTTGATTTGAAAAAACGAATTTAGGAAACAAATTGTGTTGATTGTGTCATTTATCATAGACGGGATGTTCACCTCTATTTCCTGGAGCTCCCATGCTCAGCTACGCAACGGTTCTATAAAACGTTTATTCAGCGTACAACAATGATCTGGAGGGAACTTACCGCCGAGGTTTTCCCTCTGCGCTACGACATGGGGTCGTTTAAGAAAGGCGTTATACAATTTCTTCAAAAAATCAAAAATTATCTACCTATTTGTGAATGCTATTCAGTTTTATTCTTATATAGAACAGACTACCGAATCTATTTAATAGATAGCACAACAATCATTCTTTATAATATTTTTACACTTTTAAAAACAATCAATTCATTCCTGGGGTTGTCTGGAAGAGATCTCTTCCAGACAACCCCAGGAATGAATTGAGATGATAATGGCGATGGTGGTATACGTAACATATAGTACGAACTACTTACATTTTAATAATAAATACATAAATGATATATATATATATATATTATATATTACATAGATATATACTTAATATACATATATAAGTTATCTATCTATCAATTTATGGTTTGAAAAACGATCCTAGGAAACAAATTGTGTTGAATGTGTCATCTTCCAATCGACACGCTCGTGGGCACGCGGTAGTCTAGCTTCAAACGACTCGTATTATATACTATGTGATCTAGGCACTCGCACGCACAAGCACCACGTGTTTAAAGAACTTACTTATTCATGCAACGCGCGATTATTTGGCCATAATATGTAATCACCGGATCCGTCATGTTTGAACCGGATTATCGGATCCGGTTTTCCGGATTGCAATCCCTAGCCCCGTGGCCATTTTGGCATCGAAGGTATTTTTGATCCGTCGTACCATTTAAGTCGAAGGTGCTACAGTTTTACAAAACTAATCATTCGTCCCGATGTACCTGCGCAATAGACCAATTTTTGTAGCGCGCGACAATGTACGAATCGTGTAAGAGGAAGGGAACTAAGAATGCATAGCAAGCAACACTCCCATTTCCACTTGTGAATAAAGTTCAATATAGATTACTTACCACGTCGGAAACCGGTCTGCACTTGTCTACGCAAACAAAAATTGCCGATCGGAATTATAAGTTGTGTAAAACTGTACCCAAATGGAGTGTGCCTTCTCGCTCGCACATTACCACATCTATACTAATATATAAAGCTGAAGAGTTTGTTTGGTTGCTTGAACGTGCTAATCTCAGGAACTACTGGTCTGATTTGAAAAATTCTTTCAGTGTTAGTTAGCCCATTTATCGAGGAAAGCTATAGACTATATATCATCATGCTAAGACCAATAGAAGTGGAGCACCAATGAAGAATGTTTCAAAATCGGAGGCTTTTTTTAGTTTTGTTGAACTTTCGTAATATTACTGTTCATATGTGAGTTCTTACAATTTATATGTACCTACATATTTTCAAAAATGTGACAATGCGAGAGACAAGTACGTGATTATAATATTGTACTATATAGGCTACGTTCTACGTTCCACAAGAGACTCACAACGACTATGTTAACGACCGCAATCGATAGAGAGGATTAATGCTCTGTGGTCAAAAGCCACTTCGACCCAGCTCAAGACGTGGATCGTTGTGAGCGCTGTATGATCGAAAAAATGACGTCACTAGTGACGTTTTCACCACGAATATAACGACCGTGGTCGCCATATGGAACGGGAGACGGAGCATTTTGGGCGTTGTGAGATACTAGAGGAACGCGCACATGATGACAAGATTTACTTTTTTTATTATTTACAGGATTACGTGTTTATCTTCTAAAAGATGATTTATCAACGCTACCCGAAGCAAGGAGGAAGTGGAACAGGTATGGAATAATTATAATTCATTCAGATTTATTATCTACTAGAATGTAACAGCGGAACTTCGTTCGCGTTGTTGCCATGATGAGGACGTATTGCGTTTCCGCTCCTTTTTCGCTATATTCGTCTATCTCACAGAAAAGACGTCATTAATCGGGATAAAAAGTTGCCTCAGTGTTGACTTGGGATACAAGCTAGTTTAGTGTAGAGTTTACATTGAAATACGTTCAATAGTTTCACGTGATGCATTGACAGACAGACGCAAATATTCTAAAAATTATATTATCGGAATCTGTTGGTCCGAGTTATTTCCTTCGATTTCTTATTTTTAAATTCATTGTCCAAATTCGGGCCTCCACACAGATATTATATGTATTATAAATTAAAAACTGTTATTATATGTATTGTATTTTATAAAGAAACCTTTATGCGCAAGTCCGACTCGCACAAGTTACTTCTTTCAAATAAAACTACATTTTAACGGTTTTAAGCGCGGTAATTTATTTGATTTTTATTATTCCCATGTTTCGGCCACTTTTCAGTACCACTGCTTCGCAATATGTTGTGACTTGAAGAAAAAAAGCGGCGCAAGAAAAGTGAAAAGTGGCCGGGAACGTCGGAATAATAAAAATCAAATAAATTACCGCGCTTAAAATCGTTACAACGTATTTTTATTATGTATACAAGTCGCAAAAACATAAGAAAATATTATACTTCTTGCAATACAAAAGAGGGTAGTATGTCATCATTGCGACGGTGAGAATGTTTTTTTTTCTTACAACTCCATTCATTCTTTGAAAAGTGATTGTAATACACCTTCTACATGTATTTAAAAAAAGAGATTGAGATAATATATAAATAATTATGACGAAAAAATATTTTGAAGTGATAACTTCTTCTAACTAACTACCATCCGTGCAGGAACGGAGAAAGAATACAATTTCCTGCGTTGGGGCGGCATGTCGTAAGAGGCGACTAAACAACCCACAGCCAGGTGGTAGGGTATTTGCTCGACTGGATGGCGACCACCCCTGGTCTAGAGTATGCCGCCATAACAACCTTGTGTTGTGTTCCGGCATCAGGGACCAGGTTCCAGTATCCTTTAAGAGAGCAGCAGCGCATTTGTAGCACCTTTAATGTTGCAAATGTCCATAGGCGACGGTAACCATTTTTCATCAAGTGGGCCGTCTGCCTGTCTGCAGAACTCCTGCAATAATAAAAAAAAAACTTCTTATGGGAGGGTAAACCGCTTCGTTACGTAATTCGTTACGGCGCCAGTCTGTCTGGCTTCTCATTCTCTCACGTATACGGTAGCTGCAGGCAGGCTCCTCCTCTCTCACTCTAGCCCACGCGCTATATACATACAATTTTGATACATGTATGACCTTCACGAAGTGTTATCTAGTGGAATTTATTTTGAATAAAAAAAATGTATTTTAATTGACAATCAAGATCAAAGAATCAATTTTTTATCATTTAGGTATCAAATTTTCTTCCTGGATTTTGTACGAGAATAGCAAGCTGTGACGTCATAATCTAGGCTTTTTAGACAATTCAAATAGCTGAACAATTATTATTGTTTAAACAGAAAATTACTTTACAAAGTATAAATAATTTTTATACGTACTTTTTGTTGCAGGTTATTCGTGTTTCATCAAATTTTGAGGGCTGTAACAATTTTGATTGTTGCGAGTATATTTTATTATATTTTAATACGACCTTTGTTATCTTTATTTTAATAGTTTTATTTGTACACTGTGTAACAGAAACCACGTTGTTCCATTTGACTACCTTTTAATATTTTCATGTAAAAAAAAACTTCTCGTTTGGAACTGTATTATGAATGTGTGAGTCATCTGTAATTAATCTATAGCTAACACATACATAAAACCAGGCTTTTTTGTCACTTCTTTTTTGGGGGCACGCTAATTCTCGAAAGTTAAAAATCCATAATTTTGTATATATTTTTGTCTACTAAATAATCACGAAATGCCCGGATAATATTTCGTTCGTTCAAATGGAACTTGTTTGTCAACGTACGGATCTCTTTGTCTCCAAATGTAATGTTTTTTAAACGTCATTTGGCCATTTTTCGGATATGAGAACATCGCAAGCTTGAACGATAACTTTATCACTCGACTCTAGTAAACGATCGTTCATAGTAGCTGCCAATTGAGAATAAAACGTCTCTAGATCTATGGATTTCTGTATATTTCTTCCGCTTTCGTTGTGTAGCTCCACTCCAAAATATGACAGTTTATTTACCGCTTCCAAAGCCTTTTTATAGTACGTACCAGGTTCAATTATGCTTCATTCAAATATTTGAACCACATTTTTAATTTTCTGATTATAGCACTCATTAGGCTTATATCACGATTTTGCAAATCTAAACTCAGCTCACTTAGCTCTTGAAGAGCATCGCACATTTCGTATGAGGCGACGCGGTAACTGTTCAGGAAAGATAGATTAGATTATGTATTTGAATAATTTTTACTTATTAAAAAATCCATTTTTTTTGTAAAGGTTACCAAAATTGTTTTTTTTTTCAAATTTTTTAATTATTTCAGGTTTTTACAAAAAAGCCCTGCATATATCTAATTCAACTTTATTTATCTATAATTTATGATTGGCACCGGCTATAGATACTATTCAAATGTCTTGTAATTTCGTCAGTTTCAAGTATTGCTGGTTCCTATATCTTACCATTCGTTCTATTTGCTTGCTATCGGTTGAATTTGGACATTACTTGTATGGAGTTTATGTCAGATTTTAATCGATAGTAAGGCAAATAAATGTTTGGTAATATTTAGAAATCAGGCCAGGGTGATTTTTTGAAATCAAAGATCAACCAAAACAATTCCCTCCATGTAAAAGTCTGATTTCGTAGTCGTACAGCAATAACTGCAAAGCATATTAAAATGTGTATGTAGTGTCATTTAGTTAGATAGCTATTAAATGCTGTTGCGATATCCTAGTATAAATCGTTTCAACAAGAAACGAGGTTTACATTACGGTCTGTAAATTGTGAAACTTTTAATAGTCATCTAAGATATTATTGTAAATAATTATTAATTATAAGGTGAAATTATATTTGAATAATTAAATCCATCCATTCATAGAGATTATATATTGTTTTGAGATTTTTATGAAATTCAAATGTACTCAAAAATATGCTTCTGAATACTTTCAGAGTTTATATTATAGCATAAACTAATAATTCTAAGAATGCTAACAGCCCTATTGGATTGTGAGGATTTATTAATAAATTATGGAGATTACTTGAGATTGTTTCATTTTAATTAATACGGCTAATATATAACACTTTCTCGTATCGTACACTTTTAATACACACAGACACACTATATGTTATTTACAGATCAGAAGGATTTTTGGTTAGGTGAAGGCAAGCAGCAAGCGCGAGAATTGGATTTTGTACACGACCACGAATGTCGTGTGCCCGCGTTGAAGGCGTATGTCCAACTCTCCCGATTAGTTCCGATTCGTCCCGAACTGTCGTTCGCGTTTTGATAAGTGGTGTTTTCGCGCCAAGAGAATCTTCGGGAACGTTCTAAGCCCGCGCTGTCATATAATGGCGCGCTGTTTTATTGCATACTACACAGATTAATATTAGTTTCGCGCTTGTTTATAATGTTGGCATTAATGTCGCCACATCATATTAGTTCAAGAATCGGCCAAAATGACGCCAGTGTAGTCAAAGTAAGATATGAACTTAGCAGTCATAAACAGAGTGAAGTGTGTCGAATTTAAATATTCGTTAAAGTCAATTGTATTGAATTATTAATAATACTTACTTTTGTCAAACTTACCCTTCATAATCCGAATAACGCGGACATTATTATTAAAGAAAACTACAACATATATATGACAAGCATATATTTACATACACACAGATATACAAAATTGTTCTTATATACAGACATTACAAATTGTATATAATTATGGATGGAGAATACTAGGAATGACCGCCCTGTAAAAAATAATTTTGAAAAGCTCCAAAGACCACTCACTATACTTCCTTGTCACCTGTTTTTGAAGTTTTATTATTAAAAAAAAACAATTTAGTCAAAAATTGAAAGTCATAATTTTGTTTACAATTAACGACGAATTTGGTTTAAAGCAATATGTTTTGAACTAGCTGTGCCCGCGACTTCGTTCGCGTGGAATTTTTTCTAGGAACCCTAATTATAAAAGTAGCCTAAGTTACTCATTGTAACATCAGCTATCTGCCAGTGAAAGTCCCGTCAAAATCGGTCCAGCCGTTTCAGACATTAGCGGGAACCATCAGACAGACAGGTAAAAAAAAATATATTGACTTTTAGCTTTTTGATACAAGTACTGTATATACTTTCATATAGGTTTAGTAAAAAACTCCTATTTTGACGTTACAAACAGACACTTCAATTTTATTTAT
The DNA here is from genome assembly GCA_039645545.1 of Dendrolimus houi. Classification (NCBI taxonomy): domain Eukaryota; kingdom Metazoa; phylum Arthropoda; class Insecta; order Lepidoptera; family Lasiocampidae; genus Dendrolimus; species Dendrolimus houi. The sequence continues at coordinate 30,503,285 of CM077117.1, read as the reverse complement.
TTGTATATGTATAAATAATAAGACTTCCAAAAGCGAGCAAAGAATGACATGTGGCGACATCTAGGCAATCTGGATTCAAGAGGTTCCCAAAGTTTTTTTTACTGGCGGAAGACGTCATTATAAGTCCATATAGACAGAAGTGACGAAGTCTATGGGTGGTGAGATATTCCCTTGCAATATCATAGTGTCTTTCTAATTTTTGAACTATCAAAAACATAATTAAGGTTATTATTATTTATTTAGGCTTAGGGCTTGGCCGCTAGGCCTTTAAGCCAGATCTTAGATTATAAAGCCTATTAGTAGTACAGCTGAACTGTAGCTTATCAGCTGGTGCCATTCAACGGAGTTCTTGTGACAATTCAAAAGGCCACATTTGACTATACAGTTCACGTTTCTCACAAAACACATAATTACTACTCAAAAACTATCAATATCCAACAACTAATGTTCATTTTAGAGTAATTTTATACATTTTTAGAAAATAAAACTGCACAGCACTACATCTCCTTTCAGTTCCCGCCAAAAACTCTAATGATGGTTTGGTTTGATATAATAATAATAATACAGCATTTTTTGCAAGATCAGTCGAATTGATACCTATCAGGGGTAATTGATTTTTCAAAAATCTAATGATACCCACTTTGATTTTAGTCAAAATCGGCCTCGAGACTAGTGTTTTTCGCTATTTTTTTATATTACATATCCAACAGCAGCTGAACCTTACGACTTGAACAATTATCTGCATATAATACTAATTGCGCCAATTATAGTATATTTCACACTTTACAATTTTGTCCAGAAACAAGACCGTTCCAAATGATTTACTGCGAGCTCCATTTGCAAAAACAATTTATAAACATAACACTACCTACTGAGTTGTCCTTACAAATAGATCTTAAAATAAATATATAATAATATATGCATGTGGGAATCGGAATGACTTATATTGAACGCATATGATGAATGTAAGACGATATTTCTGAACGAGCCCATAGTGTGAAAGAGATGACGATTGAAAGAAGAGGTTGGACGACGTGCGCACGACGCATAAAGACGTTCTGAATTTTATTTAAAATATTGTACCTACGGTGTTGATATTAAGATTACTAAAATAAACGCACGCGCATCGCTGATAATTGGAAACTCGTAAAGTGTTGTTTTTCTTGCAAGCCACCATCCCACATGCATGTTATGATTGAAGAAAAACGCGAAAATTCGTATAGTTAAGGATTTGGCCCTGAAGGCCCACTAGAAATATTCACCACATATAGATATGGATCATTTTTCACTACTGTAATATAATGTATATCTATGGAAATATCGTCCAAATAAAATTCTAAAAAATTAAAAAAAAAACTAACAATCGCCGTATAACTCCATTATGACTACGTTCCATAAGAGACTCACAACGACCACTATTTTTACCGTTCATAAACTCTAGTGGAACGGATTATGGGGCGTCGATGTTACAAACGACGAAACACACAAATGTCGTTGGTGGAATTGAAAATCGAGCTTTTTTAAATGTCAACCGAGAGAGCGAATTAACGCTCTGTGGTCAACGCCCACTTCGACCCACCACTTCGGATGTGTGTGTGATCGAAAATGATGACGTCATTAGTGATGTTTTCGCCACGCACATAACGGCCGCAGTCGCCATGTGGAACGGCTGACAGAGCATTTTGGGCGTTGTGAGCTACTAACGGAACACATCCTATATTGTTTTATGTACAGTTCCTATATCTTACTATCCATACTTTTATCTCATTATTAGTAGATAATTCAAATGAACAGTAAGGTACAAAAACTCAGTATTAATATAATCATAATAAAATAAAAAAAGGAATATATCTAAAAACTTATTATACAAAAAAAAATAATGTCTAAATACACATTGTTCTTATTTGAGCTGCTTATTAATGACCGTTTAATGCTAGGTTCCTATATCTCACTATGCATTCAATTAATTGCCTTACTACTGGTAAAAAATTCACATAAGGGGCCGTCCATAAATTACGACACGTGTTCATGATTGGAGGAATCATAGTGTGAAATCACATATTTTACGTTAAGAAATTATTAAATTAAAACAGCAGTTCCTTAATTAGTTTTATTACCATTTAATTTTTTTTTAAATAATTTAAGCATTAACAGCGTTATTCGTAAAAAAATGTTAACTAAAGTTCTAAACATTAGTTAACTAAGCAACAATTAAGCCTTAAACATTATTTAAAACTTTTTTATTCATAAACAAAAATTTTACACTGCAAACTAAATACTACTTAACTTTTTTACCTTAGCAACTTTTTGGCAGAATACGGGCGGTACAAGCAATCTTCTTAACAAAAAAAAAAACAAAAAAAAACTGGCTTTGTAAGCTGACGCACTACGTACTTGCCACATAAAACGAGTGTTATTTATAATTGAAGCTAGGTTGACGATCATTGTGATTTTATTTTCATATCGTTGTAAATATTTCATCAGAAGCTCCAACCTATATTTATAAAGCACTAGGGCGCTGAATTCGTATATATATCTAATACATCTGCTCAATAATATGTAAATCGTCACAGAAAACAAAATATTTCATTTCTTGTCCCAATCTACAAAATCAAACACCAGCTGTTAAAAGCAACAATAGTTTTGTCCGCCATTTTGTTACTTAAAACGAGTTAAACAGTGGGGTGAGGTTGTTTAATGTGACAGCTAGTTTAAACAGGTTATTAAGTCTAAATAGCTGTTTAAAGCATTACTTAAAAATTAATCAGCGTTTATGAATAACGCTGTAAGCTCATACAGAGTTGGAAATATTTTGAAGATTTCCGTTAATAGTTCAAATTTCGTCTAGATTTTGAAATGTGACGTCCAAGAATTTAAGATCCCTCCCACCCCTTGTCACACTTCGTCACATTTATGGGTGGCTCCTAAACCCCATATAAAGAATGCCAATCTTCTACCAGTGGTGAGGTAACTGAACGGGTAGTAAATAGAAACCGGCCAGGAAATTACTCGAAACAATCTGATGATAAATCAATTGATAACATTGGACAACAGTGCTTTTGTTGCCCTGGATATTATGACGGCTTCGAATAATTTTATCTCAACAATTAATGAAACTGTGATTTATTTTGGAACATTGGCTATAATTTTTGAAGTGATAACTTATGGGTAAACAGCTTCGTTACGTAACGCGTTGCGGCGCCAGTCTGTCTGGCTTCCCTTTCTCTCACGCATACGGCAGCGGTAGGCAGGCTCCTCTCTCACTCTAACCCATGCGCTATATACATAAAGTTTAAGTAATAACCTAAGCTTTTCTCAAGTTAAACAATTTCAATATTAAATAGTTCAACTTAGATTAGTTTAAGTTATCACTTCTGTCGGGCATCTCGAGACGCACACTTTTTATTTAATTTTCATTTTTATACAACACTAAAAACCTCTAAGTATAAAATAAAGCATTACAATTTTATATATAAATATCTAATATTTATTGAGAAATAATAATAATCGTTTTGTTTTATATTTAATTAATGTATATAGACGTAAAAAGAGAGGAAATCTATCTTTTACTTCAGAGTGACACCTTCTAGAAGATTTTCTTCTATATTATTTTGGAGAAAATTGCCGCTGTGAAGACCAACAGTAATCTACTATGTAACGGTCGCGACTACCCTGGTCCCTTTCTACCATCACTATTAGGTGTTGGCAGAAGTGCTCAACCAGTTCCACATTCAAATTCTCAAGATTATCAGGAAATCTAAACCATGTGTGGAGAAATTGTAACTTTATGCTCATATTCACACTAAAAATCTTAAGAACCAAACCCAATTCAGTACTTCCATGAATACATACGCAAATTGTGTATTGAAAATTATAAAAAGCTTCAAACGTATCTAGGGTAACAATTATTTATTTAAATTTTGTTAGCCTGTGTAATGGCCGTTAAGTATATCTTACTATTCATTCACTTGCCTAACCTTCGGTTGAATGAACATTAGTTGTGTGGAGCTTATGTCAATTTTTAACAGACAGTAGGCCGATGAACGTTTGGTAAAATACAGGGACCGGCCATGAACCAAGAAACTAGTTGATTGTTGGCTCGATTCTGATGCTTATTTCTTTGAAGATTGCACTTATGATTTGAAAATTTCAGAGGAAGCTTAGGATTCATATCTGTTACTCTAATCTGAGGGTTTTCAGATTGGAGAACAGTGGGATTTCTCTAAAAAAAATTGTATGGCATCCAAAAATGTTGTCTCTTAAAATACATTGTAGATTGATAGAACACAGTTGTTCGTTTCGATTCAATTTGTTTTCAAAGGATAAAAAAAATATTCTCAAAAATTTAAATTATAAAATAACACATTATTGCAGCAAAGAGACTTAATGACCACGGTCTGGACGTGGTGTACTTCAGGCATAATAAATTCATCAACTTGGGGAGATTTCCAAAACTCGAATGTAGAAAGCCTGAATATGGACATCCAATGGGGACATAGAAAATCATGTATCAAAAAAATGTTATACTGGAATATTATGCTTTACAAAACAAATCAAGTGTTTTGATCGTTTCATAACTTTTTAAATGACATATTTTCTTAATATTACAACACGTTACCCGAATAATACCGGTCCATGATGACTTGGCGTTCAATTTTTCAAGAAAAGGTAGGAACATTTGGTTTTAAAATATCGGACACATAGAAATCGGTTTAGGCATTGAGATGTAATATAGAAACACATTCTAAAAGATCATTTATCACAAATTATGTCTTTGTTTTCCTTATTTACTATACAAAATTCACAAGTTTAGACTTTTAACTATGACATATACAGGTGGTCGATTGACTAAAGCTGGCAACGTCGCAGTACTTACACTAATGCAATTGCACTATACAGTATGTGTAAAAATAAATGCAAAGTTGGATGGATTGTGTATAAATAAAAAAAGTTTTACTCGTAATATACAGTGTATACTCTATAGAATGATACTGAAGGGACTGTGCATTTTATGGCGTTATAGAGAGTTGTCGTTAAATGGAGAGAAGTCTGTTATTTTTGTCTGGCGTCTTTTGCTGCACCAGTAATTTTGTTATAACTTTTTTACTTATTTTATTTATATCTTGCGATATTGAGGCATCTTGGTGATAAAGGAAAACTTAGAAATTTCGGAATTTCTTAGAAATTTCGGTATGCAGGATGCCGACAGTCGAGTATATTACAGGCTAGGATAATAAAGTGATAAAAGAACGTACACAGTTGCGCAGTTTTTACTAATTTTGGTCTTAAAAGGTACTTTTTATTACTTAATTGTTGTCATTATTGACAGTAGGTGTAATGCTATATAAAGTGTATCATTGTATGGAAGACAAGCTAAACCAACCAAAGCCATATGATTTGGACGCTTAAGGGAGTTTGTCGTTAAATCGAGTAACGTTACATGGAGTTTACACTGTATATTATTTATCTATCTGAATTTCGTACTGCTACAGAATCAGTAAATGTTATGGTAACTTAGTAGGCTCGTGTTTCACAGTTCGGTTATTGTGAGTGTATTAAATTGTACAGTCGTGGTATGAAAACGCTCGACAGTTTTCAAATTGATTCATTTATTTTAATACTACGCGAGCACATGTTATCTTTTCAAACTAAGTCACAGAACAGACTGTTTAACAGAAAGTTATGTTTAACTGTTTGGTAATAAAGTTTAAAATTACTTAGATCATAGTTGTTTGATTTCCTAAGTGGTCTAAGAAGAGTGTTTAGAGATGTAAAACCTTTTTATTGGTTTTATTATTTATGATGAGCATAGTGATTATATCCTCTTTTTCTGATGATTACAATTATATGTCATTGACAAAATTGCAATTTTCTTTTTTCACGTTTCTATATTTTAGAAACGTAACATTTACTAAAATGTTAGCAGTATTGTTTCTTGTACTCGTGCAAGCAAAAAATGACTTTTAGGTGACGAATCTTTTCATACCACGACTGTACATTATTTCACGAGATTATCCTTTTAATATTTTGCTGGAACGAATACTTTACATTCTAACCCCCAAATTGGTAAAAATAATCACAATGCACGTCGATTGACACGTGACGACGCTCAACATCCCAGTGGATCTCCCCTACATAATCGAAAAATTAAAAATGTACGAAAACTAGCGCCATCAAGTGGTCCAGGAACATCAAAAAATATAATTAGTTTCTATTTAGTCCAATTAAATTCACTTTAGTTGGCGCTGTGCATTATCGTTGAATAAGTACATCGCGCTGACGAGATCTTAAGAGCATAAATGAAACCACAAGTTATGATCATATTTGGTGAATCTGCACACTTTGACATGAAGTTTTATGTAAACCATTTTATTTCTTTTGGCATAAATTATAGTGTTATATAAAGTTTTTTAAACTGATTTTATTCTGTCTTTACCTTTATTTCAATTTAGAACAAATTATAACTTGTTAGTACCATCTAGTGGAATTTATAGAATTATCGATTGTAGCGCCATCCATCGTACAGGGTAAATGATATTTCGTTATTTTATTCCAGAACGGCTCATCTATTTTATATATAGTGTATTATCTATGGACGCTCACGGACGAATGCAAAAAAGAGCACTATATTTTTGAGCAGCAGTAAAAGTAAAACAACAACTGTCTCCTGTATACGCGTAAGTTTGACTGTGCGCGAAAGAGAGACGGACAGACTTCACGATACGAATGCGGTACTATGTCACACCACGCGGCTATTCACAGATACTACACAAACAACGTGTATATGTGTTGAACGTGCCAGTTTTTGTTAATCGACCTATACCCAATCGATAGTCATAGTCAAATATCATGTCAAAGAAGATGATAATACTAGCTAGTGTAATTACTCAACATTCAACTATTCAGTATCCTCTGAATAATTGTAGCGCCTCGTACGAAACAAGGCTGTATCAAATAATACTATTTCGATCCTTAAGAGTAAGTTATCCAGTATCCAAACATCCATCACCATTTAGATAGCTGGCATTGTAAACTCATATCGAATAAGACTGTGTCAAATAATATTATTTATACCCTGAACTATAAGTTATCCAGTATCCAAACATCTACCGTTTGGATAACTGACATTGTAAACTCATATCGAACGAGACTGTATCAATTAATATTATTTAAACTGATAACTATCGATTATTCAGTATACAATCATCCATTTCCATTTGGATATGCATTTAAAACTTGAATTGAATAAGACTGCATCAAATATTATTTAAATTCTTAATATCAATTATCTGATATCCAAACATCCCTTTTGATAAAAAGTATTTTAAACTCGTGTCAAATGAGACTGTATATTATTTAAACTCAATCACAAGTTATCCAGTATCCGAACATCCATTTCCATTTGGATAACCGACATTTCAAACATGTTTATACCATGACTATATTAAATAATATTATTTAAACTCTACCACAAGTTATTCAGTAGCCAAACATCCATTTTCATTTGGACAACAGACTAAAATAAACTCATCTTGAACAAAGCTGCATCATATAATATTTAATCTTTTAACTATCAATTATCTAATATCGAAATATTCATCTCAATAACAATCATTTTAAACTCGTGTCGAATGAGACTGTGTCAAATAATATTAATTAAACTCAACCACAAGTTATCCAGTATCCAAAAATCCATTTCCATTTCAGTAACCAATATTTTAAACGTGTTTATACCATCACTGTATTAAATAATATTATTTAAACTCAACCACAAGTTATCTAGTATCCGAACATCCATTAACATTTGGATAACTAGCATTTTAAATTCATTTTTAGAAAGATCGTATCAGACAATTTATTTTAAACTCATAATAACCTACTATCCAGTCTCCAAATGTGTGGATAACTATCAGTGCTTATGTCCCATGGTAAGCAGGACAGGCAGCAAGGCACCAATGGCCAATATGATCATCTCGCAGAACTGTAACCCGCCGAAGCCCTTTTTGGGGGTCCCCCCCTCTTGCATGGGCAATAGTGTATGCGAATGCGGGTGAGGATGAGTCAATTCGGGAAGTACGTGAACTGTAGCCACGTATAGGAAAGTACCCGCTGAGAATAACATCGCTATACCTGAAAAATAATGGATATACAGTGTAATCTCTATATAACGACACTAAAGGTACTGTGCATTTTATGGCGTTATAGAGAGTTGTCGTTAAATGGAGAGAAGTCTATTATTTTTGCCTAACGTCTTTTGCTGCACCAGTAATTTTGTTGTATTTTTTAAATAATTTTATTCATATTTCGATATTGGTGATAAAGGAAGTACTTAGAAGTTTCGATATGCATGATGCCGACAGTCGAGTTTATCACGGGGTAGTAAAGCGATAAAAGACACAGCTGTGCAGTTATTACTAATTTTGGCAACTTAAAAGCTAATTTTTTATTACTTAATTGTTGCCGTTATTGAGAGTGGGTGTAATGCTATATAGAGTGATGGAAGACAAGCTAAACCAACCAAAGCTAAGTGATTTCGACGCTTAAGGGAGTTTGTCGTTAAATTGAGTGACGTTATATGGAGTTTACACTGTATTAGAAATGTGCAAACTTTTCACTCGTTTTTAAGCATATTGGTAGCAGAAGCATTGCACGCACAGAGTAGAGTGATTTAGCATGGTTAAAATTATATGGAGAAGTACCAGAGCCTGCAACTTAGTTGAGTATGGAAGTCTTCTTCTATTCTTGCAGTAACGGAGAAAGAATACTGATTCTTGGTGCGGGGGGCAGCACGTAGTAAGATGCGACAAAATAATCCAAAGCCAGGTGGTAGGGTATTTTCCAGTCTGGATTGCCACCACCCTTGGTGTAAACTAAAGTATGCAGCCATAATAACCTTGTCTTATATTTCGGCATCAATGGCCAGGTAACCACTTTCTATCAGGGCCCATCGAACTGTCTGCTGTATTCAAAGCAAAAAACGTGTCGGAGCTAACATTTATACATATATTGTGTTCCAAATACAGTAAATAAAATAAAGCATTCATTATTCATGTCACTTCTATTCTGAGTGGTCAAACAGTCACATAGAATAGAAGATGATTATCGAAAAACTTTGACACAGTGAACCACCCCCCCTATTTTGTTTATAGTTCCCCCTGTTTATAGGCTCTTTAAAAAAAGGTAAAATAAACTGTTATTCTGAAAATAACACCTTTATTTAACTCTTTCTTTCTAACAAGCCTATAAACCTCATGTAAACTGTTATGAATAAGGTGGTTAATATTAAATAAATCATCGCTCACCGGTTGCGTTGAAATCGCTCAGAGTCTGCTTACTCTCGTTGCCTATACCGAAGTACGTGAGCAACGCCAACAGAGGTGCCGAACACGAAAATATTAATAAGTGCTTTCGTATCCTATTCCTGTAAACACAAGAGATAGATAAATAAAATTATTGAAAAATTAAATAACATAAAATAGTAAAAATATGTGCAATATTAACGCGGCCACAGCGCCCGAATGCGGCCGAATAAGGGCGGTTAACAGACTTTCTAATTTCAAAACACTTATGTTACACTGATGATGATGACTAATGAAGCAACATTTGCATAAGACTTTAACCGACTTTCAAAGAGGGAGAGGTTCTCAATACATCGGTATAACTGTTTTGTTTGTGCTTATGAACCAATTTTTATTGCGTTTGGCTTAGTCTCTCGTTTCTTTCACCTTCTCTCAATTATTTGGGGTCGGCGTAATACGTCTTTACCTTCCATACTCCTCTATTCTGACATACTTTTCACATTTTCCGTCACATTCTGCCACACCACAAATCATCATGTCATCCTACACACCAACCACCTGGTTTTGGTCTACCTTTACTTTCATCCCTCCTCATTGCATGCTCATATTACCTTGCGTCTGGCTCAGTATAGGACCAAAGAACATACAGAAATCTAGCTTTATAAATTTATGCACCGCGATGGTTAAAACGCAAAAGAAAGAAAAAAAAGTTTATTGTTGAAATATAACGCAGAAAGAAAACTACTGTAAATACAATTGTTTGTTACATAATTATAAACACAAAATATGAGTATGTAATATAGAAAAAGATTTAAACACTTTAGAAAAATGTAAATTTATTAGCTTGATATACCGATAAAAATATGATATCGTTATATATGAGAATTGCAGATATTGATAACAAATAAATACAGTTATAAAACTGAACGGTAATTCTAGACCATTTATTTTATCCTGAAGTAAATATAACGGTAATATTAATTTTATTGGTAACTTTACCGTTATAACTATATTTTATTACCATCGTCGCTCTATATCACTCGCAAAGTCGCAAAGATTGTCAACATAGACACTCATAGCGCGAGTATATACTTATCCAAGCGATTAAATTTCAGATAATATCGTAATTTATTTAGTGTTGTGTTTATCGATCTTTCCGGTAACATAAAAAATACCGGTAAATATAACGTTAAACATACGATCGTTAACGTTATATTTATCGTCAAAATTATAATACTTAAGTAACGCATTGTTATGACGCTAACTTTTTCGAAAATACCTCTTGCGGCGTTGGGAGAAGATCAATTCATCTTCCTCCTTGGCCACTGAATAGAATTAGATGGGTCAATGAATAATACAGGATATGAAGTATATAATGTATTTTTAATCTGTTCCGTGGCAACCGGTAGACTTTTATACACTAAAAAAGTACAATGGCCTGTTCAAATGGCTCAATATTTTTTTTAAATAGTAGAACTGTTATATATTATTATATTGTTACGACCTACACGCCGACAAAAGTAGATTCACACCCGCAAACCATAAAAGCACACTTTATTACCTTTCCGCGTTTGGACTTCTTTTGTTTACTTTGTGTTTAAAATTTTTAATTAGAAAACAGCCCATTGTGTTTTGTAATCTTTTATGGCAGTCATTAGCCAGGTGTGTCGAACTGATTCTAAGAAATTCGGTCTACGCGATCGGGCAGCCATATTGTATCGGGGCAGTCTAGCGATAGCCACAAGCGAAGCAAGACGTTAGTGACGGACTTTGCGCGTGTGATTAAAATCATGCATTATGTTTGGAGTGGTTGTGTACAGTTATATTTGTACCTGTGTTATACCCGTTTGTATAGTTCTAATAAATTCGATAAATAATTCCAACGGCATTTTAATTCGAGTCTTGCAACTCGTAACTATATTTATAGATCAAAACTCACCCCAGCGGGCACGCGAAGTCATTTAATAAACTTAAAGGAAGATTTGAAACATAGAAAATAATATTGATAAATGAAATTATGATCAGTTGATAGTTCAGCTATTTGAATTTCGTGCGAGAGACGAAAATTAACCGCCGTTCCAACTTTTTTAAATTTTGACAGTGACATATTTTGACAGGCATCAGAAGTGTCATTGGTTATTTTTTTAAATAACGGTGCAAGTGTAACGTTACACACTAATTAACTTAAAAGATGAAATCTTAACGTTTTTAAGCCTTGCATTAGATACATAACAATAAGGCTGGTAATCCAGCGTTATGCTGTACTTTATACTGCTTTCAATTTTTATCATGCAGGAACGGAGAAAGAATACAATTTCCTGCGGCCGGGCGGCCTGTCGTAAGAGGCGACAAAACAACCCACAACCAGGTGGTAGGGCATTTGCCCAACTGGATGGCTACCACCCCTGGTCTAAAGTATGTCGCCATAGCAAACTTGAGTTGTGTTCCGACATTAGTGACCAGGTTCCAGTCTCTCATAAGAAACCAGCAACGCATTTGTAGCACCTTTGGTGTTGCAAATGTCCATAGGCGATGGTAACCGCTAAACATCAAGTGGGCCGTCTGCCTGTCTGCTGAACTCCTGCAATAAAAAAATTATAAAAAAAATCACAATGTCACCCTGCTTTGTACAAAAATATAATTTAAGTAGACCATTTTCTAAACGCTTTGTTATACATATGAATTGAAATTAAAAACAATGATGATAAGCTGACCTGTCCAAGCCTGCATGCATGAGAAAGGTGACCAGTCCGAAGGCGGCCGGCGCTTTGTGCAGCATTATCGCCAGGAAGACTATGATCTCCACGTCCGCGTGGGACGTCGTCGCCGCAGCGCCCAGCGCTATGCCGTCAGCTACAAACGAGCATGTCACCGTATAATTATAAGAACCGTTAAGTACCTCATATAACTAGTATATTGGCCATAGATTAAGTAAGTGGATCGCGTAATAATACGAAAGCTTTCTATGTGCCTTTCCTTCACACATTTACAGCTACTAAGAACCCTCTCCTTATCTTCAAAAATGTCGATCTATTACGGCGGAACGATTACGTGCGCGTGCGCCACCCTCTCGCTACCCTTATAAATGTGCTGTGCAAATTATTGATAACCTAAAACAGAATGGCGTTGCTTCGGTCATCGGCATCGAAAGAACAATTCGGTGAGTCCTCTCTTTGTATCCTATCTTCTGTCAATAGAAGGCTAATTGTATTTATTGCATGTTACACTTTGCCAGTTTTACCAACGCGACGAGACCGCTCTAAAATCAGCGCCTGACTAACTAGCGAGTGTAAAACGAGCGATAAATTGTTTCGTTTACTCGTCCGTTAGATGTCGCTGTACGATATTGAAGTGTGATAGTGTTAACAGTTTATTATTAAGTGTATCCTCCTAGCGCCCACGGTCCTTAATAAAGTACTTTAATGAAATAGTGAACCCAGGGTAAAGTACCCCAAACCATTTCTACTAATTTCATATTACCACCTTTTCATCTTTTTATAAAGAGATGTCTCCGAATATATTTTCGAGATTTTTGTTTGTGTATGACCAAACAACAGTGCCAAAAAATTAAAAGAAATTTTTCTTTCTTGACTTAACATCGAACAAGATCGTCGAGTGTGAAAATAAATTTTAATTTATTCATGAAACTACGATTCGTGTTGATATGCTTATCAAAAACGGGTATTTATATACTGTATTTGCTGTTTACATCAAAACTTTATATGGATCTGAAATATAGTGAAAATTATCTTAATTTTAAATTTCAGACCTTTAATAGATCTTTGGGTTAATAAGGACCATCATGATTGTTTCGAATGTTTTACATAAATAATAATAAAATAAACGTTTCTATTAATTTTAAAGGATTTTTGTGTTTATTAAAAGTTTATTTACATTTTTTTTTGTTTTTTAAAGGTAGTTGGAAAAAATGTATGTTGTAAATGTTTGTTGTTGGAAGTCTAGTGCTTTTGACCCAAAGGCCTACCAAAAGGTAACCTATTTTTGTCGTTTCTTTTCTTCTCCTAGTTCACCCGATACAAGAAAAAAAGACATACTAGTGAGATTACTGTAAAGTAGAATTTTTAAAGTTGAAAGTCCTGGGTTTTTCGCCATTGAAACCTTTTTTAAGTACTTTGGGCGTTTAGTTCTTAAAAGCGTTGCAAAACCTGGGCGTGGGTATATAACCAAAGGTATGCATCATCGAAGATTCCAATATACGGGATTATTATTAAGAGTTTTTTTTATCAACCCTGAAAGTATCTCTGAAATCGTCCACAAGAATTTACTTAAGTTTCCGCGACTAGCACACATAACTAAAATTACGTTTTAACAGTTTTAAGCGCGGCATTTTATATGATTTTATTGCGACGTTTCCGACATTTTCAGTAGCCGTGATAAAGACAAAGATGTCAAGTGTCAATGAGTACTGTTAAACGGCTACTGACAAGTAGCCGAAACACACTCAGTATATTGCTGTCCCGGAATTATATCCGGCACAATGCTGATATGATGTGATATTACTGTAAAGTTTCATCAAAATATATTCAGTAATTTTAGTGTAAATGAGTCATAAACATTTAACAAATGTTCTCACTTAATTAACAAGATCGTCATATAAAAATTACATTTGAGATCGATATCACTAGGAACATGTTATCATAAAATATTACAACAATTGTTTGAAAATGCAATTATCGATGGTGATAATAAAACCTTGCGGAAATCACGTGTCGAAAGATAAATTTACAACATTGACTAACGTAAAACGTTTATAATTATTACAAGCTTAAATTACCACAAGAGTTTATCAAAATTAGTTCATTAGTTTTCGGACAATGGGTACATTGACAGATGGACTTATTCTATTATAGGTGCTCCACATTCTCAGAACTCATGTGAGATGTCACGAGAATGTGGAAAGCTCTTTATAGTTACTCTTTATGTGAAAAAGGCGGCCAATGAAACAGACTTGCCATTCATTTCCAGTGAACATTGTAGCATTTCATGTTTTCAGCATAAATATGTCGCCTACCTGTCTTGCCATTCTTTCTGGAAGACAGGGAAACTGAAGGGATAAGCAGGAGATGGCATAGCAAAGCAGTCATGAACTATGAACAGTTTTAAAAAAGGTAACAAATTACCCCTTTTTCCTCTATTTGGCTACTACACCATATAAAATTGGTTTCCTTTATAATCCACTTCTCAGTTTACCAGTTAACAGCACACTCACAACAGATTTTTCTGTCGGACATAGACACTATCATAAAGTACATATACATATGCAGTTTCAATCATGAGTAAAGCCTGCTCTCAACTGTGAATTGCAGGAACTATAACCATATTCATATAAGTGTGAGTGTGCATGCGTCTATTGTATGTGTGTATGGGTGTGTGTGCGTGTGCGTGTGCGTGTGTGTGTGTGTGCAGAAGAAAAATATAGGATAATTAAAAAAATGTACAGTAAAACTTTGTTTTTCAAACTCCAGTTACATGTATAATAGGCACTTTAAATCTTTATTTTTTCAAAGATTGTGGAGTACCTCGGACATTGCAGCAAAATAACTGTGACAACCAAAAAAAAAATTATACTAGCTATGCCTGCGACTTTGTCCATGTGGATTTTTTTCCAGATCCCCTAAAAAGGAAAAGGAAGTAGCCTAAGTTACTCCTTATAACATCAGCTGTCTGCTAGTGAAAGTCCTGTCAAAATCGGTCGAGTAATTTCAGAGATAAGCCAGAACAAACAGACAGACAAAAATTCTAATTTTCTCATATTAACATTACAAACAATCACTGCAATTTTATTTACCTGTATAGATTATATAACTTATTATTGGTTATGTATTTACCTGCGGCGTGAACAACCAAGCCAACTGTTGCTGTCACATTCTTCTCCACTGGGTTCGTAGGGTCATTATACCTTGAAGACATCTGGTCAACGAGCAACATGAAGACAAATCCTGAAAAAAGTGAACAGAATTTTTAACAGTCAATACAGAGCACTCTGGAGTCATGAATAATTTAATGTGTGCAAGAACGGAGAAAGAATACAATTTGCGGCTGGGTGGCCTGTTGTAAGAGGCAACAAAACAACCCACAGCCGGGTGGTAGGGTATTTTCCCGACTGGATGGCTACGACCCCTGGTCTAGAGTATGGTGCCATAACAACCTCGAGTTGTGTTCCGGCATTAGCGACCAGGTTCCAGTCTCCCTTAAGAGAACAGCAGTGCATGTAGCACTTTTGGTGTTGCAAATGTTCATAGGCGATGGTAACTGCTTTCCATCAAGTGAGCTGTCTGCCCGTCTGCTGAGCTCATGCAATAAAAAAAGTTAAAAAAAGCTACCTTGTTCAGCCGCAAGACCTATGCTCCAAAGCCAAAGTTGATTTGACTGAAGACTGGCAATTGAGTTGGTCTAAGACAAGTATGGATACAGGTAGGCACTGTAAAGACATTCAACCTTCTATACCAAACAAAACCAGGGTCTCTAAATACAGCTCTCTTAACAAATCAATGATTTCCATAATCTGCAGACTCCTGCTGGGTCACCTATGTTCTTCGGTCCATTTAAATAGAATTGGTGTACACAGTAGTCCTATTTGCGACTGTGGTACTGAAGAGGGATCGTCAGATCATATATTTTTAACTGTTCATTATATCCTCCCAAAAAAAATCCCGAAACCCATAAACATAAAATTCCTACTTGTAAATATTCATAATCCTATGATAGATAGATGACACTTTATTGTACACCATTACAGAAAACTTACAAACTAGTATTATTCTAATTGTGTACAAAGGGCAGTTGTATTGCTAAAAAACAATCTCTTCCAGACAACCCATAGCAGGAATATTGTTGATTAGGAATGGCGATGGTGGTATAAATATTTATTGTATGATTACTTACATTTTAATAATAAATATATAACTATACTATATATACAACTATACATAATATAGTAATAAAATGCAACTATTTAAACATAATAAATATATAGTTATATGCAATATAATATTAATTATATAAAAAATGTTCCTTAATATAATTTGTAAATATATAAACATGTATAATATTAAATTGTGATGTCCTTTATTTACGTGTATATGTACCTATGTATGTTATAAATTATATTTCATTTTTTATTACTCTTATGTCTTTCCAGGTGGTGGTTTTTTTTAATATGAACAAGACAGTTAATAAAAAAAAATATATATATACAAGTATGCTGCCTTTTCCACACTTGACATTGGCAGTAATGGTCATTAGGTAAACAAACGAACCTATTGCCAAAAAATAAATAAAGAAAGAAAAAAAAAGAAGAATAGCATACTTTTTACATTTTACATTATGTGTTATGTTGTATTTTATTATTTTATATTGTATTTTATTTACATTTTTGCAGTCTGTGTATCTATGTAGCTATGCTCCATCATAGTTCTTAAGCTATTTACTTACTTTTTATGAATCTGGTGTCAATAGAATATTATTGTTACCCTACAAAGCTAAAATGAAGGGTTATGTTTTTTATATATTTTTAAAATTAAATCATAATGATAGTTTTTTAAAGTGCTCATTGTCACTTTATTTTGGTTCAAAAATGAAAAGAAGTTCTTACCCAATACAAGTGAGATCCCAATAACGCTGTGTAGATCATCATCATGTGCAGGCGGTTCAATAGTAATATCCTTTGTCACAACTGTTGGATGTGATCTCTCAGTAAACAGCGACCTCACTCCTTCAGGTATGATTACCGCTAATGCTGTACCAACTAGCAGACCAGCTCCTAGCACTGTTATTTTCTTCAGCTTTTCCTAAAGAAAAATAGGGATATGAACACATTATTAAATTTTATCATTATTATAAAAAAAACTGGTGTTTAAATAACATAGTAACACCTAACTTTTAAAATACCATCATAGATATAATTTTAATTACTTTTAAATAACTTCAAAAAAGGTTCTTAATTTGTAGTGAAAATATTTTTTTATTTACAAGTATCTACTTATCCTTGTTTGCATCAGCAATGTCAGAAACCACTCTTATGTTTTAGTCAGTTTTAATCTGCACATTCCGAAAAAGTAACCTGTTTTTTTTTTATATGTTATGATCAGTACTAGTAATGTTCCTCCTTAATTATGTAGCTCTAAGTATTTGATCTTGCTTATAGCTGCTCTTTAATCGAGCGACTGTAGGTCTACACATCTAATATGTTAGACTAGCTGACTAGCTGACGCTCTTAACGACGCTTTCATATTTACATATTATTTATAGAGTTATCTGGATTTAGAAATGTTGTATGCGGAATTGTATAAAAATCTTTGAGAATAGTATTCAGAGTGCTAGTTAATACACACAAGTTTGTAAATCGTTTAAATTTCTACATTAATTAAAATTACAGAAACAGTATTGCAAAAGATCAGCGGATTTAGCAACATATGTTTATAGACCATATTTGAAATATTATTTTTTACTCTGTATTCACTTAAAATATAACAAATTATACTCAAAATACTTACTTCAGACATCGAAACATTCAAAGGAATGCTCCCAGCAACATATGAACCGATTAACATAACTAAAGCAAGCAAAATAAGGACCCATGTCCCGTCCATTTTAACACACGTTTAACTATTTAAAACGACAGTTTTCGACTGATTTCTGTGTTGTAATGTTATCTTCTGTTTTCTTTTCACGTTTTGGACGATTAAACATGTCCACGAATTACGATTTTGCAATAAAAATATTGTGAATTGTAAAATAAATAGATTTGACAACACGACAGTCTAACTAATAGTGTTGTGCCTAAAGTTTAAGTTTAACGTAAAAGTAAAAAATCAAAATAGATATATTGATATAGAAATTAATTTTTATTGTTGATCATCATTGAACATATAACCTGACCTTAAAGTCTAAAATTAATATAGTTAATATATATTATTTAAGTTATAATTATAGATTATCTATGGTCTAGAACGACAATTATTTTTATGCCTTCTGGCATTATTCTATTTTATCTGTAGTTTTGATAGTTTTTGAGTAGCAATTATGTGTTTTGTGAGAAATGTATAGTCGAATGTGGCCTTTTGAGTTGTCACAAGAACTCTGTTGAATGGCACCAGCTGTTATCCTACAGTTCAGCTGTGATACACATAGGCTTAAGAAAATGAAGAAACTACATTATAATTTACGACCTGGCTTAAAGGCTGCGAAGCCATAGACCTAAATAAAATAAAAAATGAAATTATAAACAAAGCTAATTTATCCATGTTATTTTAATTTGAATGTTAATCCGAGTCTAAACTCCGCTGAAAAATAACTAAATACGCATGTAACAATACCAAGTTTCGCGAGAGCAGTGATTTCTAATGTTTATCAAGGATGTCTAGTGGAATTTGAAGCAAAAATCTTTTTGATATAGTTCAGTGATTTTTACCAAAGAACAGCTGACATGATAGGTTTGTAATGATTAGTTTAGCTTCTTTTAGTCAAAGAATTGTTCTATTAACTATCACAAAGTGTCCAAGCTCTTGCTTACAAAATTATAGTCATTATTATTAAAGTAAACATCATAGGCTATGATGAAAAAATGCGAACGTCATAACTAGAGTCGTAGTATAAAACACTAGTAAGTATCGAAATTACTCTTGACTAGACAAATTTGCAAAAGTGGCGCCCCTATTATTTTCTACTTTATTTTGCCACCCTGTAGTGAGTATAATTTATGTTCCATTTACAATATACCCTCTTCCAATTTATCAAGAAGGAAAAGGACGATGCAAGTGGGGAGCGCGAGTATGTAAATATATTATCTCTTAAATGGCATACTCGCCCTCTGGCCATTTCTCTGCTTATTGTCATGAAAGTGGGCATATTGTAAACGAGAGGTCAGATTAATGCGAATTTTTAGCGGGATCTTGTAAGGTAATCTTTTGATGTATAGTGAGTTTGTTTGAAAATACTCATAAGACCGTATTTGTAATTGTTGTAAATTAAAAAAAATCACATATTATAATACTGGCCACTTGATTTTGATATTATTATAATATATTACAATTAAAAGGAAATCTAGCGGGTAGCGATGCACACTTGACAAAAGTGCGTTTTATTTTATTTAGTCTCATTTTTATGTTTAACTATTTTGGCCCGTTCAGGTCCATATCAGTAAGCATTTGGTTTGGTGGATTGATCAATACATATTTAAAGATTTATCCAACTGTTTTAATTGGCAATTAAAAGTAGGAAAGAAAACGAGACTAAAGAAACTCACGGTTAAAAACTATTAACGAAAGAAACAAGATAATACGTGGCCATTTATTTAGACAGATTTTTTACAATAATAATCCAGGTTATAGGATAATGGAAGGAAAGAGGGGGAAAGAAAATAAATGAATCGTATTCGACCGACAAGAGCACAGCTTTGTAATTGATTTATAAAGCTTTATTATTTACTTATTTAATCAACTAGTCAAATACAGTGTCCAATTATTTAAACATTAAAAAAGGTAATTCATATTAATTTATACAATAATCATTTAAAAACGCATTATATTACGATATTCGAATAAAAATATTTTTGTAATTGATTACAAATGTTAACATCGCTATTATACATTGTTGCTAGGTACTGTGAGATTATATTTTAATATTGCTTGCTAGTAATACTGAGATTTTGGCAGGAATTTCAAAAACTATTTTATTGTGTTTGCTGAGGAGATTTATTTTGATAAAATATATAAATATAGGTTAAAAGTGGCCATACTTATAGAATATCGACTGTTTAAAAAAATAGCATTTGTACTTAAAAAATCCCATCTGTTCAGTTAAATGTTCTTTTTTCAGTCATCACTAGAATTCCTTGTTTGATATCAGACTTATTAGACATAATCTGTCAAAGGTTTTTGAATAAAGTTCAAAAAGGCAGAGCTTAAAAATTATTCGTCAAAAATTGTTACAATTACTATTCGTTCAGAAATTTAGACATATGGGTTATAGATTTGTTTTTGAATATGAATGTATTTTAGGGTTCCATAATTTAGTTGTTAATTGATGGAAGTTAAAGTACAAACAAAATTAAATTGCAAAATATATATAAAACTGAAATAAATAGTTTTATTAATACAAAAATTCCAAGAGTTCCAAAGCCAAATAACAATAACAGTGATTATTCGTCATTGAATGCCAGAACGCTTTACTGGGTGTGAATCGACTCATTTTGGTTCCAAAACGCCTATAATTTCAGCATACGGCGTGAGGTTATCAAGTCCTCGTATATTGTTTGAACGTTTCGCTAATGGTACTATTTCTGCATATTGCACTTCGTTTGCTGTACTCTGAAATCAAATGTACAGGTGCATATAATTAATACGCTTAGAAGTCTTAGAACCCCAGTAGGCGCCAGTAAAGTGAAGGGACCTAAGTCTCAGTTCGCTTGTCGACGCGTCGGTCCCATCAATCCGCAATACAAAGTCTCAGTGTAACGAATTCCAATAGTTTCAAGTCCCTACTGTTTAGAAAGACTATTTACTTGCAACATTATTTAAAATTTATGACTTTGCTTGCGTGTCAGTGAAAATAATTACATGGCGCTTACGCAAACATCGATTGGTTTTGTGTTTCAACTTTCTGAATGTATTTTTGTAGGAATCTTAATATTCTATTTATCTATCTATATTATAATAAATCTGTAAATGGTTCGAGTTTGTACAATGCCCTAAAAATGTGAAAAAAATTAGTGAGGCTAATTCGGACCAGGAGATTATAAAAATGCAATTTTTAGAATTGTCGTCTGTCTGTCTATTAGAAGCATCACGTGAAAACTACTCAACGGATTTAAATGAAACTTGACATAGAGCTAGCTTGTATCCCGAATCTACACTTAGGATGCATTTTATCCCGATAAATAACATCATTTTTTTCGAACAGATGGATTAGCCAAATAGATGGCACGGCAATCGCATTTTTTCAATTCACTAATAAACACCTACGTTGTCATAAATAACATGTCATTCATTTTGCGCGTTCCTTTAGTAACACCCGCAAGCAAGTGGGAAAAATCGCGGCCGTGAACGTGGTGGTTGTTGAGTCCCTGAACGTAGCCATTGTATTACTTCAAATCTGGTTGGCTTCGACTCACCCCTATGTTTTGCTAGGCATTCGTCTAGACCTATCTGTATCTGTCTATAAAAAATCTAATTAAATTTTTATGTAAGTAAAATAAATCCACTAACTAGGGTTTTGTACGCGGCTTGGCCGATGGAAAAACGCTAGTAACATAGTCTAGTCGTGGTCTATTGTGGTTATTGAGTAATACAATGAATTTAAAAAAGAAAAAAAATCAGGGCTAATTTTAATCAGCAGATTCAAAAAATGCGACTTTTTAGAAAATTTTTTGGTGTCTGTCCATCTGTTAGAGCAGTGGTTCTTAACCTTTAAGTCATGAGGGACCATTTTACCAAATTTCTGTCTTCCCAGGGACCACCCAGTCGGTTATGTTTATGTATTATTTGTTTGATAGATTATTAATTAGATTCTATGCATTTGTTTCTATCTAATAAAGCACGTATAATTTTAGAACTAGCATGTATTTATTCCTGCCAGCCGTTCTCGAACCGAACGGCCTGGTCCGCGACGACGGCACGAGGCCCGACGGTATGACTTTAATTCCCTGGAGCTTGGGAAGGCCGCTCGTGTGGGACGTTACCTGCGTCGACACACTGGCGCCTTCTCATCTCCAGGAGTCTAAAGTTGGGGTCGGTCGCACCGCCACTTCTGCCGAAAACCTCAAACGGCTCAAATATGCAACCGTTGGAACAGGTTACATATTTGAGCCGTTTGGGGTGGAGACTTTGGGCCCATGGGGGCCAAGTGCCCACAAATTATTTCAAAAAATTAAAAAACGTCTGGTCGATATAACAGGAGACCGGAAGGCTGGAACTTATCTCGCTCAAAGGATTAGCCTCTGTATCCAGGGAGGTAATGCTGCCAGCCTTCTAGCTACAATGCCCAGCGACAGTAGTCTGGTGGGGCTGGACGAGTTTTAACATAGGTTTTTATTTTAATTTTTTACTATTGTATATATATTTTTAAGTTAGGTTTATTTATAGGATATATGTAAATTGGTTTTATATATACTTATTTATAATTTAGTTTAGTTTTTATATATAGTTACGTTCTATAATGAATACAGTATTATATTAGCTGAAATTAATTTTATACATTATTTTAAAAATATAAGTTACGGATTTTAAATTTAATGAGATTTTTGTGATTGCATTCTCTTTGCGCGGTTTGCGTTCTGATGACTCGACACAACACATCACGTCACTTGTTTATTACGATGGCTTCGCGGACCACTTGGAATGCTTCCAGGGACCACCGGTGAAGAGTCACTGTGTTAGAGCATTGCATAAAAACTACAGAACGTATTTATATAAAACTCTGTACAGAGCTAGCTTATATTCTGGGTCAACAAGTTTTTTCGTCTTTGGGGTAGACGAATGAAAAAGGAATCATTTTATTTTGGTGCCGCCGTTACAATTCCAAGTTTTGCTTTGTAATGCTAGTAAAAGTTTTAATTGTACAATAATAAACAACTTACATAAACTGCCACATCAAGAGTATTATTGTTCCCGCGTCTTGCTTTACAAACTTTCCTCGCTATTTTTATTATACACCATATGAAAACGGATAGAACTACAATAATTGTTGCTAGTACACCAATTAACAACGGCCAGTTAGCTGAAAACATGTAAGGAAAATAATAATTAGCAAGGATAAGTAGTGTAGTTACTGTAAATGGCCGTCTTCACTCAGGGGTGCATGGGTGCAAGACCGATAGCCCTTTTATGACGAGTAATCTGCTAGGTTTGAAAATTACTTTCTTAAACATTTATTATGTCTACTGTAAGAAATAATAAAACTACGTTTTAACGGTTTTCAGCGCAGTAATTTATTTGATTTTTATTATTCCTCCCACCCATTTTAATATTATATAAAATTATTAGAGCTAGGCATGTTTATTGGAGAGTTTCTTGTGCCACTTCTTCTCTTCAAGCCACAACAGGTTGCGAAGCAGTGGTAAATTGTATTAGGCTCCCATAGAGTAAATAATTGACACTTGACATCTTTGTTTTCCGTGATCACGGCTACTCTAAAGTGGCCGAAACGTCGGAATAATAAAAATCAAAAAATTATCGCGCTTAAAACCGTTAAAACGTAGTTTTATTATGTATTATACTAGTCGCGAAAATGTCAGAAAATACCTACTGTAAGAACTTCTTTAAACATTGATAGACGTCAAGTAAATATTTAGTAATTTCGTGTATAATTTACTGTTGTTACAAATGTAACTTATCTATCTATACCAGCCATACTCAACCTGTTTCTTATAACGGCCACATAGGCGTATTAGATAAGGTGCTGCGGACCAGAACATTGATTCATTTCGGTGGTTTTTTATTGTTAGAGTACAGCGAAGAGGTTTGCAGCCCACCTGATGGGAAGTAGTTACCGTCATCTATGGACTTTTGCAATTTACCATTATCATTGTACAACTATTAGTATGTCAGTAAAACGTTGATAGAAAAGGATCATTTAAACTAAAAGTTACAGTTTAACATACAAAGATTTTTATTTTTTAGCAGATAATTTAGAGTATACTTTTTCATTGCTATCAGATATAGATTATCTTTATGTAGTATTAAATTTGGACTTGTAAAATATTACGTAAGAATGGGTTTTCCCCTCGGGACTGTTAACTAATTAATTAGTGGCCCTTGATAGAGATGGAGCCAGAAGTCTTTTTACCCTCGTTTGTGTCTGAACAGCAGACGATACAATATGTATAGTGTTGTAATACTGGCCACACCGGAGTGCTGGCAACATTGTAAATTGTAGTAGGTCATGGAGTTTTTGGCGGGAACTGAAAGATGTAGTGCTGTGCAGTTTTATTTTCTAAAAATGTGGAAAATTAGTCTAAAACATACAATAGTTATAGGATATTGATAGTTTTTGAGTAGTAATTATGTGTTTTGTGAGAAATGTGAACTGTATAGTCGAATGTGGCCTTTTGAGTTGTCAAAAGAACTCCGTTGAATGGCACCAGCTGATAACCTACAGTTCAGCTGTGCTACACATAGGCTTAAGAAAATGAAGAAACTACATTATAATCTAAGACCTGGCTTAAAGGCCTAGCTGCCAAGCCATAAACCTAAATAAATAAAAATAAATAAATATTAGGTCATGTTGGTAATAGCGTTAGAGGTTAACAATGTGTATTATTGTAATAAGTAAATATTAAAAAGGATATATTATTAAAAGTGTGTCTCTCAAAAGTGCATTATTATTAAACCAAGTCGATTGATACAACCTATAGTAAAATTTTTGTACTTATTCACCGTCCAAAACAACCATCTTATATCTTACCGACCGTTCATTCGTCCTACCATCGATAAAGTAGTAGTAGTAGTAGAATACGCCACAAAAGCAGGCAAAGAAATCTTTAGTCCATACAGCCAATTCTGATGTATAACTAAGTCTTCGTATAGTAACGCAGTTGTATTGTAGGCTACAACCAACGCCATTCAACGGAGTTCTTGTGAAAACTTGAAAGGTCACATTTCTCACAAAAGCACAGAATTACAACTCAAAAACGATTAATTTCCTATAACTATTGTTCATTTTAGAGTAATTTTACACCTTTTTAGAAAATAAAACCGCACAGTACAACGTCCTCTTTCAGTTCCCGCCAAAAACTTCCTACCATCGATTAAAATTTGACATAAGCTGTGACAAGCAATGTCAAAATTTACCCGATCGCGATGATGAATGGATAGTAAATTATATGTAAGAACCGGCAATTATGTGTATGTGTTTTGTAATGCAATATATAGATTTTTGAATTATACTCACGATCTGTAATTAGGGATGCTCCAGATTCCAACTTGTCTAAGCAATTCAAATAATTCGAGGAATCATTCAAAAATGCAACATCTAAAACAAAAATAAAACTTGTTGCATATACTATTAATAGCGGTCGCTTGCGACTTCGTCTGCGTTTGTCCTAAAAATTCGCAATAACAGTCAATAACGTCTGCCCGCCTTTTAGTCGTGCATACGGCGTTGAAGTGTTAGGCGCTGAAAAGTTTAAATTTATAAACGGAACGTCTGAGTTTGAAAACTCCACAGAAAACGAGGATTCAAGTAGTGATAATAATAATCTATCTATACATATACATATAATAAAATTGTAGAGATCAAATTTCTGTACAATGAAAAAAAAATGCTAAAAACACAGGGGGATGTAAGAAGTGAAATAGAACTAATTTAGATTTTCTTAAATTTTATGTGTCTCTGTTTGTCTGTTTGTCTGTCTGTTTGTACCGGCTAATCTCCGAAACGACTGGGCCGATTTAAATGAAATTTTGTATGGTGGTAGCTTATATCCCTGGTCAACATATAGGATACTTTGATCCCGAAAAATTAAAGAGTTCCCGTGGGATAGTTAAAAAACCGCACCACGCGGACGAAGTCGCGGTCATCAGCTAGTATATTATAAAAATGATGTAGGTTGTTGGCTCCACCTAATTCCAAGTTAGCAATTGTGCCTTGGGTTTATGGCGTCTTGCGACCCCGCATGTTGCCGCCGATCGCGCGGCGCGTGAGTTCAGTACGTTGCCAAACGCCACGCTTCCGCGACGCACGTAAGCTAGTATCGCACCCGCATAACTACAAGCTAGTTTAGCTATCAAAGATCTCCGCGTCCGCTTACCTAGTAACTAGGACAGCCGCCTTAAACAATATAAAAACCTAAGTGGTCTGTGTACTGCGTCGCTTGCACCTCGGGGCTCGTGTTGAAGGACTTTGCCACCTGTATCGCCACGTGATAAGGTTTAATTGGGGAATAAGGGATGGCTATACATTGAGCACATAACCCGCGGAGATTGCCTAATTGCGTCTCCATAGATAATATTTAAAAAAAAAATAAGCTGTATTAAAATCAACCTTTGATGTTTATGTACCCAATGGGTTCCCGCATATGTGCACCACACACTGGCGTCTGTGGAATAAAGATAATCAATCCAGGATACTACGGTCTTTCTTGCCGCCGCAGTGCCGGCAGATGGTCACGCCACGCCGCCTTGAATGATGTCTTACGGAGGGCGCTTGCCACCGCCAACGTGCCGGCTTTATTGGAGCCGAACGGTATTGCACGTGCCATAATGACGAGACAAAACTCAAAGCCGGTGTTGCCATGCTCAAAACAGTAACAGCGCTATAGGGGGCGCTACTTCCGATTGGAGAGATATCTGGTGAACGTGACATAGTTCTCTCAAAATAGATTCAAAATATCTCGGGAAAAATATTAGGTAAGTTTTATTGGATGTTAAAACTCTCTAATATTAAGTTGATTTTTACGAAGAAATGTTTTTTAAAATTAGCATAATCATAATCTTATTTTTAGTAATATATACATACTTTAGTACCTATATTTTGTTCTGTATGTAGTTCTAAATTAATTTCTTTTTTTCGAATAAAAAAATGAGTTTCTCTACTTACTACTTACTACTCACTCACTTACTTTTACAGGCAAATCCCCATGACATGTGAATAATGCATCCCTTTTCAAGATCGATGCAGTTATGCTTACATTTATTGCCAGAAACTGAAAAAAAAATCCCAACGTTACCACCCATCATTTTGGAAACGTTTCCAACTGACGGCGTTTTAATCCGTATATAATCAATAATTTCAGGGTCCTATAGCCGTTTTGGTTAAAAACGGAACCCACATGAAATCATCTTATCCGTCCATATTATATCATAGTTTTTTTTTCAATAACTACATAAGCTTCGTTCCACATGAGACTTACAACGACCACGCTCACGACCGCGATATTTCCCGTTACACTTGCTTACGGGCGTTACAATCGTAAACTCAAGCGGAACGGATTTTTCGACCAACGTTTTCACGGATTTCTTGACACGGATCGTAATGAGCACTGCGTGAGTGAAATTCATGACGTTTTCGCGACGACTATAACGACCATAGTCGCTCTGTGGAACGGCTGAAGGAGCATTTTGTGAGTTACAAGAGGAACACGCCCTAAGTATACAATTAGCGGAGTAGTAAAACTTAGAAGAAACAAAAGATTGGGGTTGGCCGCCAATCCTCCCTGAACTGAGAGTTGAATATATTGATTTTAGTAAGATCTAGAATATTAATAAGTAATAAAGGATTCTTACTCATTTTTAACCGACTAAAAAAAGGAGGAGGTTCTCAACTCGTCGTGTAAAAATCGACTTTTGCCTTTACCGCTATTTTATTGTAAGCGAAATTTGTACATAAGTATATACCCGTGCAGGAACGGAGAAAGAATACAATTTCCTGCGGCCGGGTGTCCTGTCGTAAGAGGCAACAAAACAACCCACAGCCAGGTGGTAGGGTATTTGCCCGACTGGATGGCTACCACCCCTGGTCTAGAGTATGCCGCCGCAACAACCTTGATTTGTGTTCCGGCATTAGTGACCAGGTTCCAGTCTCCTTTAAGAGAGCAGCAGTGCATTTGTAGCATCTTTAGTGTTGCAAATGTCCATAGGCGATGGTAACCGCTTGCCATCAAGTGCCGTCTGCCTGTCTGCTGAATTCATGCAATAAAAAATTTAAAAAATGCTGTAAAAGTTATTTTAAACTATTATTTTGTCCTAAAGCTTTCAATTTTTGATTCATTAAGGTCTAATCTTAAAATAAGATAATACTTTAAAGTACCTTTTAAAGCAAAAATTTACTTAGGTCCAAATGTCTCTTAGGATAAAATGGCGGTAAAGACTTTTTCTTTCTGACAGATTTTGATGATTATTTTTGTGTTGGATTCAATAAAGCTTCCAAAATGGTCTTATACTTATAATTTTGTTTGCAATTGGCTAACATATACATGTAAATTAGAAGTGAAAAATGAAACGTTTTCTAGTAAAATAGAAACCGACTTCAAGAGTAACTAAAAAGCAAATTTTTTTGTTATAATTTGAAGTTCTGTGCCAAGTATAACATAAAAAACAATTACAAAATCGCAAAATGCACCGACTTCAAGATGTTGTAGAAAATATCTACTTATTTTTTGGTTTTTAGGTTAAGTCGAGTTTGTTTTTGTTAAAAAGAAATACTTTCGCTTTACTTGGCACCGACTTCAAGAATCAAGATGTCGTAGAAAATGATATTTTTTTGCATTTTAGTTACTTTTGAAATCAGTTTTGTTTTTCATTATGTTTTTGAAGTGAAACTTCTTTAGGAATCGTTGTTACTTCAAACTCGATGAAACGAAAAAGCTATATGAAACAGGGCCATTATATTCCTAGGTATTTTTTGTGATTTGCCATTTCCATCATTTTGGTTATTTTGGTAGTTTTGGTAGGTTTTATAGTATAGTAGTTTTCATAGCCTCTTCATTCTTGTCTACTAAGCATTGTCGATATAATTATGTTCGCCTGTATATTCTCTGAACTTTCACTTCTACTGCGTGTGAACTGCACACACATACATTTTTTATTTTCTACCTTTTAGTTACGCAAATACTTGAATATCTTTAGAAAAAAAATGTTAAAGACGCTATACGTGATTATAATATTTGAAGGGTGCTCTCGATTCCCGTGGGATCCACTCATCAGATTTTGATTTGACCACCTGAGGAGTATAATACTCTTTCGAATAAAAATAATTTGAAAATCGGTTCACAATTAACGGAAAAATTAGGTTATAAACATACATAAAAAAACATACAGTCGAAATCGGTTAAAAAGGGACGGACAAACGGACATGGCGATAACATAACGATTCCGTATTTGCCATAATAATTACGGAACCCCAAAATCTTAGAAAACGTTTGTTGATTTTATATCTTACCTTCTAATGTCCTGTTGTAGACGAACAATGCCCCTAATGCTTCGCTACCACATAAATTATTATTATGAATGTAAACTTGAGTGAACAATTTTATGGTTTTGCCAAAACTATTATTATCGGTGCTGTTTGATAGGGACTTTTTTGTTCTAAGTGTTATAGTTTCGTTTTGTTTATGGTTTTTTTCCAATGTTCTCTTCGTCTTATCTGTAATTTCACAGCCGTGTAAGATAATTTTAGGTATTAAGCATATGAACCATCTCACTTTCGGATATTTTGTCTCGCTTCCTCGCTCTGAGCCTCTGAATGGAATAAATTGAACAGAGTTGATATCGGCGCAGTGCGCGTTTAGCATATGTTCGGTTGATACAATATTTTGCCATATTCGTAAGTTTTTAGACTCTTAATACAAAAGTTAAACCGGCCCACAAAAAAGTGGTCTGTAATTATGACCAGATCTATATATATATCTAATATCTATTCTTATGTATTTCGATGCGTTGATTCCGAAATGAGGTTAGTTTGGTCCATACACCATCAAAACTTTGAGGGTGTATGGACCAAACTAAACCCAGTTCGGACGATAGACCGTTCTTTTGTAGTACAGTACAGTATTGATTACCTTAAAGAACGTTTTGAATTTCTTTCGTGCTCTCATAATTTACGCCCTTCTACTAAAGTTAAACTGAACACTCCTGCGCATAACTCAACTCTCTAAAACAATTCTTTTATCGATAAGGCTAATATATACAGCTTTGGAACGCGTTGCCTGTTGAAATGACAAGACAATGAAAATCGCTACCTACCGATATTTAAAACTATGACCAAAAATACTACCTGTCGTTGGAATAAACATTTATCTATTTTTTAGATATGTATTTGTATGGTATGTATATTAGGTATATATCTATTTATTATTAAAATGTAAGTAGTTCGTACTATATGTTACCTATACCACCATCGCCATTATCATCTCAATTCATTCCTGGGGTTGTCAGGTAGAGATAAGAACCGCCTTTTGTACATAATCTATACATATAATAAAATTGTAGAGGTCAAATTTCTGTACAATGAAAAAAAATGCTAAAAACTGAGTCAGGGGGATGTAAGAAGTGAAATAGAACTAATTTAGATTTTTTTTCAAACTTTTTGTTTCTCTGTTTGTCTATCTGTTTGTACCGGCTAATCTCCGAAACGACTGGACTGATTTAAATGAAATGTTGTATGGTGGTAGCTTATATCCCAGGTCAACATATAGGATACTTTTGATACCGAAATATTAAAGAGTTCCCGCGGGGTAGTTAAAAAACCGCACCACGCGGGCGAACTCGCGGGCATCAGCTAGTTAGGCATAATTTTAGTCTTTATGTTCATTTTTGTATTGGTGTATAATTTAGTGCTATCTATCTATCTCTTTTTTTGTGGGCCGGTGAATTATTGTAGTATCGAAATAGAGCATGTGCACGCTTCGCAGATCGCCGACCCGCCTGATGGAAAATGGTTACTGGCGCCTATGTACACTTATGGCTGGTTTCTACATCTTACTATTCATTCATATGCCCTACCATCGGTTAAATTTTGTCATAACTCGTATGGAGCTTATGTCAAATTTAATGAAGCCGGCATTACAACACCAAACGTGCTACAAGTATGCTGCCGGCTGCGAAGAGGGGGCTGGAGCTGGCCACTGATGCCGAAAGACAAGGGTATCATGGCGGTATTGGTGGTGCGGGTGACAAAGGTAAAAAAATGTTGGTGGTGGAAGGAGGGCAAAATCCACAGCCGGGTAGAATGAAGCGGCACTCACCTGCGGATCTCCAGTCCTCGTTCCTTTGACTCCTCAGCACGTCTTCAAATTTGCGTATGTTCACACCAACAGGAGCGGGTTTATAAGTAAAAAGCGTTCTATATTTGCACTCAATGCGCGTGCGATGCTCGCGTGACCGATTACGTACTGGGCCGCCCGCCGGCACGAATCGTGGTTAGCCGACAGGTGGCACCGCCTGTCTCTATCCAGCGTGCGGGTTTGCGGGAAGGAGAGGATAGGTAGGTAATATAAGGCGCCTAACCAGGTATGCTCTAGACTTTTAATGGCCATACAGAAGTGAATGAATGAAAAGTTATGTTCACAAATAACTTAAGCCTAAGAAATTAACATGGCTACATTTGCATTGTGGGCAACCCAGTGTACAAGGAATCATTAAAAGAAAATTGAAACAATATATTGTGACCAGATATATAGTCTTCGGGAAGTTTGTTGAAACTTGGATTTTGACTCGTTATCATCTTTGGCTGTATCTAAATAATATGAATATGAATTGAATTCAATGCCTCTAAGAGCCAGGCGTGTCTTTTTACTGCGAAAAGGAGTTCTTTCGAACTAACTCCTAATTTCCGAGGAGTACCCGTTCCGATAACCGATGAACTTCAGCTTCTTGGCGTTTCCTCGACATCGACTCTCCACTTTGGCTGGGCATACTCTCGAAGGTGAGACGGTACTTCACATCCGAATAGCTGCTAGTGTTATACAAAACACAAGCAGGAGCATGTATGGAGTACTGCTCTCACCTTTGGGATGGCTCAGGCAATATCAACTCGAGGCACTAGAATCGATTGAGCGGAGAGCCAGGAGGCTGGTTGGCAACGATCAGCTTTTCGATGACAAAACGTAGTCTCGAACATCGACGCAGGGTTGCCAGTTTATCGGTTTTCTATTGGATTCACTTTGGAGAGAGTGCAGCTGAGCTCTTCGATCTGATCCCGCCATCTTCCTTCCATCATTGGACAACCAGACGCATCGGCATGCAGCCTCGATATATGGTGGATATTCCACCTATAAGAACGAAGCGCTTTGCATCTAGCTTCATCATACGCACCACAAAGGAGTGGAACTCATTGCCGGAGTTTGTCTTTCCCGATACTTATAACCTGGGTGTCTTCAACTTCCGTGTGAATAGGTAACTTCTAGGTAAGCGTGCTCCACCCTAGACCACATCTTCGCTCCACGGAGGGCATGAGTGTGGTCAAACGAGAACCTATACTACAATTTTTTTTTTTAAAAATAAAGTTGTGATCTTCCAATCGACATTTAATTGATTACTGAAGCCCCGCTATACGTAACACAACTGGATAAGTGGTTGTCAGTCTTATTCATAATAAGTTAGAGTACGTTTGAACGCTTCTGTAAGAACCTTAAAGGAACGTTCAAACTTACTCCAATTCTATATGAGTAAGAGCGTTAGTCTTTACGTATATGAAAGCTGAAAATAATGATGCTTCTTACCGTTTCCTACTCTATAAAATAATACAGCATTCTCTGCTGCTTTGGGCAACTTTTCTAATACAACAGTCATGTTAATATAGTCTTTAGAACTATATTGTATCACCATTGGGTTATATTCTGTAAAAAAAAAACAATGTCAATTAATAACGTATCCGTCCAGGAGGAGGAAGGAAGGATACAATTTCCTGCGTTGGGGCTGGCTGTCGTAAGAGGCGAAAAAACAAAACCCACAGTCAGGTGGTAGGGCACTTGCCCGACTGGATGGCTCCCACCCCTGGTCTAAAGTATGTCGCCATAACAACCTTGAGTTGTGTTCCGGCATTACTGGCCAGGCTCCAGTCACCCTTTAGAGAGCAGCACCGCATCTGTAGCATCTTTGGTGTTGCAAATGTCTATATATATAGGCTATGGTAACCACTTTCCATCAGATGGGCCGTCTGCCTGTCTGTTGAACTCATGTAATAAAATAAAAGTCTCACCGAAGACTAAACGATTCTAAATCGCCTGTTAGTATGGGATTGTCAACTATACCAACTGCGCGACACTGGATGGAGTCGAGAGTGTCAGTCTGGTCAGCGGGTGCTCCAGCCCATAAGTGTGAGCAGTATTCCGTATGCGGCCTAACTTGTGCTTTGTAAAGCACAAATTATTGCCGCCGGGTGAAATACTGCTTAGACCGGTAATGCATAATAGGTTGGGGAAAAAGTCTTTTCACATATAGTATGTATGAACTTGTAATAAGATCTCTTTGGATAAACCATTTGTATCTGGCTGGTTTTGGTATCATTAAAAAGTTTTAATTTTAAAGAAGACAATTCCAAATTCAATTTAGGAAAACGTGTGATTTTCATTTGTTTTTCTTATTGTCAAAATGAGTGAATCTAATGAAGAAATTCGATATATTTTAAAATTTTACTACAAAAAAGATAATAAATTTATGATGTTTATGGACCTACTGCAGTATCTGTGAGAGTAGCGCAAATTTGGTTTAAGCGTTTTCAATCCGGAAATTTTGATATCAAAGATGCACGTCGCTCTGGTCGCCCTGTTACGGACAAAATTGATGCCATTTTTGAAAAAGTGGAGCAAGATCGGCATATTAGTGGTTACGATGTAGCTGGAGAACTGGGAATTGACCACAAAACGGTTTTGGCGCATTTGAAAAAAGCTGTGTACACAAAAAAGCTCGATATTTGGGTGCCTCATGAGCTCACTGAAATAAACCTAATGAACCGTATACTCATTTGTGATTCTTTATTACGACGTAATGAAACCGAACCATTTTTGAAGAAGCTGATAACTGGTGATGAAAAGTGGATCACGCACGACAAGAACGTGCGAAAAAGATCGTGGTCAAAGGCCGGTCAGGCTTCACAGACTGTGGCGAAACCCGGGTTCACTCGCAACAAGGTGATGCTGTGTGTATGGTGGGATTGGAAGGGCATTATTCATTATGAGCTGTTACCGCCAGGCAGGACCATCGATTCTGAACTGTACTGTGAGCAACTGATGAGATTAAAGCAAAAAGTTGAGAGAAAGCGTCCGGAATTAATCAACAGAAGGGGTGTGGTTTTTCACCATGATAACGCTAGACCTCACACATCTTTAGCCACTCAGCAAAAATTACGAGAGTTTGGCTGGGAGGTGTTAATGCATCCGCCGTATAGTCCTGACCTTGCACCTTCAGATTCTCACCTGTTTCAGTCTCTGCAGAATTCCTCAGGCAGTGTCAGGTTAACATCACGAGAGGACTCCCAAAACCACTTGTCGCAGTTTTTTGATCAGAAGCCCCAAAATGTTTATAGCAATGGGATCACGTCCCTACCTACAAGATGGCAAAAAGTTATCCAACAAAATGGCACCTACATACTTTAGTCAAATGTAAATAAACTTTATAACAAACCCTTTTGAATTTTTATATAAAATGCGAAGAAACTTTTTCTCCAACCTAATATTTACGCCTCTTGAGTGATTTCGCTGAGTCCACCGCCGAACCGCTTTATCTAACCATATTAGGTAGAAGAAATTGTATCTGGATTGATTGCGCGAGTGAGAGTTGAAATGCTGAAACGAAATACCAGCAGTGGAAACCGGTCTGTGCCCTTCGACCACCGTGAGTAGACGGCTACAGGTGCTGGGTTTTAGGCCAGGGTTACGCTTTTGGTAGCACCTTTCTACCAGGATTAAGGCGCACCAGTTTTTTGCAAGTAATCTCAGCTGCCCTGGGCCTTGTTCTAGGGGATTGAACTGTCTGTCTGCCGTTCCACTAGGCGACCACGGTCGTTATGGTCTTGACGAAAAGTTACTAATGAGGTTATTATGTTCGATCACACAGCGCTCACAACGACCTATCTCGCGAGCTGGGTCGAAGTGGGCGTTGACCATAGAGCATTAATTCTCTCTATCAGTTGACATTAAATAAAAGCGCGATTTTTCAATCAACCAATGACACTTGTGTATTTCGTCGAATGATACTTGTGTATTTCGTCGAATGACAGTTGTGTATTTCGTCGAATGACATTTGTGTATTTCGTCGAATGACATCGACGCTCCATAATATTAATACAGGTTATACAAATCGATAATATTGTGGCGAATGATGGTGGAACCATCTAGTTAGTTTAAGAACTTTTAGAAAAAGTTAGAAAATTTTGGAAGATAAAGACAAGGACGGATATATTTTAGCAAGGGATAGATGATGAACAAAAGTTCTAGAATAGAAATTTCGGGAAGGAAAAGACAGATGGATAGATGTTAGAAAGGGATAGATGTATAAACGAAATTATGGGTTCCAGAAAATTCTTCCCGTTATATAAGCAGCGTAAGGCGCGCCTGCCGGGCAGTTAAGAGTTGAGTTCAGTTCAAGACAGTGAAGCGACAAGTGCTATACGAAAGAGTTGGAAGAAGAGTTTAACAGAAGACAGTGACGAGTTTAGTGGTGAATTTAGTAAAAAGTGTAGTGGACAGTTAAGTGAAAGAGGAGTGTAGCGTAGTTCGAGAGACGAACCAGAAGCGAGCTTCACGCGGTAATATCAAAGGTGAGGACGGCAGTAGCAGGAGGTGGTCTACGCAATATCAGCGACGGTATCGTGAGTGGGACACCTTATCGTCGGAACAGTGCATCGTTAGTCGTATAGGGGCAACCCTGCGGAGAGGTATTACGTGCGGCTGTGTAAGTCAATAAAAGCGTTTATTTAGAAACTTGTGTTTCCTTCCAATCCTAAGTACGAACCCCGCTCGCATGTAACAATATTGATACGTGAAGCAAAAACGTTGTACCTCTTTTTACGAAAATTGCGCGGACGGAGGAGTATGAAATTTCACACACTTATAGTTTATATAGAGAAGGAATGTAGGACGCAATTTTTTTTTAAATCATACATAAAATATCCACTAAATCAATAAAAAAACATTACACACTACTATGTATTTGACACACACACACACACGCATATACTCTTTTGTTTATTGTCAAAGTCAAATTAACAGTGTAGCCTAGGCGAAATCTGTGATTATAGAAGTATAATAGTCTTTGACAACAGAACCTTAATAATGTTCAAATTTATAATTTAAATTAATTATGGTCGAATTTCGACCACTAGGCGATTAATAGTATACATTAATATCTAATATTTATTGAGAAATAGACGTAAAAAGAGAGAACATCTGGTGAA
Organism: Dendrolimus houi; assembly: GCA_039645545.1. NCBI lineage: Eukaryota > Metazoa > Arthropoda > Insecta > Lepidoptera > Lasiocampidae > Dendrolimus > Dendrolimus houi. Next base: position 30,467,136 of record CM077117.1, on the reverse strand, counting down.
ATCTATCTTTTACTTCGGAGAGACACTTCTATAACATTTTCTTCACTCACTCGTTCACTCTAAAAATCTTAAGAACCAAACCCAATTCAGTACTTCCATGAATATATTCGCAAATTGCGTACTGGAAATTATAAAAAAAAATACTGTTAAAATTGTGTACGATTATTAATAATAAACAAAAGAGAAAATATACTGCAAATGAATGTAAACAAAAATCAAATGATTATGCACTAGAGTGCTATGTAGAGAACATACCTGCGTTTGTATTTATTAAACATGAAATCACAAAAGTAACTAGAACACAGAAAACTCTTTTACATGTATCCATTGTATAACAGATGATTGAAAATAGACAGAAAATGGACACATAGTTGTGTGACGAGTAAAGGACACAAACAATATTCCCACACGGATAATATGACATTATCCTCATAAATGAAATTTATTTATATAACAACTAGCTTCTGCCGCGGCGTCGCTTGCGTTAATGTTATCCCAGGGGAACCGTACATTTTTCGGGATAAAAAGTGGCCTATGTGCTATTCCAGACTATAATCTATCTCTGTGCTAAATTTCATCGAGATCCATTCAGCAGTTCTGGCGTGATTGAGCACCAAATATTCGTGCAGACTTTCGTATTTATCAAGTGTAGATAAATAAAATACCAGTTTGTCCGTGATTTCAAACTAAATGGTAACGTGTTGCCAGCCTTTAATAGGATGGGATGAGCAGGATGCGATAGAAAGAAAAGAATAAAGAAAGAAAAAATATATTTGAAGAAATAGCGACGTACTTACATTGCTGACATGTATCTTAAAAATAAAAAACATATTTTGAGAATTTATACGCCACCTTTTCAGCGAATAAGGCGTGCACTCAGCTTATTGGTGTGCCGGCATAATATCCCACACAACACTGATTTTCAGTGCAAACCTTCCTTTTGGCGTAATACAAAAACGACCCGAATATTTTAATGAGTTTAATTTAAAAACTATTTAATTTGCAAATTATAATATATACCTACATAGAATAAACAGTAAAAATATTTTACTAACTTTATGATTTGAATAAAAAAATAACTCACGCTTGTCTATATTGTAACATGCTTGTATGTATAATTTTTTTTTATTGCATGAGTTCAACAGACAGGCAGACGGCTCACTTGATGGCAAGCGGTTACCATCGCGTATGGAGATTTGCAACACCAAAGGTGCTACAAATGCGCTGCTGCCCTGTTAAGGGCTGGAACCTGGTCACTGATGCCGGAAAAAACAAGGTTGTTATGGCGGCATACTCTAGAACAGGGGTGGTCGCCAGCCAGTCGAGCAAATATCCTACCACCTGGCTGTGGGTTGTTTAGTCGCCTCTTACGACAGGCCGCCCCAACGCAGGAAATTGTATTCTTTCTCCGTTCCTGCACGGATGATGATGTATGTATGTATATTATACATAATACATATTACAATACGGATAGGGAAGGTTGGATAGGGGACGGGGAAGTCCTTCTGCGAGCACGTTATGCTTGCAAAGGAGGAGGCGGAGTGGGAGCGTGAGCGCACGTCAGCGCCGGAGGGCCAGCACGGGGCTACGGCCGCCGTAAGCGGGCAGCGCGGGTGGGGCCCCTCGGGGAATAGGGGTTCTCACTCACCCGCATATGCCGTCGAGACGGGGCGTGGCGTGTTCTGCGCACGCTAACGCCTCCTCCCCCCCACGAACACAGAGCTTGAAGATGCCGGGGGATAAAAGTAGTCCCCCGGCAGTGGAAGTGGCCTTGAGAGGCCCACGCCTGCCAGGGCTGCGGAGAGGCTAGGTCATATACCCGTAGCCCTGGTATAAGGCGCAAGACGGAATACCCAGGGGTTTTAGTGGGTATCCCTAACTGGGGAGTGACAATTGCGTGGCACCAGTTCTGACTGGGCATGCTAGTGCCACCCCCGATCTGGCGAATCCCACACTAGGTCGCGAACTATCCCCCAGGGTTCTGCCCTTGTCGCGGCTTAGTCCTCTTAGCCCAATCCTAATTATATTGAGGCAAATTCCGCTTATTATGATGCATGGTTTTCTAAATTTATAATAAACATTGAACAGTTTTGATGTATTTAACAATGAAAGGAAAATCACCAGAAATGAGTTTTCCGTATGAAATGAAATGATAATGTTTATTTATATGCAACATGGATACAAGGTGTTATGCTATGGTGACAACATGTTTCGACATTTTCTGCCAAACAAGTTTTTCTTAAAAAAGGTGAAGGTTAAGTATCAAAAGAACCCACGGCCAGGTGGTAGGCTATTTGCCTGACTGGATGGCTAACACCCCTGGTCTAGAGTATGCCGCCATAACAGCCTTGTGTTGTGTTGCGGCATTTGTGACCAGGTTCCAGTCTCCCTTAAGAGAGCAGCAGCGCATTTGTAGCACCTTTGTTGTTGCAAATGTCCATTGGCGATGGTAACCGCTTTCCATCAAGTGAGCCGTCTGTCTGTCTGCTGAACTCCTTCAATAAAATAAAATAAAATAATTTAATAGTCGTTTATTATAATAATATATTATAGAAGATTGCAATTCTTTCACAATTTTGTCACCTTTTATGTCAAAGTTTATTACAGTTATATAATTGATAAATGTCAACTTGTTTTGTGTATTTCATACATATATACATATTTCATACATTCATCAGTTTTGTACATAATAGACAGACCCGGTCTAACTTAATTACTTGCTTTTTTGTATTTAATAATGCGAGCTTTAGTAAAGTTAGAGAAGATTATTTTACTTTGACGAAGGAAAAAAAATTACGAACGTACAACATAATGCATTTCCGACTATATGTTTATAGTTTTTGAGAATATCGTATAATTATGATTATTACTGCTTATATCTGTACATATATATTGTGACAGTAAATATATATATATATATCTATAATATTATAAAATTGTAGTCTTTTGTTATTTAGACTTTTTGTGTTTCTCTTTTTGTTCGGGATTCACGTAAAAACTACTAGGCCGATTTCAATGCGGTTTTCGCTAATCGCTAGCAAACTCGGATTTAAAATCTACGAATCTTACGGGTATTTTCCTGGGAGCGGTTTAAATTAGCCCGGTTGAAAAAAAAATCCCCGGGAGTGGTTTCAAATTGTTAGGATACGTATAAATCCGCTTATTCAGTCCAACGTAGAGGAAGTCGCGGGCGAATCGAATATATATATATTTCTACAGTTTGCTCAAAAAATGCATTTACGAAGTCTGTATACATCGTTCGAAAGTTAAAAATTACGCAACAGACAATGGAACATGCGGTGAAATAGGTACTCTTACCTAAGTACCTATTTTTTCGCACGCCGTGCAGTAAAATCATCATCTCAGGACGTTTGAAGGCCGTCGAGAGCAAAAAATGGTCCATTAAGGGTAACTTATTTTGTATTATAATAAAAGCTTGACTCTTGCGCAATTTTTAAAAATACTTTAAAACTATGGAGTTGCCTTTTTCTATTTTTAATTTGAGATTGAAAATTCAAGTCTGATTCGCTCGTAGTAATTTTTTTCACTTTCAATTTCCAATTCACAAGGAATTAGTTACAATAGAAAAAAATCAAATAAAGACTTGAATAAAGATTTTGGTAAAACATACATGGGGGTAATTCGGGTACCATTACATATAAACTAACAAAAAAATATTTTAAACGTCACTGTTCTAGCCACCTGTATATATATATTCGTCTTTTATCAATCTAGTTTATATTTAACAAAGTAATGTGCAAGAATAATTACTGAAAGCGTTTGGTAGCGATCGCATAGGTCCCATTCGGTGCGGTCTTCTAAGAAGTCTTTCGTCATATAATAAGCCTTCTCGCACAATAAATGTTTTTTTACAAATTTTTTAAATTGGTTTATTTTAAAGCTCTTGAACGTGTTCTGGGATTTTGTTAGAGAGCATTATACCGAGGTACCCCTACCCAGCGATCTAATAAAATCTAGGAAATACGACTAATGAGTAATATAAATCTGACCTAAAATAACTAGAATTAACTGGATATAATATAGTTAAGAATGTGTTATATGACAAATAACACTTTGTTATCGTCTCAATTATGTTCTTTGTTTAGCACAGCAATATCTTTTTTTATGACGTTTTATAACACTAACTCAAACGATTTTATTCTTTTGTCATTTTAATGGTGGTTAGCATGATTATGTACAATTTAAGAAACATTACAAAAAATAGTTATATCCTATTATAAAAGAAAATTATTTCTTTGCTTTTGGTTCCAAAACGCCAATGATTTCAGCATAAGGAGTCATTTCCTGTTGACCTCTGATAATTCCTGAGGATTCTTGTATCATCGATAGTTGAGCGTACTGAACTTCATTCGCTGTACTCTGAAAGAAATAACCTTATATTTGATCAGAATTCTCGACAATAAAGCCTGATTTTTAAGTATTAAGTAAGTAGTTAATTAACTTGTGAATAAGTCCTTATCGTTTTGCGCTACCTCTTGCTACTTTTACTTAAATAATTATGCTTTATGCTGTTAACTAATCTAAGTATATAAATGAAAATAAATCGTAGAAATGTATACACGCGCGTAACTTGAGTACGACTTTACCGATTTTGATGAAATCTTTTGTGTGTGTTTGAGTGGTTCTCCGGATGGTTTGGATTCACAGTTGGAATCGGTAGGAGGCACTAGAATCGGGTCCTAAAATTTTTAAGGCAGGACAACGTCTGCCAGGACCGCTAGTAAAAATATAATTATTTTTTAACAAATGTTTGTATATATTGTTACGAGTGCGGGACTCGAATTAAAATGTCGTTGGAATTACTATAGAATTTATGAGAACTATACAAACACGTATAACATAGGTACAAATATAACCGGACGCAAAAGTTCTTACGTAATGCACAATTAAATAACACGCGTTAAGTCCGTCATTATATCACTTATCGAATGTAAACGTCTTGCTTTGATCGTAATCGTCGCTTGACTGCCGATCTCTCCGTTCGGGCATCCCTTTATACTCAGCTTATAATATGTCACGACCGTGTAATTGTAAACAATGGATTCTTAGAACCACACCTGGCCACTGCCTACCAGAGAGGTTTGCAATACACAATAGGCGGCTTCTCTAATTACAAATATTAAACACAAAGAAAACAAAAGAAGTGCAAATGCGGGCGGTAATAAACTTGGGTTTTATGGCCGGCTTGTAACAGTATTTAATTTATAAACTAGTTTTAGTATGTGTATGCACGTTATGTACTATCCAATACTACATTACACAGCGTAAAATATTCGTCATGTTAGGTTACCTGGAAGAGAGTGCTCGTATTTGCCAAATCTGTGCCGACTAGTATGTAGACTTAAGTGATAAATATACAAAACTCACATAAATCATTAGATCAGGACCATTGTTTTGGTATCTTGATTGGCGCGATCTTTTCACGAATTGTGTTATGTACCATACAAGTATACATAAAACTGCACCTGTTATAATTGCAGCTGGGATACCGACTATTAACGGCCATTTAGCTGAAAATAGAAAATAAATTCAATAAGAATGTACTAATATTATAACTATATTAATAATTAAACTATACACGTAACATCTAGGGCCAGACCGTTGTCAGTTTGAAACATGTCCAAAAGACTGGCAATATTACCTTTAATGCGTTACCCGAGGTATAGTCCAGTCTTTTGGTCACGTAAGACATCTACCAGACGTAGAACTATGTCTCGATAGAACTTGTGCGCCTCAGACCCCCATGGTCCCAGGGTCTTAGTGCCAAAACCCGCAAATATGTAGCCATTTCCGATAGCTGAATATATGCGGCGTTTTAGGCGCTGTCTCCACAAGCTATAGAATCGCGACGAGTCTGCGCTTCTATCGTCGGGTAATCTCCACGAACGAGCGATTATTCCGCTAGCGTATCGTCACGACTCGTGACGGAATCGCAACGTGTTCGCGACGACTCGTAACGGAATCGCCGCATTTCCTCGACGATGCGTTCTTGATGAGATCGCCGCGCGCTCGCTGCAAGATCGCCACGTTCTGCGGCGAGCGCGCCACTAGTAGCGACGATACGCGCGCACATTGCCACTCGTCGCATCGCCGCGATTCTCTCGCTCGTGGAGACAGCGCCTTAGGGCCTCCTGTTGTCCAGCAGCTGTACCGGCTGACACGCTAGTGGCTGAGAGATGACGCTGCTAGAGTATCGACGCAAGACGCGTCCAACACTAAAGGGCGACCCATCTTCAAGGGCACTAATGACATTCCATCTGGTCTCTTACCATCGTCGCGGCATTAAGAATTACTTATCATATAACAATACCGAGAAGGCTATGTGTTTCGAGCGACATTTTTTTATTGCATGAGTTCAGAAGACAAGCAGAGGGCCCACCCGATGGAAAGCGGTTAACATCGCCTATGGACTTTTGTAACACCAAAGATGTTACCAAAGTCCTGGCGCTCTCTAATGGGATATTAAAATCTGGCCACAAATGCCGGCCGGAACACAAATCAAGGTTGTTATGGCGGCGTACTCTACACCAGGGATGGTAGCTATAAATGAAGTCTTTGGAATGTTGCATGCTCGTTCAGTCCTTATGGCGATATACGAAAATAAAAACTAAAATTAAAAAAGGGTAAAAATATTTAAAAAAACATTTGTGTTTAAAAATGTTTTCTTTACTCTGTTTAAATTTCTTTTAAAAGGGACAAAAGTAAATTTTGAAGTGCATCATACCCATTATTTTGTTATATATTATAAATCTGAAGAAATTATATATAAAGCTGAAGAGATTGTTTGTTTGTTTGCTTAAACGCGCTAATCTCAGGAACTACTGGTCTAATTTGAAATTTTTCTTCAGTGTTAGATAGCCCATTTATCGAGGAAAGCTATAGGCTACATATCATCACGTTAAGACCAATAGGACCGGAGCACGAATGAAGAATGTTTCAAATACGGGGGATTTTTTTAAACTATTCCACGCGGACGAAGTCGCGGGCATAAGCTATAATTAAAATACAGCGGTTAGCATTTTGCTTCCGGTTTAACACTTTATTTCGTCTAGCTCCCATTCACCGAGTAACGAGCGATTGGGAACTTTCTTCCAAAAAGCTTCAATGGTTACATTTTTAACGGAGCCATTATGATAACTTTGTATTTTGTATTAATCTTTCTTACCTGAGTTATCCGGGATATGTTGTTGGGCATATTTTATTCTATCGTAGATAATCCTTGTAAATTTAGTTGTATAGGTTGTTGAACGTGATGTTATAGAAGACTCATATCCTATGCAGTATACTTCAACATTATCATACATTGGAAAAGTTTTGTTATTCCTATTATATAATTCCGTTGTCCCATTGAAATGTACAGCTAAGAAGTTACCTACAACATAATTTATTTATTTGGAAAACGGAGTCCATCTCTATATTTATGACACAGTCACGCAAAAACCAACGTACCGTTTTTGCCAACATTTGATACTTTTGTTCAGGGAAATGAAATCGTTTCTGGGACTAAAGAAAGTAAATTTTTCGAGGGTAAATAACGCCTAATAATTAAATATAACTTTAAAGTAATGTAACCTGTGTTAGCGCTTACTCACTAATGGCTGGTTCTTTTATGTTTAAGACCTTTGATTTACCTTACAGGTAAATTAGTGTACGGTCAGCACATAAATAAGAAACTAATATTTTATATATATTGTTATTGGCCCTTAATATGAAACTATATTAAAATAATAAATATTAAACATTTTTAATGCTAAATTGTTGATACCTCTTCTGAAGAATGACATTTGCTTTCTGATAGCACCTTTCCGATGGAAGTCAATGATATTATATATAATTCCGCTTGATGTAGTAACTAATTGAGCGGGAGTTATAATACTGCTCAGATTGTTATTGTACTCATTTTTAAAATATTTGTACAAATTATACAAAACTTCTTTAGTTTGGAAAACTGGACCTCGACCACGTTTTAACATCGTAACCATTTTTAATTAACAAATTTAATACCAAATAACAAGAATGAACCACAAATAAAATCAATTAATTAATTAATTATCAAACTAAAACCAAATAGTCAGACCTCACAACAATTATCAATGTAAATATTTATTAATTATTTGATTTTCATAATTGACTTTGATAAATATATTTTCTGCAAAAGCTACGTTCCAGAAGAGATTCATAACGACCACGTTCACGATCGTTCCCGTTCCACTTACTTGCGGGCGATACAATCATAAACTCTAGTGGAACGGATTATGGAGCGTTGATGTCATTAACGACGGAATACACAAATGTCATTGGTGGATTTGAAAATCGCGCCTTTTTCAATGTCAACCAATTGTAGAAATGTGAAAAAAAAAATTGAAAGAATTAATGCTCTGTGGTTAACGCCTACTTCAACCCACCTCTTGACATAGGTCATTGTGAGCTCTGTGTAGTCGAAAATGATGACATCATTAGTGACGTTTTCACCACGATCATAACGACCAGGATCGCCACGTGGAACGAAACAGAGCATTTTGGGCGTTGTGAGATACTATCGGAACGCGTCCAAAATGTAATGAACCTCTTTTTGTTGATTGTACAAGGAATTTCTCCGTTCCTGCACGAATGTGCAGGAACGGAGAAAGAATACAATTTCCTGCGGCCAGGCGGCCTGTCGTAAGAGGCGACAGAACAACCCACAGCCAGGTGGTAGGGCTTTATGCTCGTCTGGATGGCTACCATCCCTGGTTTAAAGCATGTCGCCATAACAGCCTCGCGTTGTGTTCCGGCATTTGTGACCAGGTTCCAGTTCCCCCTTTTCCCGAAGTAAGTTATTTTCAGCGAGATTTGGACCAGGATCTGTGTTAAATACACTTCATCCTTGTAGGCGTGATGAGGTGGGGCGGGGGTCAGGGAGACCTGGTGAAACGGTTGCCCGCTGGCCGCCTGCCAGGTAGTAGGGCTCCCGAACCTGGACTAACCGGTCCCATGGAGGCTGCTACCCACCAACTGGCGCATAATCTTGGAGAGCACTGTCGTGCCGGTTGGTGACCGGACGTGGACCCGGCAGTGTTCTCCGGGGAGGACCGGGGGCCCTTGCGTGCCCCGTTCCAGCTAGTCACACTACCTGCAGGGTTGTGTGGCCTTACTCAATTGGTCACGGGATTTACCCGCATACCGGACAGAGTAGACCATGAGCCCTCTTTACTGGACCTTCTGCTGACCACACATCCGGAGAACTACCAAATCTCGGTTAGAGCTCCTCTGGGATCATCTGACCACTGTTTGGTATCTTCCGAAGTGCCCCTTTCTATTCCCCAACGGGCTCGTCCTAACGGTAAAAGAAAAGTGTGGCGATATCGGTCAGCAGATTGGGATGGATTGCGCGAGTTTTATGCATCCTACCCTTGGGGGCGACTTTGTTTCTTTACGGATGATCCTGACATTTGTTCAGACTCAGTCACCGAAGTGGTATTATAGGGAATGGAATGTTACATTCCTAACTCTGTAGTGCCAATCGGTGGCTCTAGCCAACCATGGTTCGATAAGCTGTGCGCTGAGGCTGTAAGCCAAAAGCAGGCAGCTTATCGGTTGTGGAAGGCAGCTAAACAATGTTAGGATCCGCAAACTCCCGATCTAAAGAAGATATACAATGCCGCCACCAGGTCCCTCAAAAAGCGGCTCGTGAGAGCAAAATTTGAACACATCGGCAGAATTGGCGAACGGCTTGCTCACTTTCCTTCTGGAACGCGAGCATTTTGGTCGCTCGCCAAAGCTGTCGAGGGTAATTTCTGTCGGCCGTCCTTTCCATCGTTGCACACAGCGGACGACCAACTGGCGCATACCGCAAAAGATAAAGCCGAAGTCCTGGGCAACATCTTTGCAGCCAATTCAACTCTTGACGACGGAGGAGCAACCCCGCCTACTATTACGCGGTGGGGGAGCTCTATGAAAGAAGTTCGTTTTACGCAGAAAGCGGTTCGTAGAGCTCTTAGCTCCCTCGACGTCAAGAAGTCGTCCAGGCCGGACGGTATACCTGCTGTCGTGCTCAAGACTTGTGCTCCAGAGCTATCTCCAGTCCTGGCCCGTCTCTTCACACTCTCCTATACTACCAGCTGTGTCCCGTCTTCGTGGAAAGTTGCCCTAGTTCACCCTATCCCTAAAAAAGGTGATAGGACTGACCCATCCAACTACCGGCCTATAGCGATAACTTCCTTGCTCTCAAAGGTGATGGAGCGAATCATCAACGTGCAGCTTCTGGGTTACCTTGAAGATTCTCAGCTACTCAACGATCGACAATATGGCTTCCGCCATGGCCGTTCTGCTGGGGATCTCTTGGTATAGCTAACACACCGTTGGGCAGAAATCATTGAGAGCAAGGGAGAAGCCTTGGCAGTTAGCCTTGACATCGCTAAGGCCTTTGATCGAGTCTGGCATAGGGCTCTTCTCACTATGCTGCCATCATACGGGATACCCGAGGGGCTTTGCAAGTGGCTATCCAGCTTTCTTGGTGGTCGCAGCATTAAAGTCGCTGTCGACGGCTGCTGCTCATCCACCAAGCCTATCAATGCTGGTGTGCCACAAGGCTGCGTGTTATCACCAACACTGTTCATCCTGCATATCAATGACTTGTTGTCTATAGAGAACATTCATTGCTATGCGGATGATAGTACCGGTGACGCCAGATACACCAGTCGCGCTAATGTCCCTCGGACGCTAGTAGAAGAGAGTCGGGTTAGACTTGTGTCTGAAGTAGAGAACTCCCTGGAGCGAGTTTCTGAATGGGGACGACAAAATCTTGTACAGTTTAACCCCACGAAGACACAGGTCTGCGCGTTTTCTGCCAAAAATACTCCATTTGTCCCTGCGCCACAGTTCCAAGGAACACATCTAACTATCTCCAATAGTATCGGTATCCTTGGCGTCGACATAACGAACGACGTGCAGTTTCGGGGTCATCTGGAAGGCAAGGCTAAACTTGCCCCTAAAAAGCTTGGTGTGCTAAACCGGTCCAAGCAGTACTTCACTCCGCGGCAACGACTTGCGCTATACAAAGCGCAAATCAGACCGCACATGGAGTACTGCTCACATCTATGGGCCGGAGCACCCGCTTACCAGACTGACCCTCTCGACTCTATCCAGCGTCGCGCCGTTCGTATCGTCGACGATCCCATACTTACAGGCGGTTTAGAATCGCTTAGCCTTCGAAGAGACTTTGCGTCCCTCTGCGTATTTTACCGCCTGTATAACGGGGAGTGTTCCGAGGAACTGTTTGATCTGGTGCCAACACCTCACTTTTACAGCCGCACCGCTCGCCAGCGACGGGATATTCACCCCCATTTCCTTGAGCTCCCACGCTCATCTACACAACGGTTGTCTAGAACATTTATTCCGCGTACAACAATGATCTGGAGGGAACTTCCCGTCGCGGTTTTCCCTTTGCGCTATGACATGGGGTTCTTTAAGAAGGGCGTTATAAAATTTCTTAGAGGTCGGCAACGCGTTGGTGACATCCCTGGTGTTGCAAACGTTCATAGGCGACGGTAACCACTTTCCATCAGGTGGGCTGTCTGCCTGTTTGCCTGCTACTGACTATAAAAAAAAATCAAGTTGAGAATTCTTGTAAATGTACAAATACTACCACAGACGCAAAATCTTCTCGAAGCTATATTACTTATACTCGGCTAAAATTTGACATTAGCACCATACAACTTGATTTCAAAATGTGAATAGTAATACAAGAAACGGCCATAAACAAACTAGGGTGGACTGAGGTTGTCACAGCTACGAATCTGGAATCATGAAAACTCTAGTCCATTATAAACGAGAAAGTCTGTAATGATGGATGGATGTTTCTTACTCATTCATTGAATAAACTTTATAGTAACATGGCTTATACATCAGATTAACAGATTATAATCAAAGGTATTGTACTCTCTTGAGTTTTCGCGACTAGTACCTACACATAATAAAAGTACGTTTTAACTGAATGAGTAATGTTAAAAAAATTATTTCACCTACTGCCAACTTGTTCATTTTAATTATTTAATTTTAGTTTTGTTTATGGTTAGAATAAATAAATAAACAAATAAATTACTCATTAACACTTTAGATGTTTATCTTCCGTGATCACGGCAACTCAAAGTGGCCGAAACCTTGGAATAAAAATAAAATAAAACCGTTAAAACGTAGTTTTATTATCAAGGATTTTGCTCAAATTGGCGGTGTATCAACTAGAAACGCCGTCATTACGAATCTGTCATGTTTTTTTTCCAGTTTCAGCCCAGGCGAAAATTATTGCCCAAGTCCGATACTTTTTACTTATTATAGGCTAAATTACGAAAAATTCCTAATCTGTGATGTTGCCTGACGGTGCACAGTGTAAGTGGGGTGCGGGACGAGACGGACAACACGCGTCATCGCCAGATACACGACTGGAAGGTGGGCAGACGGTGATGTGCATATTGCCAATTCTCTATACGATGTCGTTCGTTCTCTGTTTGTGCCGTGCATCTTTGGAACGCACTGCCGGCAGACGTGCGCTCTGCTAAATCGATCCATAGTTTCAACAGACTTGTGAGGGAGCACTATCTAACTGCATAATATGTATTATTTGTTGTGTATGTATATGTACGTATATATATTTTGTATGATTATATGGTGTATATATATATATATATATATATATATATATATATATATATATATATATATATATATATATATATATATGTAAGTATATTATTGTACATTATATTATATATATATTATCATTAGTATAGTTTTAAGCTGCACGTCAACAATTTATTGTGATTAAGATCCTTGTCCATCCAAAGGTTGCCTGGAAAAGATTGCTTCAAGCAATAAGGCCGTCCATTGTACTAATACCTTCTAATCTTAAGATGTGCAAATGTGTTACTGTTTTAAGTTGGTGTACAATAAAGAGTATCTTTGTTGTTGTTGTTGTTGATGTCCCTAGCATAAAAATACAAAATTAAACTATTGAAGTATTTTCTTATATCAGTTAGTTAGTTAGTCTCAGTATCTACATAAATACCTAAGTGATTTTAAACTATGTAGCCAAACGCTGCGCTGGAAGCATGCCTCGTAAGAGTGTTTTTTTTATTGCACGAGTTCAGCAAACAGGCAGACGGTTCACCTGATGGAAAGCAGTTACCGTCGCCTATGGACATTTGCAACACCAAAGGCGTTACAAATGCGCTGTTGCTCTTTAAATTGAGACATATCTGTCCACTAATGCCCCGGAACACAACTCAAGATATGGCGGCGTACTCTAGACCAGCGGTTGTAGCCATACAGACGGGCAAATACACTACCACCTGGCTGTGGATTGTTTCGTCGTCTCTTATGACAGGGCTTCCAGCCACAAGAATTAATACTCTTTCTCCATTCCTCCACGAATAACTAAAGTAAATATAAATACTTACCATGAACTTCTCTTGAGCACTCATGTTTGAACGGCTCTTGAGATTGCAAATACGAAATTTCAACAGATGTGTCTTCTACGTCAATACTGCTCTCATGCGGTTTATCTGTAAATGACTTGTTTAAAAGTAACATCATATAGACTGGACAAAACTTTACTTTTTGTAGGATTCAATTCGGAGAGTGTGCTGTTGAAATGTTTGACCTGATTCCCCCTACACCATTCCATCTTCGAACTACAAGGCGCTCAGGTCTACGCCATCGTTTCCTCGTACGGCAGAGTTGTGGAATGCACTACCAGAGTCCGTATTTTCCGAAAAGCATAATTCGGGTATGTTCAAGTCTCGTGTGAATAGGTACTATCTAAGTAAGCGTGCTCCATCGTTCGACATTAGCCGTGATGGTGGTTAAACGCGGTGCGTGTGATGCCAAAGCAAATAGTAACTACTTTTACAAATCCGCTAGCAGCAAGAGAAAAATAAGTACATCTGTGTGTCTTTGATCCCGCTAGCAAAATTGTTGGCTGAACGTTTTTACTGGTAACTTTATATAGATATATATATATATATATATATATATATATGGTGGTGCCAAGGGTAAATTTTGAGGTCCTTCCCCACCTCGCCTATAGCACACCACGTAGCGGCGGTTGTATATAAATTGCCCTACCTCCTGGACTGGTGCGGCCTTCGATAATATAACTCAAGAACAGTGGACGGCAGGACAATCAAATCAATCGTTGCATCCGATTGATTATATGGGAAGGAAAATCAAGCCACTAACCTTAACCTCCCGAAACTGCACTTCTCCTAATTCGGCAAGCCTGGAGACGTCTGGCAGCGGTCGTCGAGGATCAATTGATTACACACAATGGGTTTAATGAGTCTTTTTTGTCACACACAAGTGGCGGTGAAATTATTAAAAGTAGCACATATGGCTGCGGGTCAGTTATGCGCGCGCGATCGTGTCGGCGATATTTTTTACTATTATAAAAATGTTGGGGCGGTGGTGCGGTTTTGTCCCTCCAGTGTCATAGCGTGACGACACAACATCGTTGGCCAATGAGCCTCCTTAGAAGCGTACAGATCGGAAGATGTCGGCGTGACTGACTTCATTCCGATCATATAATCAAATAAATGACCAATCGAAATAATTGGCCTAAACATCCACCCCGCCTTGAAAGTTCTCAGGTTAAACTTTCAAAACAGACCTAAGCCATACTATCAAAGGCCTCACGGAAGAGCGGTTTATATAAGCGGTATAAATACAAATAAAAGCGGGTTGATAATATGTAAGCGGGACAAATATACAATAAAAATAACGCACTGTTATTATCTTACCATACATAGATAACTACATACTAATATAAAAATAACATAAATTATAAAAATGAAGAAAATGAAATTATTGGGAAGGCAGTGGACATAGTTTCACTACTGGACGCTTAAAAGTACTATTCTGAGTCTTAACAAGAGCGACCCTAACAATACCATCACGTCCTGGATATACCTCCTTGACAATACCTAAAGGCCATCGAAGCGGAGGAACATCATCCTGGATAATGAGAACAATAGTACCCACTTTCAAGGAGCTACTTGAGGAACTCCATTTTAATCTGGATTGCATAGTGTGTAAGTATTCCAAACTCCATTTTTTCCAGAAATGCTGTACTAAATTGTCCAACAATTGTTTCCTATTTAATAAAGAGAGACGTTCCGAGGAGACGTCAACTGCGGGAAGGAACTGTAATGGAGTAGACATTAAAAAATGTGCTGGTGTAAGCACTTCCGGATAAGGATCCTCTGAAAGAACACATAGCGGTCTTGAATTAAGAATACACTCAATCTGAGTTAATATAGTCAAAGTTTCCTCATAAGACAGAAGTTGTGTTCCAACTACCTTATAAAAATGACGCTTAAAACTCTTCACATTCGCTTCCCAAATCCCCCCAAAATGAGGGCTACTAGGTGGAATAGTATTCCAAATAATTTTGCGTTGATTAAGCTCATTGCTTATGCAGTTTTGAAAATCAGAGGAAGCGGTTAAAGAATAAATCTCGTTTAATTTTGCCCTTGCCCCGATAAAATTTGTACCATTATCAGAGTATATAACTGACACAGGTCCTCTGCGAGATAAAAATCTCTTAAACGCATCTAAAAATGTGTCTGTTGACAAGTCAGAAGCCAACTCAATGTGGACTGCTTTAGTCGTCAGACAGACAAAAATACATAAATAAGCCTTTTGTGATTTTTGTCCTCGACGGCGAGTTAATGTTATATGTATTGGGCCTGCGTAATCTAAACCAGTGTGCACGAAAGCCTTCGCTTGCTGTACCCGATAAGAAGGAAGATCTGCCATTTTTGGCCAAGAGTGTGTTGGATTAGCACGAAAACATATGTTACATAATTTAACGCATTGCCTAATCGTATTTCTAGACGATAAAATCCAATAATTCTGTTTTATAAGCGAACTCAATAAACTTGCACCTGTGTGACAGTTTCTAATATGATAATGATCAATTAATAAATTTACTATATGATCCTTTTTTGGCAAAAGGAGCGGGTGTTGGGCTTCAAAAGGCAAGTTAGAGTTAGACAATCTACCTCCAATACGTATTAAACCTTTATCATCGATAAACAGGCTAAGATGTTTTAAATTAGATGGCGCAGAGCCATTTTCCAAAATTCTAAAAAGATCAGCAAAATGAACTTTTTGCACTGCTTGTATTAAATAATGTTCAGCGGTATTTATATCCGATAAAGTAATTTTATCTGATCGCGGTAAAATTTTTGCGAAACGCAAAATATATGTGATAACATTAACCACTTTATTCCAAGAAGAAATATTTTTAGAAACCTTGTAAATTAGTGGTAATTCATCGTTACACGTTAGGGTGACAAAAGTATGAAGCTTCTTCTCAGGTATATTAGAATCTGAATTAGTAATAAATGGAGTGATTGGCCATAGATCGGTCTGAGAGCGCAACCAAGCTGGTCCGCGCCACCACAGCTTATGTACCATTAAGTCAGACGGTAACATGCCGCGTGACACACAGTCACCAGGGTTCTCCATCCCAGAAATATGATAAAAGTGTTTAGCGTCAAGGTTTTCGTGTATTTTTGCTATCCTATTTGAGACGAATATGGACCAGCGGTGCGGGGAAGAATGAATCCACGATAAAGCTATCGTCGAATCAGAAAAGGCGTATATGTTAGAAATAGGATAACGAGAATTATAGCAATCGTAGATACAGCGAACTAGTTTAGACAAAAGCAATGCGGCGCATAACTCAAGACGAGCAAGTGAAACTACTTTGACGGGAGAAACCTTGGACTTAGAGCAAGCCAATTCTACAAAAATCTTACCAAATGGGTCGGTTACGTGCAGGTAAATAACACAACCATATGCTTTCATACTAGCATCACAAAAAGCAACAATATTTACCTTACAATTATTTGACACATTTAAATGTCGCGGGATGCGTAAATTGGATAAAAAAGTTAGTTCTTCTAGAAGTTTAAAGAAGCTAGTAGTGATATGATCTGGCGGTGTTTCATCCCAGTCTATGTTGGCATTCCAAAGTTCCTTTATGAGAAGTTTGGCGAACAAAATAACTGGTGAAACTAAACCCAAAACATCAAACAATCTCGCAACAGTGGACAAGATTGTACGTTTTGTACAAGTCGTTGTACACTTATTGACATTAAAGTAAAAACTGTCTTCAGCTGGATGCCATGCAAGACCTAAAATCTTCATCCCAGCTTCATCAGTGAAATCAACAGGTGCACAGTGCGACGGCGGTAATGTAGAGAGTAATTCAGCCGAATTACTTGCCCATTTCACTAAATCAAATCCTCCTGACGAAAACAGCAATTAGTTGCTTAGCGATGTCAATTGCTTCATCAGCGGTGGCTACGGAGGAAACCAGATCGTCAGTATAAAGAGAAGACTCTGCCACGGCGGCAGCAGCGGGATAGCGGTATTTTTCGTCAGAAGCCAGCTGGCGAATAGTGCGCATTGCTAGAAAAGGGCTGGACTTCAATCCGAAAGGAACGCGTAAAAACTTAAAAACACGAATATCTTCGGTAGTATTAAATCTATATAAGATTTTTTGAAACTTACAATGGTCATTATTAACACCTATTTGTAAGTACATTTGCTTAATATCAGCAGTGATAGCGATTGGAAATAGGCTAAAACTTAATAAAAGTTTAAAAAGGTCGGCCTGTAAATTAGGACCAGCATGTAGGATGTCGTTTAGTGACAACCCTGTATGTGTCTTGGCACTTGCATCCAGCACAATGCGTACCTTAGTGGTAGCCTTGTCTGTGCGGAGCACGGCGTGGTGTGGTATAAAGTAACCATCGTCGGAGTCCACCTCTGGTGGAATTTCCCATAAATATTTATTATTAATATATTCGCGAATTATTTCATTATAATTATCTCGAAGTGCATACGATTCTACGTTCCAGGCTCAAAAAACGGCGGTGTGCAGTAGCACGAGAATTTCCTAACGAAGACTCACTGTCCTTGAAAGGAAGCGACACAATATATCGGCCGTCACTATTGCGAGTAACGGTCGAACTGTAAATTTCCTCACAAGAAATATCCTCAGGGCTGGAGAAATACTGGCTAGGTAACTCCTCTAACTCCCAGAATTTCTGTAAGGAACTGTTCAACTCACTGTCAGTTAGTGAAAGACAAGCGGCAGATACAATATCCGTATCATCCGATAAAACACAAGAGATATCTCCCATTAAAATATAACCGAAAGTGGTTTCCAGTAGCGGTGGAGCGGGGGGAGGGGCCTCGACGCGGCCATTCAATAAAATAAACGGAAATAATTGCGAACCTAAAAGTATATCTATTTGAGCGGGTACATTCCAATCATTGTCCGCCAAAGGTATATTTTTCATAAAATACATATGCGATGCATTTATATAGCGCGTTGGCAAATCATCCGTAATACGGTCAACAACCAAAACATTAATGTTATACTTATACGGCGAAACTCGCGACTCAATAGTCAAGTTAGTATAACCATAAATCGGACGACTGCTCGTACCAACTCCTTTAATAAAAGAATTATTTAGCGGTGAAATGTTTAAATTAAGTTTTTTACAACAAGACATTGTCATAATATGATTTTGAGATGCATTATCTATTAAGCAACGAACAAGTAATTTGTTCCGAGTGTTATTTTTATAAGCATATACCTGCGCGGTGGATAATAAAGCATGCGAACGCGGCATGCCAGTCGATTCATTATCGAGCGAGCTACATGCATAAGTATGCATAGCCAGCGCGACAGACGCAGCGTCCGCGCTTGGTGTCACTTGTTGCGCTTGAGCATCGACGTTGTTCATATCACTCAATGTATTGGAAGTATTGAGATTAAAATTAGTATTGAAATGTAAAAGTGTATGATGACGTTTTTGACATCTTGTACATGTACGGTTCGATTTACATTTAGCGGAAGTATGCGATAAACTTAGGCAATTTATACAGCCATGTTTTTGTTTTATAAAATTAAAACGTTTTTGAGGAACAATATTTTTAAAATCCGAACATTCATATAAATGAATGTGGTCAGTTTTATTACAAAAAATACAAATATTTTTGTTAAGTTGCGTAGATATATAAGATCGAGATATTTTAGCGGGATTTTTGTTTTGATAAGTTTTAGGTTTTAATTCAGATTTAGAAGTTCTTTCCAAGACTTTAACTTGTTCTCGAATAAAAGTAACAAATTCTTTATAAGTGGGTAACTGTCCCGGTTTTCGATAAGAAGTTTCAAAAGATTTTACGGTTTCTGAATCTAACTTCTTGAGACCAATATGTACGAAAATAAATTCTTTAAAATTATCTATATTTAATTGTTCTAAAGCGGTGTAAGTTGTTGTAAATTTATCAATAAATGACTCTAAGTTGTTTGAATTTAAATTGGAAATTGGTTTAAAATCTAATATTTGGTCTATATAATTAGATGCAAGGGCGCGGTCGTCCTTATATTTGTCAATTAATGAATTATAAAGCGGTAAATAATTTTTAGATGCAGGTGTAATACCTGTACAAATACTTCGTGCCTTTCCAGTCAACGAAGATAATAAATATTGTATGCGCTCAGTGTCATTCAATGTGTTATTTTCGTGAATTAACATGTTAAATGTTTCTATAAACAAAGGCCAATCATTTAAATCGCCATTAAACTGTTTTAGTTCAATACGCGGCAACTTAACGTTGGATCGTAACTCACTGTCGCTAGTGGACTTTGAACCTGATGCGGACGAGTGTTTTCTAGAAAAACGATCTCGTGACTTTATAATGCAATTATATAAATCGGTAAAAGACCAAACAGACTCATAATTAGGTTTTTGAGAAACATCTAACGAATTATTCAAATCATCAACGATTTGAACAAATTCAGACCGAAAATTGTCAGAGATACTTTGTGACTTTGTAAGAAAATTATCAATCATTTTGTCATCAGAATCCGATTCCGGAATGCAATCATAGATAGATTGTAAGTATGCAAAGTATGAATCGCGCTTAGCGACAAGCAATTCAACTTTCCTTTTGGACTTTTCAGTTGCCATTTTCAAATAATAAATAAACAGAAGATATGTACGTTATAAAGTAAGTTTGCAAGATATAAAATTATTAAACATAAATGTGTACATCAATATCGGGGATTAAGTCGCGGTCGAACTCAGCGTAGTTCGTAGTATTGGGTGACAATATGCCTACCTTACTTTATAATCGCGCGAGAAAAAATGAAACGTATATTGGGCAAAGAAATATTTTATCAATACTACGTGTCTCAGATGGTTAAAATCGCAATGATTTTAGCGGGAATAAAGAGCGGTAAAATGCCTACTTGCCTAATTAACTTATAGGTTCGTTACGGCGAATAATTCAATAAATGAATTATATGAAATTGAGCACGACACAAGAAATAAGTTGACAAAAATTCTCATAATTATTCCAGTGATTAACTTACACTATTGGCGCGGTAGGATATACGAAAGTCTATCCAGGAACGTGTGCAACGTAATTAAATATATATTAAGGTGATAATGGAAAGATTTGTGGGTTTTACAGTAAATAAAAATACATATATAGGACAGAAAATAATATATAAAATACAATAAAATCGATAAAACCATATAATCCGGCTAGAAGTGACCATAAATTTGATGGTGCCAAGGGTAAATTTTGAGGTCCTTCCCCACCTCGCCTATAGCACACCACGTAGCGGCGGTTGTATATAAATTGCCCTACCTCCTGGACTGGTGCGGCCTTCGATAATATAACTCAAGAACAGTGGACGGCAGGACAATCAAATCAATCGTTGCATCCGATTGATTATATGGGAAGGAAAATCAAGCCACTAACCTTAACCTCCCGAAACTGCACTTCTCCTAATTCGGCAAGCCTGGAGACGTCTGGCAGCGGTCGTCGAGGATCAATTGATTACACACAATGGGTTTAATGAGTCTTTTTTGTCACACACAAGTGGCGGTGAAATTATTAAAAGTAGCACATATGGCTGCGGGTCAGTTATGCGCGCGCGATCGTGTCGGCGATATTTTTTACTATTATAAAAATGTTGGGGCGGTGGTGCGGTTTTGTCCCTCCAGTGTCATAGCGTGACGACACAACATCGTTGGCCAATGAGCCTCCTTAGAAGCGTACAGATCGGAAGATGTCGGCGTGACTGACTTCATTCCGATCATATAATCAAATAAATGACCAATCGAAATAATTGGCCTAAACAATATATATATATAGATGTATATAGATATATATATATATATAGGTTGGGGAAAAAGTGTTTTCGCATATAGTATGTATGAACTTTTAATAAGATCTCTTTGGCTATACCATTTGTATCTGGCTGGTTTTGGTATCATTAAAAAGTTTTAATTTTAAAGAAGACAATTCCAAATTCAAATTAGGAAAATCTGTGATTTTTATTTGTTTCTCTTATTGTTAAAATGAGTGAATCTAATGAAGAAATTCGATACATTTTAAAATTTTACTACAAAAAAGGTAAAAATGCAACACAAGCCGCGAAAAAAATTGTGATATTTATGGACCTTATGCAGTATCTGTGAGAGTAGCGCAAATTTGGTTTAAGCGTTTTCAATCCGGAAATTTTGATATCAAACATGCACGTCGCTCTGGTCTCCCTGTTACGGACAAAATTGATGCCATTTTGGAAAAAGTGGAGCAAGATCGGCATATTAGTAGTTACGATGTAGCTGGAGAACTGGGAATTGACCACAAAACGGTTTTGGCGCATTTTAAAAAAGCTGGGTACACAAAAAGGCCCGATATTTGGGTGCTTCATGAGGTCACAGAAAGAAACCTTATTGAACCGTGTACTCATTTGTGATTCTTTATTATGACGTAATGAAACCGAACCATTTTTGAAGAAGCTGATAACTGGTGATGAAAAGTGGATCACGCACGACAAGAAAGTGCGAAAAAGTTCGTGGCCAAAGGCCGGTCAGGCTTCACAGACTGTGGCGAAACCCGGGTTAACTCGCAACGAGGTGATGCTGTGTGTATTGGAAGGGCATTATTCATTATGAGCTGTTACCGCCAGGCAGGACCATCGATTCTGAACTACACTGCGAACAACTGATGAGATTAAAGCAAAAAGTTGAGAGAAAGCGGCCGGAATTGATCAACAGAAGGGGTGTGGTTTTTCACCACGATAACGCTAGACCTCACACATCTTTAGCCACTCAGCAAAAATTACGAGAGTTTGGCTGGGAGGTGTTAATGCATCCGCCGTATAGTCCTGACCTTGCACCTTCAGATTTTCACCTGTTTCGGTCTCTGCAGAATTCCTTAGGCAGTGTCACATTAACATCACGACAGGACTGCCAAAACCACTTGTCGCAGTTTTTTGATCAGAAGCCCCAAAATTTTTATAGCAATGGGATCACGTCCCTACCTACAAGATGGCAAAAAGTTATCCAACAAAATGGCACCTACATACTTTAGTCAAATGTAAATAAACTTTATAAAAAAAACCTTTCGAATTTTTATATAAAATGCGAAGAAACTTTTTCCCCAACCTAATATATATATAATTCATAAATCAATGTCTTTATTGTTATAGCTATTCAATTTAGATAATTATTGGTTGTATGCAGCAATAATTCATTAATACACTAGTATATATCACATTCGTTTCTATCATACACAAGCTTTTGGCGTTGATTTGCTTTTACATGAGCGGTATTACCCATAGTCGAGTATGTCGCGTTTTATTTTAAAATAAATAAAACGCGATCAAAATAAGATTAAGAAAATTAGTTTATTTATTTGTTTTTGAAAATAAGTTGGTAAGAAGTGGGTTCTTGCCAAACAAAAATCAGTTTCCCTGGCTAGTCTTAAAATAGGTACCGCACTCTTCTGATAATCCTTGCAGTATGATGGGTAGCATGGCAGTCTCTTATTCGCAACTCCTATTACACGAGGCTCAGGCAGATCGAGGGAGTAGATTTCAGCGAGAGTGCGAGGAGTTTACTCACAACCAAATTCCGCCATTCAGTCGTTTATTTTGCACAACTTGAGACGTTCCTTTACGTGTATCAAATTATTGTGTGATATTATGGTATTTATGGCTGGTGACTTTTTTAAATTATATTTTATATTATTATTAATTGATATTCATATATTTTAATTTAAATTATATGTATTATTTTATTTTAAATGTTTATAGTTTTAGATTTTTGAAGATTAGTAAGCAACGATTGTAAATAGTTGTTACAAGTAATAGCGCCCAAGAAGGCATTTTTTTTGCTTAATTAACAAATATTAAGGAAAGTTTCATACGTTTTGTGTCAAAATAGTGATTACTGAATAAACGAACGATCGTATAATTTTTTCCAACTTTTAATATTAAGTTATTCAGAATGAATATAAAAGGTTTTTCTTAAATGAACGCCATTCCCCCAGCTTCCCCTTCTAAGTAGTACAGATAACAGTTCTATTTTATTTTTTATTCTGCTTGTCCTGATAGTCACGATATGTCTAAGTGTTATTTTCTGTTTGTGTTTTTTTATGTCTTTTCATCTGTTTTTTTATAATTTAATTATTATCATCTTATGTCTATTACAAAGTATCTACTATTTTACAAGTTTTACTTATTTAATTTTTTTTCTTATAATTATACTATATTTTTATACATTTTTGTTCTCTTATATCCTATAAGCCGTGCGCAGAATGCCGCTAACTACATACTATTATTGTACATACTTATGTAAAGTATAAACAATAATAAATTTATTGCAATATGTAACTATTTATGTAACCTTTTTTGTCAACCCTACTGACCATCGACGCGTGACATCATGAGACTCTCGGCAAACCTGCGCACGGGTAGTAATTTATTTTCTTTTGTTTCGATCTTATAGGTATCAGATACAGGGTTTTTGGCCTCTCTATATTACTACGATAGTTACACGTTTCACCTTTGACAGGCATACAACATTTTTCCTCGGCGATTGTCATTAATTAGTACTCTTCATACGCACTTAGGCAAGACTTGGAACCGGTTTAAAATTGACCAGTTTTAATCAGTTATAACCGGTTTTAGTCGACTATTTCACTCGGAGTGTGAATCTTAAAAAGAGTGTTTTATAGGTAAACCTGAATTAAACGATTTATGTCACTAGAATGACTTTCTTATGCTATCTCTCTCAATTCTCAACGTGTTTGTGTGTGTAATAATAGTAATAGATATTTTAAGGTCTTTATTGGTTTTATTTTAATGTACAAATGAAGGTATCTTAATTTAGGAACGTTAATTAATGTCTGCTCAGGCCGCTCAGGGTCAGGGAGTCAGGGAGTCTCCGTGTACTTATAACTAGAGTTGCGTTGGACACGTACGAGCCTGTACATTTGTCCCGTACAAAATCCAATTGTACTGATACGGTACAAAATCTAAAAGAGTAATGCTTCAAATATTTTGTCGCGCTACTACTCAATGTACTACTTACTACTCGCGCCTCAAATGTAAGAGGAAGGACGGAACAAGGCATAAGCTACAATAGTACAATAACGCCTCTACGGATATTCAAATGATAAACAGGGACAACATGACTCTGTAATATATAGGTACAATTTGTGAGAAACGGTACAAACGAGAGAATGACGACCATCGCTTCAAATATACTACCGCACTACAAATGTACTGCTACGATACAAATGTACTAGCATGGTATAAATAGTATAAAATGCCTCGCCTCACTTGAAATGGTACATTGTATTGGTCAGTACAAAATGTAATGTTACTCTTAAAAACTCATTTTAAAATCATGTACTGCCCAAGACTATAATTTAGGCGCAGAGATAAAAATGGTTCACACTAACTTTATGTACAAGTGTCCGAGATTCAAGACATTTAACCATAACTTGTGATTTCAATTACGCTCTTAAGATCTCGTCAGCGCGATGTATTTATTCAACGATATTGCACAGCGCCATCTTAAGTGAAGTTAAGTGGATTAAATAAAAACTAATTATAATTTTTGATGTTCTTGGACCACTTGATGGCGTTAGTTTCCGTTTATTTTTGATTATGTAGGAGAGAGCCGCTGGGATGCACATATATTCTATGGTCGTCTGTCGAGCGAAAGCCACAGAATACATGTACTCTAACGAGGCGAAAGCTCTATTCATTATAATCCAGCAGTAATTATTGTGACTGCTGGTACTAGACAATAGTACGAAAGTTATGTAAGGTATATAACATTCTAGTTATGTTAATATTAGCGTAGAAAGTTTACATATTCTATGAAATAAATAATGTAAATTACGATGTTTTGATAATAAAAATTTTGAAATGAATAAAACGCTTTGCCAATATTATGTATTAAACATTCAATATGTTTGTATATTTATCTATATTACCCAATTTAAAATCTAACACGTGCAAATGGCGGTGACGGCCGCGGTGAGCTGGACGAACGCGGCAGCGCACATATCTAATAGGCAGCCCGGGATCTTCGATCGAAATTTGGATTTGGTATGGGCTCCGGCTTGCCCCCCTAGATCCGGGGCTGCTAGAAGGTAGTGAGGGATGATGTGATGTGTATATGGTTGTCCGTTGTCCGTTGAGCGGTGTACGGGTAAATAAAGGATAACTTTCGTCGTACACTTTTAATCACACACTCTCATGTTGTATACAGTTCAGAAGGATTTAGGTGAAGGTAAGCAGCAAGAGCGAGAACTGAATTTTGTTCGCGAGCACGAATATCGTGGGCCCGCGTTGAAGGCGTGTGTCGGACTGTCTGCCGAAAAGTCCCGACTTGCGTTTGGTTGTTGTTGAGATGTTGTTTACGCGCCAAGAGAATCGGCGCGAAAGTTACGCGCCCGCGCTGTCAAAAACGATGCGCTGTTTTATTTTTATTAGTTTCGCGCCTGTGTGCTTGTTTATCATGTTGGCACTAACGTCGCCACAGTGGATAGATAGATAGATAACACTTTATTATATACCAATACAAAAATAAACTTAAAGAGTAAAATCATATCTAGTTATGTACAAAGGGCGGTCTTATCGCTAAAAAGCGATCTCTTCCAGACAACCCCAGAATGAATTATAAATATACATACACATATATATATAAGCAGAAATTTGATATATTACATAGACATTCCTACATCCGTACGCATAGGCGAAGATACGGTCTTGCGTACAAATCAGTTTAAGTACTTGGGATCTGTACTTAGTGCATCCGGGGATATCGACCACGACGTCAAGGCCCGTATCACAGCAGCTTGGGCCAAGTGGCGTGAGGTGACAGGTGTCATTTGTGACCCCAAAATGCTGGTTAAATTAAAAGGACAGGTCTATAAATCCATCATTCGACCTGTCCTTTTGTATGGCAGTGAATCGTGGCCTGTACTTGAGCGACACAAGCAAGAACTGCGTGTCACGGAGATGAATATGCTGCGATGGATGTGCGGAGTGACGCGGAAAGACCGGATCAGGAACTCCCACATCCGTGGCAGTCTTCATGACCGTGATATATGACATTTACGATGACCAAAAATACTAATTTTTGGCCATCGTTTTAAATACCACTAGCGATTTTGCTTGTCTGATAGCAACAGGAAGCGCGTTCCAAAGCTGTATGGCCTTATCGGTAAAAGAATTGTAAAAAGTTGAGGTGTTAAATTTAAGTTTAGTAGGAGGGCGAAAATTATGAGAGCACGAAAGAAATTCAAAACGTTGTTTAAGGTAATCAGTAGAAGGTATTGTATAATAGTCTGTTTAAAATCTTAAGAAAGACTTACCTCTGGTTAATTCGTCAATATTTAGTAATACAAATGCTTTACTCCTGGTTACGGTGTCCGGTGTTTGCATCTTGTTAATTGCTTTACAATGTAATGTAGATAAATGATCTAACTTTAATAATTTTAAAGTTAACATTGAACTTACAATGTCTTTAATAGCTTTATTTTCTATATAGTATGTATTGTTGTGATTAGTTCCTGAAATAAACAGTAAAAATGTTCGAAAGGAGACGGATACGCTTTCATACACTCTTGGATCCAGATTGTAAAAAGATGAGTAGGATTTTAAAATTTATTTTTATTATGTTGATATTTAATAAAACTGTGTTTTAACGGTTTTAAGCGCGGTAATTAATTTGATTTTTATTATTCCGACGTTTCGGCCACTTTTCAGTAGCCGTGATTACGGAAGACAAAGATGTCGAGCGTCAATGTCAACTTATTCATTTTAATTATTTAGTTTTAATTTTGTTTATGGTTATCATTTACTCTATGGGAGTCTAACCTAATTTACCACCGCTTCGCAACGTGTTGTGGATTGGAGTGAACAAGCGGCGCAAGAAACTCTTCACCAAACATGGCTAGCTCTAATATTTTATATAATGTTACCGAGTTGCAGGACTCGAATTAAAATGCCGTTGAAATTATTTATAGAATTTATTAGAACTATACAAACACGTATAACACAGGTACAAATATAACTGTACACAACCAATCCAAACGTAATGCACGATTCAATCACACGCGCAAAGTCCGTCACTAACGTCTTGCTTCGCTTGTGGCTATCGCTAGACTGCCGATCTCTCCATTGGGCCATTGCTTTATACTGCACCGATAAAATATGGCTGCCCGACCGCGTAGACTGAATTTCTTAGAATCAGTTCGACACACCTGGCTAATGACTGCCATAAAAGATTACAATACATAATGGGCTGTTTTCTAATTACAAATTTTAAACACAAAGTAAACAAAAGAAGTCCAAATGCGGAAAGGTAATAAAGTGTGCTTTTATGGTATGCGGGTGTGAATCTACTTTTGTCGGCGTGTAGGTCGTAACAATAATATTAAAATGGGTGGGAGGAAAAATAAAAAGAAATTATCAATCAAGTTGGTTTGCATCAAGCACCGGAACGGTGGACGCAGAACGAGCTCACAGTGTCTTGAGGTCTGGCAGTTGGTTTTTGCTGGGTTTGGGTCTTAATAGTTTTGATGATTGGATCCGAAACAAGTGGTACTTGCCAACCCCACTTAAAACCGTTAATAAGTAGTTTTATTATGTATAATAGTCGCGAAAACTTAAAAAAATATTATATGTTGATATTTTATTATAATTGTAGTGGGTTTAGTTATTTTAAACGAATTATCGTGTGGTGTAAGTGTTTTCATATAATTCATTTTTGAATTTCATATAGATGAAATTCAAAAATTAATATATGAAAACATTTACGTACGTACTTACTTAAGTATATAGATACTTATATTAATACGTGAAGCAAAAACAAAGCAATAACTTTGTAAAAAAAGGGTTTTATGAAATTTTGCATATTTATAGTCTATATAAAGAAAGGGTGCAGAATGCTAATATTTTTTTTAAATTGTGCATAAACAATGCATTAAATCAATAAAAAATACATTACACACACACGCATATATACTCTTTTATTTATTGTTAAAGTCAAATTAACAGTGTAGCCTTAGCGAGATCCTGTGATTAAAGAAGTATAGTCTTTGACATTAATTAATATGGTTGAATTTCGACCACGGACGATCACTAGTTCATATAAATCGACGATGGAAATCAAAGTCGGTAAAAAAAACAAATTTTGTTGTTGAAATTTCAGTGCATGTTCTTAATAGTCATGCTGTTTTAGATTAAAGTGTGCAGCATCTTTATTGGGAATATATAAGGTCGGCTCGTTGAGACAGAGTTAGTTGAGTTTCAACTTCGATCGTGTCGTTACTAAGTGTACTTGGACATGTTGTATTTGTAAAATCTGTAAATAATTACATGTGTGAACTTTTAATAAAGGCGTGAATTTTAAATAGAGATTCATTTCGAATCCTGCAAATTCGTTGTAGTATAACCTAAAAACAAAACTTACCGAATGACTGCAACCATTGGATGTTTGAATTTTCCGTAGTGTTGCAGGTAAAAGTAACTACGTCGTTAGTCTTGTAGCAGATTTGGTCTGTAAGATATTGAAAACGTTAATAGATATAATTAGCTACTAGATTATTCGAAGTTGTTCTGTCAAAATTTTAATATTTTCTCTAAAAGCTATCGGAAAGGTGCAATGCTGACATTACACTATTCAACCAAATTGTACTAATTTGATTTAAAGGATACGGTGACATTTAAGTAGTTTTATCCAGACTAAGTTCTACTAAAGAACATTTTTAAAGGCAATACATATAAGTTAAAAATTAGGTATACTTCTTAATTTATGCACACTGCCTCGCAACTTATTATCACTGTTTTAAGAAGAAGAAGAAGCAAGAGTCTGCCCAGTAACACGTCTAGATATTTTTTTTTTAGTTCATATTTTCATTTAGTTGAATGATTACTTGGGATGTGTGATCCAAATTGAAAATTAGGAGTAAACATTGCAAATCCTACCACTATACATTTTGATAAAGTAGAGGGCGCTTCAATTTTAATTATTTATATGATATAATAATTTTTAATTATGCCAAGGTGTTTAAGCTCTTACCTATTAAATTATAGTAATTATTATTATTACAAACATCCTGGGTTATGTTGGCAATAGGCATATGTCGTAAATAAAGTAACTTGATACTTATACGTTTTACATAATAGTAAAAAGTACTAATAAGTATCAATTACTCGTGACATAATATTGGAGTTGTAGAGTTTAGAAAAAAAATGTGAAAGTGGCGCCCCTATTATTTTCTAATCTATTTGGCCATACTCTACCTGCATCTGCGGTGATATGTGTATCATTTGTCATTTTTCTAATGTAAGTAATTTCAGCTACTGGACATTCACGTCTATTTTTCAGTTCATATGAAGTCCGTGGGCTATCAAATGTGATTTCCTCTAAAACAGAAATCTTTATATATAAAATTATTCTGTATATATGTATGTCGCCCCTGGACCAATTTTGATGCAATTTTTTGTGTGAATTCACGAATGGTTTATGTTCACAGTTGGATCCGGTAGGTGTCGCTGTAATCGGGTTCCAGGATTTTGACGAATAATATTGTATGTGTTTGAATGGGTCCCGGGATGGTTTAGATTCACAATTAGACCCAGTAGGTGTCACTGCAATCGGGTTCTACATTTTTTGTTTTCAAAACAGAACGACGTCTGCCGGGCGCGCTAGTATACATTATATTGTTACAACTTAGCCAAAATTCCACGAAGCACGCCGATAAATGTGAATGCACACCTGCCGGCCATAAAGCACAGTTTATTACCCGCCCGTATTTGGAGTTCTTTTGTTTACTTTATGTTTAAAATTTGTAATTAGAAAAGCCACCTATTGTGTATTGCAATCCTTTATGATGGTCGTTGGCCAGGTGCAGTCCTTGGAAGATTCAGTCCACGCGGTCGATTGTTGTATCGTATAGTTAGTATAAAACAATGCACGAACGAAGGGGTGAGGCAGTCAAGCGACGATTATGATACGAGCAAGACGTGTGTACATTCGATGAGCTATATAGTGACGGACTTTACGTGCGTTATTAAATCGTGCATTACATTTGGACTTCTTGCGTCCGGTTATATTGGTACCTGTGTTATACATATTTGTATAGTTCTAATAAATTCTATAGTAATTCCAACGGCATTTTAATTCGAGTCCTGTAGCTCGTAACAATATTATAGAATATCTTTAATTCGACAGAAAATAAATATGAACCTTAATTACAATAGTAGTGCCAGCAAAACTTCGTTCGATGTTGTCATGATCAAGATGTATTTATCAGTGAATTGCAACGGCAGCGTCATCTTTTTCATTATATTGATCTATCCCGTGAAAACGACGTAATTCATCTGAGTAAAAAGTCCCTTAAGTGTTGACCCTGGAGATCAGTTAACTCTGTGTCGTGGTTCATTTAAATCTATTCAGTAGTCTTCATGCGATGCTCTATCTAACAGACAAATAAAAATTGTAAACGTTGTATTTTTATAATCTGCTAGTCCGAATTAGCCTAGGATTTTTATTTTTTAAATTCAGTCTACAAACTCTCCTATTACGGATTTATTACATTGTTACTATTTTGTAGGATTTGAATTTACCTATAATGCTGCTGGAATTACCACAATCTTAAATAGAAATACACGTAAGTATTTCACAGTTCTTACAAATAACCCAACACAACAAGTCCAAACCGTAAAGTAGAAAATCTTAATAACATCAAACACTTAATATTTATAAGAGTAAAAATATAAACATTGAGTTTTTCACTCAATATTTTACATACACTTAATAACGCCTCGATTGCAGTTGAAATTCGAGTAACTTTGTCTTAACGGGACGGCCTTATATATTTGCAAAATAGACATGGACCCTCTAAGAAGCATGCATTCATGAGAATTTTAAAATTTATCAGGTTGGATCCGAAACACATGGCTTTTAAGAACTTACAATGGAATTTCAGCAATAAAACGGTTTATGTCTTCTACTCGATGACCGGCCGCAAACCAAAAATAGGAATTAGCTATTAATAATACACGGTTACTTGTCAATATTTAGAAAATTAACGCGAACAAATGCCAGTGAATAATTAAAACAATCATAAAGTCTTACAGGTAATTTAAATATCAAGGGAAATAAAATATGTGTTCGCAAAGGATCATGATCGGTTCGCAACAATATTATAGATATACATATCTATAACATAATAAATCTGTAGAACGTAGAGTTTGTACAATATTGCGGTACTCAATTTTATCTCATCACGTGTTTGTGTATGTGTTTCAAATTCAAATTGAATTTGAATTTGAAACACATAAACACATCTGAGATTTACGATCCGATTTACGTGATTCTTGTTTTAATTCGATGCGGAATAGTTGCCATTTGGTCCCCTAATTTTTTTTAGTTATGACGGAGGAGTATGAAATTTCGCACACTTATGTAGAGAAGAAGCGACGAATGCTTATATATTTTTAAAATTATGCATAATAAATACATTAAATCAATAAAAAAACATTACACACACTACCATGTATTTGACTCACAGACGCAATATATACATATATACTCTTTTGTTTATTGTTGCCTTTGGGAACAACTGATTATGGTCGAATTTCGACCACAAGCGACCACTAGTTATGATAATTATATTTTTATATAATATTTTTACCAAGCTGAATAATTATAATTTTTAAGATATATTATAACACATATTATTCAGATTCCATGTTTTCATTTTGAACAAATGACACGAGAGGCTTATGATATATAAAATAGGAAACGGATACTCTAGTTTCAGTTTGATTTATGAACTTCAGAATTTCAAAATATTTCCAACTTTAATATACTGTCAGGCTTTATCGTTCCCAACCAGGGGCGTAGTTACCACCATATCAGGTGTATCAATGATACGGGGCCCCCAGGCTACAGGGCCCCCAAAGTGTAAGCAAACATTCCTAAAAAATATCTATAATCTTTTATAGATTAATAACATTTTTGAGAATAAGTGCTGGGCCAACAGAAACGGTTATCAGACTTGTCATTATTGTCGATAGAGGCAGAAAATCTAGAAAAACTGGAATCGTCTTCAGCTATGGATCATTTCATAAATAAGCTTGCCTTTTGGGCAAAAGGCGGGAAAAGTGTATCTTTTATTTGAATTATTTCTCTAACTTAGCTCCTAGGATCATTGAGTATAAGTAATAATTTCTAAGCAATATACAATTATTTTAATTCAATTCGAGCATTTTGTTGTTTCTTTTATAAAAAAAACTTTACCCTTTTTAACCGATCAAAATGGAGGATATTCTCAACTCGTCTATATGATTTTTTTTATGTTCGTTATTCGATTTCTCTGCCAATTATGATCCGATTTTTAATATTTTTCTTTTAATCGAAAGGTTATACTCCCGAAATGGTCCCATCGTCACCTTGTTAGGGTCTAATGAGTGGATTCCAAGGAATTTGAGAAACACACGAAAATTGTTGGCCAACTTCTTCGTAACACGATATCTCCGTCAATTGTAGACCAATTTTCATATTGTTTCTTTACTCGTAAACGTATACCTACTCCCGAGTAGTCCTATGGTCACCAAGTCAGGATCTAATGATTGGATCGGATCCCAAGGATATCGAGCATAACCCGTATTAAAGAACGCCGTGCGCGTAAATTCTTGTATACGCGTATAGCTATTACATTTTCTACAGGCGTTTATTATTTTATATGCATGTTAAATGATTTTTTTGTCAATTGTGGATTAATTTTGATTTTTTTCTTTATTTGTAAGTATACAGCCGAGGTGGTTCCATGAATTTGGGTCAGGGTTTGGTTTGTGTATCGCAACGAACTCCTGCAGAAATCTCCCCGTGCAGGAACAGAAAAAAAAGTACTAATTGCTGCGGCCTGTCGTACGAGGCGATAAAACAATCCACAGCCAGGTGGTAGGGCATTTGCTCGACTGGATGGCTACCACCCCTGGTCTAGAGTATGCCGCCATCGCCATAACAACTTTAAGTCGTGTTTCGGCATCAGTGGCCAGGTTCCAGTTTCTCCTTCAAGACCGGCAGCACATTGGCAGGACCTCTGGTATTGCTAATGTTCATAGACG
The DNA here is from genome assembly GCA_039645545.1 of Dendrolimus houi. Taxonomy (NCBI): domain Eukaryota; kingdom Metazoa; phylum Arthropoda; class Insecta; order Lepidoptera; family Lasiocampidae; genus Dendrolimus; species Dendrolimus houi. The sequence continues at coordinate 30,433,598 of CM077117.1, read as the reverse complement.
ACGGTAACCACTTTCCAGCACAGTTGGGCCGTCAGCCTGTCTGTTGTGCTTCAGCAATAAAAATAAATACTTAGACTTAAACTCTGCGCTACTTTTTATCCTAGGAATCCCGGGGGAATTTTCTGGTAATGATTTAAAATGGTCAGATTAAAAAAATCTATGAAATAAAATTTGTGATACTTTTTATTCCGGGAATCCCGTGGGAATTTTCTCAGGAACGGTTCAAAGTTATTCGAGTGCATACAAATTAGTTTTCACTAAAACGACAGCTTACACTCTTTTTTAAATGTTGTGGTATTTTGTGTCCCAGGAATCCCGCGGGAATTTCAAGTCGTGTGTGGACGAAGTCGCGGGTATATCCTAGTATACCTATAAATAAACAAAACATACCTGCACTTGAAGAGATTTGAAAATATGGTACAAAACTGAAGATATAAGAGACCACTGTATTATGATAAAAATTCCAATTCATTGTAATATTTTAAAACAAACTACATAAAATATGTGTAACCAATTTTTTGTATACAATTTTCCCGTCTTTTATAGTTATTATTATTTTTAGTGTTATATATATGTATATATATACACATATATATATATATATATATATATATATATTCAGATTGTAATTATATTTTATACATTTAAAACAATACTCATATGTGCAGTTGCAGATAAATTGCACAAAACTAAATGTTAGACTCTAATTATATCAAGAATATTTTACCTCGAAGGAAATATTTACAATAAATAATATTATGGCATAAACCAGTGGTACTCAACATTTTTCACTGGGGCCACAAACGCGTTTTAGTTATGGTGTCACGGGTCGCAAAAATTAGGTAATGATTTCTTAGGTTTTCATTCGCCATTGTTACAAATTGAATTAAACAACTATGAATGGATTAATCGCGTGTATTTTAACATTTTTTTCACTTCCTGACCTTTCAAACCCGTTGCAATGGCCATGGTTACAAGCAGTTGTTTAATTCAAATTATTTAGGTGTTAATATAAAACCAAATACAAAGTTAATCAACTATTTAAAGTAATGAAAAACGCTTGGATCATTTATTGACCTGGTAAAGTAATTTAAATATTATAGCTTATTAATGGTTAACATTTTATATATTCATATTTACTACCTAATGTTTTTCTCATTAGACGCGTCTTGCGTCGATACTTTGGCAGCGTCCCATCTTCCAGCCACTAGCATGTCTGCCGGTACAGCTGCTGCACAGCAGGAGGCCCTAAAACGCCGCAAATACTCAGCCATCGGAAATGGCTACATATTTGCGGCTTTTGGGGTCGAGACCCTGGGACCATGGGGGCCTGAGGCGCACAAGCTTTATCAAGACATAGCCAAGCATCTGGTGGATGTCTCATGTGACCAAAGACCGGTCTATACCTCGGACAACGCATTAGCGTTGCCATTTAGCGAGGCAATGGCTCCAGTCTTTTGGACACGTTTCCAACGGTCTGGTACTAGATTTTATAGTTGAATTTTAGTTTGTATATATAAATAAAATAATAAAATAAAAAGAATTTTATTGTCACCAAATATATAACAAATTTTGTCTTAAAATTAAGACTGGATACTAACACCTAGACTAGGCTAAGCCTGTATGTATCCTTAGGTGTTAGTTACTTCCAGTGACTTAATAACTAAATTTATGTAACAAATTAAAATTAAATGTTCTACAAAACAAATTAAAATTACAACAAAAATTTGAAGGTAGTTCAAAAATTGTCAGTGAAGCGACTGTTAAACAATATAACTTTAATTGTCTACAAAACGAGGAGTCCATATGCTAGGGACTTAAGAACATTTTTTCCCTCCAGTAAGTTTAGTGAGTGTATAACGAGTACAAAGTTATCTTTATTATTTATATACTACTATACACTATTTATATACTACTTACATGACTTATATACTTTTTAAGTAAATATGAAATTGAACATGAATTTATAAACAATATATATTACATTACATATTTTAGTATTTATAGAGTTTATTTTTGGTTTACTTTATCGTATACTTTAATTTATTTATAATTTAGTTTATTTTTAATTAGGTGTTTGATAAATATACTTAATATTTTTTTTCAATACATAGGTAATACAGTCTATCTCGATAATTTGACTCTCGTTAATTTGAATCTCTCGATAATTTGAAACTTTTTTCCGGTCCCTTGAAAAATACTCGATAAATTGAATAAAATCAACAGGTCCCTTCGATAATTTGAAGTTGAAGGAATATTATCTTGCTCGCAAACATGCGATAGTTTGAAGTCCGGGCTTTCCTATTCTCTATAATTTGAAGCGTTTATCATGCCCATACCTGTCAATTGTTTACATAAATGAGATATGAGCAAGTTCGCTTTCCAGTCTTCTTTCAAACGTTAATGAGTCATGTTAAAGTTTGATTTGTGCTATTAAAATAAATCCACAAAAGAACAAATGTCTTTCCATAAGTTCCATAAGTAAACGCTTGTTATTTTGAACTCTTGACAATTTGAAATTTATCTCTGGTCCCTTGAGTATCAAATTATCGAGAGTCGACTGCAGTAGAAAATTAATTCTATGAGTATTTGAAAGACCTTTTAGGGATTCGTGTGCTAGTTAGTGTACATGCCAGCTACATGAGATTATTCTGTGGTTGCAAACCGCTTGCGTTTAATCGCAGTGCGTGCTAAGCCTGACACTATAAATCGCTAATTGTTCATTAATGTGTGCTTTGTACTAATAAATATATGTATCATAACAGGAAAGCTACTGTTATTATTGGTGGTTTTCCTCTAAATAAATGAAAAAGGTACAAGTTTCGGCTCGTCTATTCGGTGAACTGAGGCGTAGTACTATATGCATGAATAATATATATCCAAACTGTTGTTGTATGTGGCCATAGATCTAACATCTACTACGCTAAATCTGGTGTGCCACAAGGATCCCATTTGGGGCCAATATTATTTCTCATATTTATTAACTATATAACTGCACATATCAAGCACAGCGAAATGTCATTGTTTGCTGGTGATCTCAACATTTTTAGAACTATTCAATCAAAAGACGATGCCACTCTTCTACAAACGGATATTAATAACGTCAAGGTGTGGTGCGATAATAATGGCATGTCTCTGAACCCTAGTAAATGTTTTCACATTATTTTAACAAAAAAGAAGACACCTTTAAATTCTACAGTGTCGGAAATTCGTGACTTAGGCATTGTAATAGACAGCAAGCTCAAGTTTTCTACCCATCTTGATGTAAAAATTAGTAAAGCTGCTCAAATGTTAGGTTTTTTGAAACGGAGTACGCGAGGGTTTAAGCGGCCTAGCACACGCATACTTCTGTATAACAGTTTTGTTCGAAGTCATCTTGAGTTTGCTAGTGTCGCATGGAACTGTGTACAGTGTAAATTCCCAGAGAATCGAGAGTATACAACGTGCCTTCACCCGCTATCTGGCTTATATAACTCCAGGAATCGTGTGCACTCAACCGTATGTGGAAAGACTGAAATTCTTTCACATGTCCATCCTTCGTCATCGCCGTATAATGAGTGGAAATTTTTAAAAGAAAATTAATCATATATTTTCATGAAAATTAAATTATTCACCTCATTTATTGATATTATAATCTAACTCAATTTAAATTTATATAAATTCTAATTTAATATGCATGCATGCATGTATGCATTTATATCATTGTTATATCTATTATGTCATAGTCTTATTAATGTGTACCATGCTGTTGGTGTACCTATAAAATAAATAAAAAAATATTGAGCTCGTCCAGGTGTTTATATGATGTATCATATAAACACCTATGATACATCCTTTCCTCCACGATCATTTACTGTAGTAGTAAATGAGTAGTAAGGATAAAGTATATGATGCCTCCGGTGGGGTGGCCTGTCGTAAGAGGCGGCAAAAAATCCAGAGCTAGGCGGTAGGGCATTGGTCAGCAACTTTCTCCGAAGCAGCCAACATATTAATAACACATTCCATTGGCGACGGTAAAACTTCCCATCAAGGGGGGTTATTAGCCTGTCTACTGTGCTCCAGCAATACAAAAAAAATCACTGAGAAACATTTTAGGGTTCTTGAGCAATTTTGGGAAATACAGAAATCTTATAAAATTGGTATGTGCGTCGTCCGTATATATATTAACAACACAGTTTTTATTGTCAATAAGTACTGGGTCTGTGTTGGTGTAATTGAGCAGTATCCTGTATGCACCTTCACTATGTTCTTGTGAAACCCTAGAATAATAAAACTACGTTTTAACGGTTTTAAGCGCGATAATTTATTTGAGATTTATTATTCCGACGTTTCGGCCACTTTTCAGTAGCCGTGATCACGGAAGACAAAGATGTCGAGTGTCAATAAGTATTGTTAAAGTTTTATCTAGCCTTTTAAACGTAGTTTTATTATGTAGTCAGACACACAAGCACACATCCTCATTATTGTCATTACACACATCCTCCGTACTCTCACTTATCACGCAATATCACATCACCACCTACTGAGACTCATTTAGGCATATGCTAAACACATATTGGCCAGTTATATTACTGTAATGCCAATCTATCAAAGACACATCACAAACTTTTCTACCTGTACATACATCCACATCTTATTATATTAATTTAATTTATTTATGGTCCTTTGAGTTGTTTTTATTTTAATTTTCACACTAAGTGCATCTTTAATGTACTTTGTTTTCATTATTTATAGCTTTGTCACCAAATAATAAGTGGATGTACCAACTAATTCTACTAGTTTTAAGTTATTTTTGACCACATTTCCTTGTGTCTGGGAATATGTCTGCGATTAACAGAACTTTGTCATTCATTACAACTTCATTTAATTACTACATAATATTATTATAAATCACACATCTCACTCACCTTACATACGTCTAAACAACAATACATAAGAGTTTCTATATAAAATCTAATTACATAAATAGTTGTGAAATCATAAAATATACATACTAGAATCTTATCAGACATTAAATTTAATATATTAACAAAACATTTGTAGTCTAGTCGCAAAAACTTAAGAAAACATTATCCCAGAATAAGTAAAAATTGAGATAGCTGCCATGCATTTAATTGAGGATTGAATTTTTTATATAGTGCATAAGCGTGTACAGCTGGCATCGTTAGATATGTCTTGAAAAATAACTACTATATGATTATTAATTTAAATCATTAGATAGAAACATATTATTATTATCCTCCAAAGATGTAAAGTTATGTCCCTTCTAATTTTTTGGATTATGTGCGATAGAGTATAAAAATACTTTTAAAACAAAACTTGATGTCCTCAAATCAATTTACGACATAACAAAATTACAAGGGTTCTTTCTGTTTTCGATTATTTCTATGGAATTCTAAAGATATTCGTCAACGCAAAAAAGATCGAATCACTGAAAATATGACCAATGGTATATACAACTAGAGCCATAAGCGTCAAGTAGCAAAACTAATTACTAGTACTGATATGTATGGTAACATTTCTCTTTACGACTCTTTAATTTCCCTTTCCGTTCCTCTTCCTACTTGTATTTCTTTATTACTTATGGATTGTAAATTTCATGTACATATATAGTGTATTAAATTCGTTTATTGTAAATAACCAAATAAAGCTTTAATTTTAATTGTCTCTATATATTTATTAATTATTCTGATACATGTTTTCCAAATTTTCGGCTTAAATGTGTATTTTTTCGTAATTTGTTACCTTCAGTTTATGATAGTCAAATAAACATTTACTACGTGACTCTGGCTGAATGCATAAGCCGTGCCTAGCCAAATTGAGAAAAAATGAATAAACAGTACTGATATGAGTTTTTGTCGTTAGATGGCATTAATTTGATTACAAATCTCCAACAGTAATCTTACATAATTTTTGGCTGTAATAAACAAATAAAAATAGCCTGAAGCGCAAATGATAAAAAAATTAGTTATAATTTCGTAGTTATAAACGATGTTTATTATTCTATCTTAATTCATAGATACATACAGCTAATGTCAAAATTAATGATTGTCGTCTATGGCGTAATTTTCTTGAGCGCACGCGGAAGTGAAAGAAATTGTCAGTTTCCTTTTCCTAAAAATTTTAAACTTGTCGCGAAATTATTATAAATTTTCTACAAATAATTGCATAATTCTCTCGCGGTCTGTGAATTCCTATAGTAGTTGTAAGTTTATTGCATAAAAACAGCTTCGATACATTACCATTGAGCGTACATACGTAGATAGAATAATTTGAAAAACAACTTCCTTGATAATGGAGGTTACAGATATAAGTGATTTATTAAATGTGAGAACAATTAAAATGGAAAGCGGTGATGCTGGTTTTGACGATACTGTTGTGGAGTGTTCAGATCCTTTATCAGTGATACCTCAATACGTCACGGAGTCCGATTTAGGTATGTTATTTAATAAAAACAAATATAAATAAAAACTTGTTTACATATTTTATAAATCTACTTTATATCTAAATACTTTAACCAAACACTCTTGTTTTACCTATACTTCCTCAAAACCTACAATTAACTTAGTTCCCAAAGGTGCTTATGAAAGAAGGCTGTCATAAACTTACCATCAGATGTACTGTCTTTTCCTTTCATTCAAGCTTTAAAAACGATCTACTTTAGGTAAGGTGCCTGGAAGACTGGTAACATTACATCCTTGGATTGCCTAATGGAGCAGTAAAAGATAGGCATCTATCTGATCAGCGGATTGATCAATCAGACATTGTTAAAGCCTTTTATTAAGTACCCACAATCTAAGAATGATAACAGAAAATTGCACACTCTCATTGTACTTTCAGCGCGTTCCATTAGTAGCTCATAATACCCAAAATGCTCTGTTAGCCATTCCACAAAGCGACTGCGGTTGTTGTGGTTATGCCAAAAAGTCACTAATGACATCATCATTTTCGATCACAACACTTATAACGTCCCATGTCAAAAGGTGGGTCGAATAACCATTCCATTTGGGTTTATGATTGTAACACCGGCAAGTGTTGTGAGTCTCCTATGGAACATAGCCGCCAACCATCATATCATTATTTAAAAGAATCTGTAAACAAAATCAATCAAAACTTGATGAGTAATAATAAGAATGTTATCAAACAACTAATTGATGTGATTTATTTGATCATTATTTATTTATTGTTATTTGACACATACATTTTAATTAATAAGTTATGCCAAAAGGACAAATTGTTACTACGCAAGAAACAGTGGAGACTTATTAACCAGAATGAGTGTCCTTTTATGGCATTTTTATAATTGAATATATGATGAAAAGTCATTTTGTGTACATATTATTAACTCTAGAAAGATAATATACCTTGTCCTCATACATGTTTTTATTCAAAATGAACAAAATCTATCCACCAAAATCTGTTTATTAAGAAATTAAATATATGTAGTCAAGGTGGTGAAGTCCTTGAGCAGGAGAACTCATACACCTATCATTATTTCTGTGTTTGAATACGATAACAAATTAGTCATTGAATCAAACACACCATTGAATTCTGTCTTCGTATTGTAGTTGGTGTTAAACTCCGTTTAAAAAAGTTAAAATATGAGTGGTGTATGAACTTACCCCATTGACGAACTTGGACTTCCTCATCTTGACTATACATTTTTGGCAATATCAATGTACCTACATATTTTCTTGAATTATTAAAATATTGCAATCTTTCATGAAATGCAGACTGCCAGTCTGTATAATGGCAATTTCATATATAGGCTGTTTTTTTTAAATTCTCTTCTGCCACCGGATGGAAAAGGTTATCCAAGGTTATCGGGCGTTACTTATCTTTTAGGCTTTTTCTTTTTTTTTCTTTTTTATACATTTCATTCTTATTTTGTCTTTTGCTTTTGTTCTTTTTTATTTTCATTTCTTTTATTTTTCTTTTCTCTTTTATTCTTTATTTTGAAAATAACTTATTTCTAATACAGTGAGTCTTTATTCTAATACATCTTCTTAACCTAGTTTTCATACATTTTCCACTTATCAATATCTATTTACTACATTTTACTTTCTACTTACTATTTTAGTGCTATTTACTTAACTAATTCTTTTTATTTTATTTATACTTAAATTTTTACAATATATAATTAAGTGTATGCTTAAATGTATATATTTATCTATTTTGTTTGATTCCTATAATTTACTTTTTTATATATAGGCCGATTTATATTGATCCAGCCACTGACTTGGAGAGTGGACTGACTTCAATATATTCAATCGGGACTATTGAAGTCGGCACTGACTTTGGTGTGTTGTACCCACTACAAATCTACACAATGCCAGTATGAAGTCACCACTGGATTCCTTCGAATTTGAACTCAGTGGCTTGATCAAAGTAAATCGGTTTTAACGGAGGCCTGGATAACTGATTCTCCACAGGAGCAATTCCAAATGACACTTTTACTAGGCTGGATTTACCTGACTGTCAAGGAAGGGTTATGTTCTTTTATTACTAGTCTTCTCCCATGTTACTCTATTTTTAATATTCCATAATTTGAATTTGTATATTTCTAGGCTTAATGCAATCAGGCACAGAGATCTTGCAGACACCATTGGCAGTTTTCTCGGATGCACCCGATGATGATGACACTATGCAAAGTAATGATAGTTCTGGTAAGTCTAAATCTGAATGGAGATTTAACTCATACATTGTTAAGTATCACCCGTGTGTTACAAGTGGCCATTTTTTTTAAAATGCAAGATTTCAGCACACAGACAGACGGCCCACATGATAGAAAGTGGTTACCATCGCCTATGGACATTTGCAATACTGAAGGTGCTACAAATGTGCTGCTGCTCTCTTAAAGTAGACTGGAACCTGGTCTACTTTAAGAGGAACTGGTGATGATGATGATGATGATGATTCCACTGATGCTGGAACACAACACAAGGTTGTTATGGCGGCATGCTTTAGACCAGGGGTGGTCGCCATCCCGCCGAGCAAATACCCTACCACATGGCTATGGCGCTGATAGCTATTACAAATAGCTACCACTAAAACAATCATGAATAGCAACTTGTATAACAAATAACTACTTGTATTATAAATACAAGTATTTGTTTGTGGTACAATTAGCTATTCATGGCAGAAATGGCCATAATGATACAAGTGGCCCTTTGTGATACAAGTAACTATTTGTAATACAAGTGGTTTTTGTGATTAGAGTTGCAGAAAAAAAAAGTTCTTTAGTTACATTTGCATTATGTTTAAAGTCGATTTTAAGTTTTAAAAGATTATAATGTTTTCTAGAAGAAGTTATAGTACAACTTATGGATATAAGGACTAGACTTTCTAAGTTGAGATCAATGCTTGAGAAGCGACTTGGGGCTGATCTCTCAGATTTCACATTCTGGCTGCAGGATGCTAAAATTGTAAGTATGTTTAAATATTGTTTAGCAAGATTTGTGCATCCAGACTTATGATGTAAAGGTAACATGTTATGTACAAATTCTCAAAATATGCTCTGTGTATAATAATGTATAACGAATGTAATTATGTCGCTATTTCTTCGAATAAAGTTTTTCTTTCTTTATGTTTGTTCTTTCAGTTGGAAAGCCACAAAACTCTGGTCGAGCAATGCATTCGTGGGGAAGGTGTGGTTCAAGTTAACGTCCAAATTAGAGCTGCTGAAAAGAAAATCAATATCCTCGATGTGTTGAAGCCGGATGAGGAACTGGTCAGCTTGCCATGCCAGAATGATTGTAAGTTTTAACCATAATTTAAGTTAATATTTTCTAAGTTATCGTGACTTGATACATACGAAAGAGAATCATTTCATACCTAGAATGATGCGTGAGGCTACTGAAATAAAAAAACACCCAAATTTCAATAGAGATGGTTGGCAAGTACCACCTGTTTGGGAAAATCAACAAAACTATCAAGACCCAAACCCAGCAAAAAGCAACTGCCAGACCTCAGGACACTGTGAGCTCTTTCTGCGTGCACCGGAACACAAACCAACTTGTCTGATAATTTCTTTTATTTTTCCTTCCACCCATTTTAATATTATATAAAATTATTAGAGCCAGGCATGTTTGCTGAAGTTTCTTGCGCCGCTTCTCTTCAAGCCATAACATGTTGCGAATCGGTGGTAAATTAGATTAGGCTCTCATAGAGTAAATAATAACCATAAACAAAATCAAAACTAAATAATTAAAATGAACAAGTTGGCGGTAGGCTAAATAAAACTTTAAACAATACTCGTTGACACTTGACATCTTTGCCTTCCGTGATCACGGCCCCTGAAAAGTGGCCGAAACGTCGGAATAACAAAAATCAAATAAATTACCGCGCTTAAAACCGTTAAAACGTAGTTTTATTACATAATTTAAGTTGTCTAGGGATCTGAATAACATTTATATGTAATAATTTCTCGATCTGTATATCTGACTGCCTCCGTGGTTGAGTGAATGAAGCCTTTGCCGGCTTAGCTCACTGAAACACAGAGGTCCTGTGTATGATTTCTGGCATGGTAAATTTTGTAAAGAAACTTTCCATTATTTACTAAGGTCTGGGTGTATGGGACCATCACCAGAGTGGCCTGTTATATATTACTCATAACACAAGCATAAGTTGTTTAATTTGGTCACTTTATGTGTGTTTGTCATTGATTATTTGTATTAATTTCTAGTTCTGTACTGATTAGCTTCGAGACTGTTTTGCGTTTGTAGTAGTAGTGTACGGCCAGCACATAAATAAATAAACTAATACTTTTTATATATCTTCATAGGCAGGCATTTAATATTAAATGATATTGAAATAATAAATATTAATATTAAACATAATTTTTATTACTAACGTTCTTCAACTCCAGATATTTCGTACTCATGCGATGAATCATTTGTGTTAATTCTAATTCGTTTTAATATTATATCAAAAGCCTCATCCCTGCCCTGAAATTTCTTTTCGTCTTCAATAGCATGTAGATCAACATATTTCTATTCTTCTACAATTATGCTATTCAATTTTTCCACAGCTAATGTCAGCATAGCATTCATGTTCATTCTGACATCTGTTTCACTATCCCCCATATTTTATTTACCTTACTTCAGTCACGTTTCAACATCGGAACCATTTTTAATTAACTAACAACAATTAGCGACAAATAATAACAGTGAACAATAAATAACAAGAATGAACCACAAATAAAATCAATTAATAGTCAGACCTCAAAATAATTAGCAATGTAAATAATAATTATTTATTCGACTTTCGCCGTTGGTTTTGATTGTAAAAATATTTTGTATTTCAAAAGTAATGAACCTTCATTTTGCTGACTGTACAAGTAAGATTAAATTTCAAGTTTAGAATTCCTGTAAATATACAAATACTACTACAAACGCAAAAACGTCTCGAAGCTAATATACCTGTACATGCCTAGTGATGTCTAATTTTGTATATAATGATGGTAACAGAAGTTTTGACTTATGTTAAATTTTTGTGTTAATTTTGAAATCACAAACAAATAGATGTATGATTTATGTTTGTTTCTTATAAGTGATTGTGTGTGTGTTCCGTTTTTTGTAGTTATGGATTTAGAAGAGGACTTAACACCGAGCCCCTCGCACGCGCAAGAGGTCCCGAAGTCCCCTGTCCACGCGGCGGCCGTCAAATGGGTGGTGGATAGCTCCTTTTACACCGACCATAGGATCCGTGTGCCAGATAATCCTCATGACTGGTAAGTATCATGTGGAAGGGGATGTACTAGGAATGGCATTTACATAGTAAAATAACAAACATCCCACTGCTGGGCACGGCCTTCGACTTTTTTAGAGGGACCGGACAGTATACCCGCCACGCTTGTCCTAGGCAACTTGCCAGCGGCTTCGTTCGCGTTAATCGTGTGTACCGTTTGCAAGCAAATGAATGGTTTGATTTTTAACCTATTAAAAAAAAGAAGAGTCATGATTTTTTTTAATTATATTTTATATTACTTTAGGATTTTACTCCCAGGTCGATTCAACACGTAAAGCTATGGATCCAATGGGCAGTGCGTCAGTTCAATTTGATCGGCGTGAAGTTGTCCGATTGGAACATTAATGGTGGCCAATTGTGTGCCATGAACAATGTGGAGTTCAAGTAAGTACATAGATGTTTTAATAACTTTTAGCCCGAGTACTTCCAGCGTCACTTTGTTCTCCTTGACATGACCACTTTGTAAGGTAAATTGCAATGTACCCTGGTATGTAAGAAACAGCGAGATACACGAACATCTCGAAGTGAAAACAGCAAAAGAAGAATTGGCAGCCAAGTCGATGCAGCCTACATATCCATCTCGGCTGAAGAGGCATGATATTCAGAACCTACAAGAGAGGACTTAGTTCTCCAAACAAAGAGCAGTGTTCTTAATGGAGAACACACCTATTACTAAAAAATAAAAAAGCACAAGCCATCCATTTGAAGTCGGCTTGCGACTGGTTGTGGATATATCAAGGGGAAAAATTGCAATGTGGCACCAAAACACTGTGACCGCAGCCCTATCTTTCTCAATATAGTTGTCTATCCCTCGGAAATTATATCAGTTACCGGGATGGCATACAAATTTGTGGGGAGTGCTAACCACTCCAACATAGAAATCCTCCAACGGTTCCAGAGAACCATATGCTGCAAGAACCCAGTCCCCCAGACTTACTTGATTTTAGGAAAGATGAAATTTTTTGGATCGGTAGTTTAACATAAAGTTAGAAAGGAATGGATACTCGCTAAGCTGAAAGCGAGGCCGTTTTTCAGGTAGCTGGTATCAAGGGTGGAAAAAAACCATGCTAACTTACGTCAAAGTAGCATCATATATGATATTGTTATAAACAAAGATATACAGTTGCTAGACACTTCCTGTGGGCCATAACTTTTGACAGACACTTTGGTGGGAAAATAAATTCACCATTTGATTAGGGGTTGTTGTGGACTGTATAGGTTGATACAATATTGGGAGTGGAAGGAACTCACCGGATGCTGCTGCTCTTGGTTCTCTTCTTCTGCCTCAGGTCAGCAACAGGTCCGAAGAGTTTTTAACTTATTTATATATTGTCACTTCAGTCTTGATTTTAGGGGCGGTTTTTTATAACGGCGGAGCGATTAAATGTCAGCGTGTGGTGCGAACGACGTACTGAGACGGAACGGGGCTTGCCGCACTTGTCGTAGCGTTTTTATTAAGTTTTCAAAATGGTGGAATATTCACTTTGACGCCGCGAGAATAGGGACGGGCGGGAAGGTTTAGTGGAATGGAAGGAATTTAAAAAAAAATATAATTCTATAATTAATTACCACACTTTAAAAGTATGTGGGAACTTAATCATTTTAGTAAGGCTGAATTTTATATATATTATCAAGTATAAAATTTTAAAATATTTTCCAATGAGCCAGACAAATCTGACGGGCCAAACGTCCTCCCAGAGTCGTTAAGAATTGCGTTGTGATAGATTAGAAAAAATTGCGTGGTCGCCGCGCACCCTGTTCGGCTAGCTAGGCAGCACCTTATGCGATGTAGGCGTCACTGGGGTACGGGCCGTATGGGAGGGGAAATATTTTGAATTCGCTTAGTAGGTAATTAAACTCAACAAAAAAGTTATTTTTAGATACCCGTGCGAAGCCGGGGCGGACCGCTAGTGTGTTATAAAAAAATAAATCTGTGTGCAATTCACACGCAGTAGAACTGAAACTTCAGAGAATATATAGATAATTCTTCTCTAACTTTTATTGATATAAATACAACTCCTTTAGCCTACATTCGTTAACGTATTACAATTCAAAAAATTGTGTGTTGCATTTTACACACAGTAGAAGTGAAACAAAGTGTGACAAGGGGTGAGAGGATTCTAAATTTCGTGACGTCACATTTCATAAATTATATCGTTATAATATATTTAAGCTTTAAAACACGAAATTTGAAGTATTAACGAAAAACTTTAAAACATTTCCCAACTATCTGTATGAGCATAGTGTTTAAATGATTAAATATATTCTATTCTATCTCATTCTCTCGCAGGCTTAGTCCTATAGATTTATGTGTTTATCTCTTCTTAGTGTCGCTTTTGCGTTTCACCGATTTTCAAATCACAACGATTCTAAAGAAGTATCACTTCAAAGAAACTAGGTGGTAGAACATAGACAGATTTTTAATAAATATTAGTATGAACCAAATCCATCGAGTTGAGTTTTTTTCTTTATTGCTGAAGCACAGCAGACAGGCTGACGGCCCAACTGTGATGGAAAGTGGTTACCGTCGCCTATGGACATTAGCAATACCGGAGGTGCTGCAGGCCTTGAAGGAGAAACTGGAACCTGACCCTTGTGCCGAAACAAATCAAAGTTGTTATGGCGGCATACTCTAGACCAGGGATGGTATCCATCCAGTCGGGCAAATGCCCTACCACCTTTCGTTATGTGTAAAATATGGGTGATATGTTTTGTATTGAAATATCTTTTTTTTATTGTAGAGAAAAAGTGCCTTCGGATCCGGGAGACCTGTTCTGGACACATTTTGAACTGTTAAGGAAATGCAAGTTTATTGGTAAGTGTTTAAAAGGAATGATAGTATATCTCAGGCCCACAGCTTCTACCAGGAGCTGGCAAAGGTGGCCCAGGTAGACAATGTTCCCCACATAATTAATCGGTCTCCGTGAAACGTGGCCATACCAGCTGTGACGTTAGGAGAAGAGTCACTCTGTTTATACTCTGATTTTTCATTATCTATTATATAGTATTTATTTGAGCTCACTTGATAAATCTCTATTCTCAGTACCGCTTATAAAAACGAACTATACAAAAGACACATTTTTATACCGCACTTGTCAGCAATATGATGCACATTTACTAATGTAGATCCTTTCATAGGTAATTTATATCAATTTAAAACCCAAATTAAGAAATGTTGTAATTTAGAAAATCCAATGATTTACACTTCTTAGAATAATGCAATGACTTGCACTTGAATGCACTTTTTCTCTCTCTCTATTTTGTTAGTATATATTGTGGTGACATTTTTTTCTCAATATTGACCTCATTTAAATAGACTTTTTATGTAATTCTCGTACAATTTTTTTTTTTGTAATTAACTGTTTGAGCTAATTTTTATTTTTATTATATAAATTATTTTTTAGTGGAAACTTGATTGATATATGTATTAATTTTTTGTTTTATATTTAAAAATGTTAATTATAGTATGTTTCCTAAACAAATTAAATAAATAAATCGCGATAATTACTAGTAAAATTCCAACAATAGTTAAGAATAATTTACGTTTTGTACATAATATTGAGTGATGTTAATTAATTATTTTAATTGGTAACACTACGCGTCAATTTAGGAGGAACAATGTCACTGGCTATCTATATATTTTTTTATAACGGCACAATTGCAGCGTTGTACAGCGTAAGCGACTCTTGCAGTTTGTTTGGTATGTCACGGATATGAAGACGGCCGCCGATGCGGGAGTTCCCGACGCGGTCTTTCCACATGACTCCACACATCCATCATCATCTCTGTGACACGCAGCTCTTGCTTGGGTCTCTCAAGTACAGGCCACGCTTCACTTCCATACAAAAAGACAGCCTAATGATGGATTTATAGATTATATTGTTACAACCTAATCGGCGACAAAGACAAATTCCACGTACAGATTTGTAGAAGCACATTTATTACCCGTCGACATTTGAACTAATTACCAATAACATTGAAACTATTGTAATTATTTTATGATCGTCTTCTTTATTTATTGGCATACGTTTCTAGAGAACAGTCTATTGTTGTATTGTAATCATTAGCCAGGTGTTACGGATTTTAAAGTATAAGCTGGTTCTAGGAAATTCGGTCCACATGGCCGGGCGGGCACATTGCACTTGTGCAGGTTGAAACGAAGGCCTGATGGAGGGAGAAAGGCAGCAGTGTGTACAACAATCGGGAATCTAATAGTGACGGACTTTGCGCGTTTTATTGAATTATGACCTTCTGCATTACGTTTGGACTTGTTGTGTTCGGTTATATTTGTACCTGTGTTATACGTATTTGTATAGTTCTAATAAACTCTATAATCATTCCAACGGCATTTTAATTCGAGTACTGCAACTCGTAACAATATTATTAAATGTGTTTTAGCGTTTGGCTTGAATTTTTACATCCTATAGACAATATTTTATATTTACCTCCAACCTTCAATTATTCTTTTCAAATTTATTCACTTTATAGTTCAACAATTAGAAGGATGATCGAATGAAGGTCAAACTTTTTTTGGCCAAAAAATCCTATTTTTCAAATAAATGTATAAAGATTTTGTTTTTAATTTATTTTGAGCCTTGTGGCTAAAAGTACTTTAGTACTCGTATAGCATTAATTTTATCTTGTTGAATCCGTTTCGTTTCTTAACAGCAATTGCTCAAAGCAATGACCCTCAACCGACCGTTCCAGTAAAGGATCCATTGGAAACACCGCAGTCAGCCATCAAAAAGAAACCAAAACCGGTAAGTTGTTCAATTATACCGTAAATGTTATGTTCTAAAATGTTATTAACCAGAATAACGAAGGCTAAGGACCCTTTACAATTGGTTGGTTCAAAAAATTCAAGTTTTTCAAACTAAATTCCACTGGAAAACATTTGTGAAGGCATGCAAGTTATAAATTAACACCCTTATTCATTCATATTGGTGTTATATGGAGGTTAAAATTGTTATTTATAATTGCATTATTAATGTATAAATATGTAAATATAGACAATGTATTCGTTTGTTACAGAATTTATTTTGCATAATAGAATTGTAGCTAATATGACACAACAAGAAAATAAAAAAATATTTTTGTAATGACAGAGACTACTAATGTTTTAACATTACATATGTTTGTAAATTTCCAACATGATTTTAAATTTTACACAGAATATAGAATAAAAAGCGACGCGAGCTACTAGCCTATGGTTCGTATGAGCACAAGTTCTCGGTTGAATATAGTGACGAGAGACTCACTCGGACCTTGATTTGTTTACGAGGCCGAGTGAGCTCCTCCCTCCTCACTCGTCCGCCCTCGCAGTGACTTGCTATTTCCACTGACAAGTAATAAACGTACTCTGCAGTCGTTCTCCACTTGAACGACAGTAGCAATATGCCTATGGTTCGTATGAAACACGAGTGCTCGGTTGATATAGTGGCGAGAGACTCACTCGGACCTCGATTTGTTTACGAGGCCGAGTGAGCCCCTCCCCGCCTCACTCGTCCGCGCTTGCAGTGACCCGCTATTTCCACCGACAAGTAATAAACGCACTCGGCAGTCATTCTCCACACTTGAGCGACAGTAACATTATTTGTTCTGACTCGTGTGCTTAGTGTTACTATCAATTATATTTTACATAGTAACTGTTTTGCCACTATACTATGTTATATAATGGGTAGTGCTTTGAGGAGCCTTAGTATACATCGCCATTTTATCACAACACCTGGAAACTTTAAGTTGATCCACACTTTCAAACTCCTTCATATCTTACGTCTTGGAATAAATTCCTCTAGCTGTTTTTCGCAAGCATTATAATTAGGGGCCTTTCAAAGAAGACATAAATAAATTGTCAAAGTCTTCTGCCAGTTAGCTCACGGTTTAACTATAGTTATTTTGAGCATTTTGATAGTTGTTCATATTTTTTTCAAGCAGGTCTTGCTGAAACCTGCTGATGACGAACTGTCGAGTTACATGAACTCGAGGAACGGCAACAACGGCCAGATTCAACTGTGGCAGTTCCTGTTGGAGTTGTTGACAAGTGCTGAATATTTTGGCATCATACGTTGGCATGGTAAGATTTCCGTAACCATTTCTAATTGTCGCCATTTACCTATAACCAGAAGTGGTTATGAGCAATTCTGTTGAATACGAAATGTATTTATGCAGGTGAAACCGCGTGAATAGCTTTAAGAAATCAAAAATTTTAATAGTTGTAAGAGAAGGGGAATTAAAATAATTTGGTCACTTTCCTGAATGATATTTTGTGAATGAATATTTTGACTTTCTATGATTAAATTAAATTATTTAAATTTTGAATTCAAACACTATATTGTATTATCTGTAATTGTAGATATTATTATCTTACACTTATTTTTAAACTGTGACTTCAAAATTGATAATCTTTTATATTAAATTTATTTGACTTTAATGTATGACTTAAAATCTAAATGTGTTAATATGAATATAATTTAATTTAATATATTATTAGTCAGATACGGTGATACTAGTCACACTGTTTTACCAACTATTGTCGACATACCACTATCTGTATCTCTGAAAATAAAGATTCATTCATTCATTCAGGTACCGAAGGAGAGTTCAAGCTGTTGGACCCCGAGAAAGTGGCTCGTCTTTGGGGCGCAAGAAAGCATAAGCCAGCAATGAACTACGAAAAGCTATCGAGAGCGCTTCGGTACTATTACGATGGAGATATGATCGCGAAGGTGTCGGGGAAGAGGTGCGATTGGTTTCATTCACTCACTCACTCAATCACTCACTCACTCACTCATCCATTCATTTCAAAACAAAATAAGATATTTATTACATAAAAAATGGTAGGAATATTCCATAAGATTACGTTTTTGCTTCTACGGCGTGCAAATTGTTATCCCTATCATTATGATTAGTTATTATGTATTATGCATCAATATTACAAAATGGCTCGCAATTAAAAATAAGAAAATTAATTAAGTGGCGGTCGATAAAGCTAAGACTCAAGCTCCAGGGGTGGAAGTGATAAATGGCATAACGTCGGAAGTAGCTTCGGTGAACCTGCAGCTCACCTCTCCACACCCTGCCCCTGTCTTCTGTGGCATTTTTAGGGGCCCATGCAGGGAGTGACGAGTCAGCGTCTGCCCATTCTTTCCACGTTCCTTGAGCATTGCGACGGGCAGACGCCATAGTCCCCGATTTGTAACTCCACTAGCAGTTCATCCCAATAGCCCGGTACCTTTTCTTCTCTTTCCCTACAATAGTCCTACACTTACCGGGGCTTGTTCTTGGGTGCATTTTTATATGGTGTAGACAGGGACAGTCGCCGGTCAGTGTCACGTCGCATTTATATTTAATTTGTCTAAGGGGCCTCTAGGCGTTGGCCTTCCCATGGCCCCACGCAAGCCCTCCAAAAGACCGAGCCATTTTTATGGCCCGTGGTATTCAAAGACATACTTATATTAATAAATTAATAATAATTAAATCATGTAATTTACGCACTCACTCCCTCATTCGTTATTCACTACCTCATGTTATTAACTCACTCATTATCACTCACTCACTATCTGTCAAATAAGCACTGACATCCATTTTGGTACTCATTCATCCATTCACTAACACAGTCGTCACTTTTTAATATACAGTGTAAACTCTATATAACGACACTGAAGGGACTGTGCATTTTATGGAGTTATATAGAGTTGTCGTTAAATGGAGAGAAGTCTCTTATTTTTGTCCTTTTGCTGCACCAGTAATTTTGCTGTAGTGTTTTTTACTTATTTTATTCATATCTTGCGATATTGAGGCATCTTGGTGATAGAGGAAGTACTTAGCAATTTCGGTAAATCGGAATTTCTCAGAAATTTCGGTATGCATGATGCCGACAGTCGAGTTTATTACAGGCTAGGATAATAAAGCGATAAAAAAAAGTATACAGTTGCACAGCTTTTACTAATTTTGGCAACTTAAAGGGTACTTTATATTACTTAATTGTTGTCGTTATTGAGAGTGGGTGTAATGCTATATAGAGTGTTTGATTGTATGGAAGACAAGCTAAACCAACTAAGGCCAAGTGATTTCGACGCTTAAGGGAGTTTGTCGTTAAATCGAGTGACGTTATATGGAGTTTACACTGTATTTACATTTTCCTTGGATACTACTGGACATAAATTATTTCTAGTAATTTCTTTCTTTAATTCTTTTTGCAATAGGTTCGTGTACAAATTTGTATGCGATTTGCGCCAGTTGCTCGGTTACGATGCCGGCGAGTTGTCCGATCTCGTCCGCGAGGTCTACGACTCGAGGTTCAGCGAGAATGCTTCCGTCGATGCGTTGGATGATAAGCAGGATAGGGAAGTCAGGCCATAGACAATGTTGGGTCGATTCTAAAGTGCAGTAATAGAGAATGATTATGTCTCGTACTATCTTATAATAATATATAAAGCTGAAGAGTTTGTTTGTTTGAACGCGCTAATTTCAGGAACTACTGGTCTGATTTGAAAAACTCTTTCAGTGTTAGATAGCCAATTTATCAAGGAAGGCTATAGGCTATATATCATCACGCTAAGACCAATAGGAGCGGAGCACCAATGAAGAATGTTTTAAATTCGAGGGTGTTTTTTTTTTTTGGGAGCTTCCGCTGCGTGAGTTTCACCTTCTACACAAAAAAGTCGCGGGTTAAAGTTAGTGTTTGCCTAAAGTAACTATTCCACGCAGACATAGTCGCGGGCAGAAGCTACTTATTAATAAATGTCCAGTTTCTATTATTACACTATCCGTTCGCATATGTCCGGTTTTTTAAACTACGTTTTAACGGTTTTAAGTGCGGTAATTTATTTGTTTTTTATTATTCCGACGTTTCGGCACCTTTTCAGTGGCCGTGATCACGGAAGACAAAGATGTCAAGTGTCAATGAGTATTGTTAGTTTAATTTAGCCTACCGCCAACTTGTTCATTTTAATTATTTTGTTTATGGTTATTATTTACTCTACGGGAGCCTAATCTTATTTAAACTTAAAACCGTTAAAACGTACTTTTATTTTATATGTCCGGTTCCTATATCTTTATTCACTTGCCTTACATCGGTTGAATTTTGACATTACTTAACCGATAGTAAAGGTTGGGCCAGTAAAGTGATAGATCATAAACGGCTCCACTCAGCTGAAATGGATGTGTGGTGTTACAAGAGTGGATAAGGTGAGAAAGGAGTACATAAGGGGATATTTGAAAGTTGCACCCGTGACTGAAAAATTGAGAGGAAGACTGAGGCGACATGGGCATGCAATGAGGAGGGACGAAAGCCACGTGACAAAAAGTATGTTAAACTAAAAGATGGATGGGTACAAATGTAAAGGTAGACCAAGAAAGGTGATGGATTGTGTTAAGAATGATATGATGATTTTGGGACAGAGGAAGTATGTCAGAATAGAGGAGTATGAAAGAAAAAGACATCGTGCCGACCCCAAATAATTGGGAGAAGGTGAAAGAAATGTGTGAGAGAGAGAGAGAGTAAGGCAAATGAATGGTCGATAAGATATAGAAACCGGTCATTAGTAGAAAATGGAGAACGATAAGAGGCGACATTAAAACTAAGAAGGGCCACGAATAATCGGTAGCTGTTCGGTATTCGCCCTATTCGGCCACGTTTCTAACTATTCGGTATTCGGCTGAATGCTAAATACCATCAAAAATTGATACTTAAACTCCGTTTTAACAGTGTTAAATGCGATTTTTTATTTTAATATTACGTTTTGGCCAGTTTCTAAAACGTCAGAATCAAATAAATATTCATTTAAAAATCGCTCTTAAAACATACATTTCAGTATGTGTAAGCTATCATTCGTGAGAATACAAGAAAATACTTCATAAATTATTGCATATCTTACGCCGAGCACTCGATAGCCAAACATTCGGCGCTTTGGCCAAACCAGTATTCGTGGCATCTCTAATTTAAACCCATAGCTAAGTGGTAGGACATTTGCTCATCTGGGTGGCCACCAATCGTGGTCTAAAGTATGCCGCCATAACACCTCTTCTATTCCGACATTAGTCGTCAGGGTCGAGTCCCTCCTTCGAGGCCGGCCGTCAGCCTGTCTGCTGTACTCCAACAATAAAAAACTTAGTAGTAAGAGAAATAAATGTATAGTACGATATAGGAATCACGCAAAAATCGTTAACTGTTATAAGTAGTACGAACAAAACTTAAATGCGTCCGTGAAGTTCGTATAAGTGATTGCGCAATACACAATAGGGTAGATAAATCAATCGAGACACTTTTTATTATGATACGATTTGTTGAAGTCTGATAGATTTTGTGTGAGCAAAACAAGTTATGAGGTCATAACTTTATCAAGTCGAATAGCGAGTAAATGATCTTTTAAACGGTTAAAGATGATATGTTTATGTTTTAGTCATTCTTTTATATGTAAATAATATTAACATTTATTGTAACACGTGTCATCTAACAAATTATAAGATCTACGAGGATGTATAGAGCTGCTGGTTAATGTTCCGCTCTCGCAGAGACGGCATGCGAATGCGAACACACTGTCTATCAGGTGTAACAAACGTTCATACTTGACTGGACCTGAAATCACTCGAGACGCATTAAAGTTTTGCGCGTACTTTAGATGTAAAATTATGTAAATAAATAATTATATCTTTTTGTATGAATAAAGTTTATTGATGTTTAATTGTTTGTTTATTTCTTATTAAATCAACATATTCGATAATACATACTTAATAGTTTATTAGGGTCTTGTTGTAATTTTAATAAAAATAGAACTTGTGTATCCATTAGTGTTTGTATGTTCTTATAGTCGACGCATTTTAAACTGAGTCGTCGGGCAATAAATTTCACTGACAGTAGGAATGTGCACACAATGCAACCCGTTATCGATACTTAGCTACCTGCGCACGCGGTGTCGATGCGTCATCGTGACCTTCATTAGCACGCCGACTCCTGATTGGTCGTTACGAGTAAGGGTTGTTGTTTTTCTATAAATATAATTTTTTGTTATGACACTCATTACATTACTTACGCTTCGTTACGCGATACGCACAATGGAGAATTTATTTTCCAACGTGGTTTTGAAGAAATTAAATGGTTACATTTACACATTACGACCTATACAGTTTCTCTATGATTACGTCGAAACAAACATTTTGTCTTACAAATTAAAACTTATATTTTCGCGAAAATTATTTCTATTAATACAACACAATTTAGCATATCGATTGTACCTATCACGTTATCGATATGCACCTCTACAATTCTTACGCACATCACTACATCTCTCCATAAGACCTGTAAGTGCGAGCGAGACAGACAGCTAAATATGATTTATGACCCGAAGCCTCGGTACATAATGCGTCGACTATAGAATGTATTGGGTTTCTATAGATGTTTATCAAGAATTCTTAGTCAACAGTGGTGTGGTAAAACTAGGAAGTGAAAAACTTGGATTGACTGCCATACATGTAACTGAGTTGAACATTTTCGCCTGTGTTCTTTATAGCTCCATAGCCAAATGACACAAAACAGTAGTTTGTAACCTCTACGGAACCCTACATGGAGGATTGCCCACGCACTTGCTCGATTTCATTTCCATTGTGTCTATTTACCAAAAAAAAATTTTTAGACAAAATCTAAACATCTATATAGATAAATAAAATTGAGCGTCTGTAATGTCAAAATAACAGCTTTTTAGTAAAATATGAAAGTATATACGGTACTTATATAAACAATCAAGATTTAAAATTAATGGTTTTTTTAAAGTTTTCGCGACTAGTATACATTGCAGCAAAAAAGAAAAAAAATAGTACGTCGTCTTTATTATAACTATAATATTTTTCTTCACTTTTATTGTCTCTCTGTCTCATTGAATGTGCACTGTTTGCTAGAACTCCATTAATTCTTCAAGTCATTCTGTAACATACTTCTGTATAAAACTTTAAAAAAAGAACGAGATATAAATAGAATAAGAAATATAAAGAAAAACAATTTTTAACTAGACGCGTTGCTGGGGAGTTTCTTGCCGCTACTTCGCCTTAACAGCAATAACACATTGCGAAGCGGTGTACATAGATTGGGAAGTAAAATTAAATTTTAACCTGTATGTATGACCTTCAAAAAGTGTTCTCCAGTGTATCTTATTTTGAAAAAACAATCTTTATTACATTAATGGTTTTTTGACATTTTGTGATGTCACCCCCCTTCCAATCTTACAATTATTTCTACTTCCTTAAACTAAGTACACAGATTACCGCGCTTAAAACCGTTAAAACGTAGTTTTATTATTTAAATTTTTTGTGTCTGGACAGCTGGGCCGACTGATTTTGGTGGGTCTTTCACTGGCAGACAGCTGACATTATAAGGAGAAACGTAAGCTACCTCTTTTTAGGGTTCCGCGAAAAAAATCCACACGGACAGCTAGTATATAATAATGGGAATCAAAAAACCAGATAACTAATAACCATTTTATTGTAAAACAATCAACTAAATCAAATTAAATATAATATTTAATAAATATGTCATTTTAATAAAAACACCTGTCAACGGATTAATCGCATGTTGCATTCATCTATCACTTCAAACTCTATCATTCATATGACTCAGTTGTCCGATTTCAAAACCTAGTAACTGATAATTAAAGAATGATCTTTATAAAAAATGATATTGCAGAAATTCCAATTAATATAGTCTAAAATGCAGTCACTTACTAGGTCTTGAAATGGTGTCAATATATTCTCGTCTGATATTGAGGGATGGAAAGCTAATTTGTTTTAAGCGATAGTATGTGAGAAACAATTAATTTTTCATTTTAATGTCTCAATTTAGAAACATAAACAACCTGGAAAAATTGTTTTGTTTAATAACTATTGTTTTTATTAGATTATTTATAACATTAAAAGTATTGTCTTGATATATTTTTAAAATGTTGCTAGAAACAAATACTTTTTAATCCCTAATAAAGATTTATGAAGTATAGGAACATACGATAAATCTGTTACAAAACTCAACTACATAATTATTTTAAAAACTTAGGAAAACACTAAACAATAAGCAATCTTCATATTTGTTATGCTTTGAGAAAGACCTTTCCATGTGCTTATACTCGAGAAACACACAAATGTATATGGCATATACATTTGTGGGTTTCTCGTTTGATATACTATATGCAATGAAGACACCTATCCCATTATCTAACATAAAAGTATTCCATGTTTGGATCAGTTATGAATAGCATCTTCACATACATTGTGAAACTAGTTAAAGCAGAAAAACCTTGGGATACTTATATATAAGTAAATCTTGTTGGATACTTTTCATTCCAGATAATAAGTTATCAAGATAAAAAAGTTTTCGCAAATGGACCTGGTGGAAAGTTCTTGTATGTAAATGCAAGAATGCATTATAAATGCAATGTATAGTTAGGTTGTCTAAAAGAGCCAAAGTATCTATACACCTGAGGGAATGTACGCATACTATGTGACCAATTTTTTACCCTCGTCCCTAAAGGTGACCCACCCGTAGTATATGAAGACAAGCAAGCAAGCAAGACCTTCCACTTCTAGTTTTCACATAGTAATTCATAAATAAGGTTTTAAATATTTTTTTGCAAAAATAATTGACACATTAGCCGTTTAAAAAGCGCTAAACGCTGCACGCCATATTTGGGTAAAACTCGAAAAAGCGCGAGATTTCTCTTAAGAATATTGAATACGTGACAAAACCTTAGGCTCCAATTGTGATCAGGAGTGGTATTTTGAGGGCTTTCCTCCCCCCTAAATGGGTAACGTAATAAGGGTACATTCTCTCACTTGTTTCAATGGAATTTTCTTAGAATGTATAAAATCTTTAAATAAATAACATAAAATACTTAGAATTTCATTAATCAGGAAATGTTGGAATTAGATGCCATTGTGGTAAGTAAATTAAGATTTTTTGGGTTCTTTAGCAGTTTGAAAAACTATTACAAAATTGTGATGTTGTCAATCCTGCTTTAAGACAGTTACGATAAATAAACAATGTTTTTACATTTAAGGAAAATTCCATTCAAATAAAGTATATAGATAATATTATTATTATCTTTGGCACACATTTTTTGTTAAAAGTGATGTTTTCCAATTCTTACAATACCATACTAACAATCACCAAAATGTTTTAATACTCGAAATTAAATTTACATTAAAAAACAAAACAATTTAATATATAATATTAAAAAGCTACTCCATTTGCACCAGTCAGTGGCCATTATTACATCGTCACTGTTATGCATACAGGGATTCCCAGAATTATAAACACTTAATACTATTTCATCTGGGAACTAGTAAGTGCTTGCATTTAATAAAGTATCACATTCCAAATACAAATATCAGTTACTATCATTATAAGTCAACAAATTCATATGATATATAAAGTCTCATCTAAAAAGATTTTTTTGTGAAACATTGATAATTTGTTAACATTTGTGGAATGCAGATCTTGCATAAGTAAATTTATATCTTTATAAATGTGATAATGTGCGCGCGAGATAGCATATTCCACCCCTCAAATGTCATATGAACAGATGCTATTTACATTTAGTAATTTGCAAAGTTTTACATGTACAAGGTTTGTACAACAATACAAAATGAAGTTTGCCTTCGCTTATTTCTGTTTTGTGTCGATTTTAACTCCAATGAACATCTCTATATGATAAATTAACCAATAGAAAGTAGGTTAGAATAGTTTTTAAATATTAATTAACGAAATTCAGCCATTTTAAATCTGTTTTTCTGTTGTTGCCTGTGGCGTATATCATAGAGTCCACCATTTTCTTTTCGTGTGGGTGTGCCGTGAAGTTAAAATTGTTATTAAAGTTTAATTCAGAAGATTTGAATATAAAGAACAACTAATAATTAATAACAACTGATATTTCTAACCTTCAAATGACTGGTTGGAATATTATATCTTACTATCCATTATTTTTTTACATTATCATTGGTATAAAATTGGTATTGCTTGTATGAAGTCAATATCAAATTTTTACCAATAGTAAAGGATATAAATGTATATAATAAGATATAGAAATGTCATTTGCAACATACCATATATCCAGTCATAGCAGTCATTGAAGATCACATTACTATTGCGCACTTTTATCACTACATTACACTGTTCTGCACTACATCACACTACACTGTCCGGCGTCCTGAGCGTTGGGGGGCGCAAACCCAGCGGGAGGGGCCCCAATATCCCCCACCAGCTCCGTGGGGGGTTGGCCTAAATCTTGCATCTGAAAAAATATGCTAGTCACGCTAAAACTGAAGTGGAGATGGATTGGCCAGATAGTGAGGTCCAACAAAGAAAATAAATATGTTAAATATTGGTACCGATGCAATGAGTAAACGAGAGACAAGAAGACATAGAAGAGATAACTCATAAAAGATTGGGGAGAGATAGAACACAATGACATATTCTTGTGTTAGTGTAAGTTCTATGCCAAATGGGAACTTGATTGCTTTCAATGGAAATGATATAAAGGCTACTTTTGTTTTACTAATTTTTTAATTAAATAAGCTGAAAATGTGAGGGAAGAAGTTACTAACTAGATGTATTTAATTTGGCACATTTATGTAGAAGTTTCGTGTCTGCTAAAATGTAGTTAAGTATGTAAACTAAATTTACGAAATAAGATAATATATTTTGAAATATTCAAAAGCGTATTTTGAAAGTATATATAAGTATATATGGCGAAATTTGATATTTAAGCAATAACACCGAGTGAGGTATTGAATGAAAAGGTCTTATTAGTACATTTCAAATAAGTGTTACACACCTTTTGCATAAGGTCCAAGACTACTTCAAACCTCTTCCGCTTGACATCATCAGGATCAGACTCTTGTTCTGGCTCCAATTCAGCACATACCTTCAACATGAGCTCTTGTTGCTTCTCAAACCTATAAAAGATAATAATTTAAATTCTATTGATATTATAAACGAGAAATGTTATGAGGATGAGTGGATGTTTGTTGCTGGTTCACACCAAAAACTGTTGACTGGATTTTGGTGTAACTACAGGAGTACCGCATATATATCAGAATATCACATAGGCTATTGATTACATTGGCCAAAATAAAACAATAAAAATGTAGAATACAAAGGAAGTTGCAGGCACAGCTAGTATGTCTTACCTTTCATATTCTTTCTCGTCAATTTTCCCCTTGTTTTCTACTAACCAAGTGGGATATTTATCAACCAGCTCTTTTAACGATGGATATAACACTTCCTTTGAGAGTAGCGATTGCATCATGCCTTGCATGAACGGCATGAACATATTTGCATCCTGTGGAAGAATAATAATGGGGTTATGCAGTCTGGGAAACCAAGTATCTTTATGCAGGTAGCGAAAACTGATAGCTTAGGGGATAATGCACTCGCATTTCAAAATAAAGGGGTTGAATTCCAGGCCCGGGAATTGTTCACCCTTGTGTAGTTTCTCTGATTCAATGTGCATATTGCTAGAATTACATATGTTGATGAAAGAAAATATCATGATGAAACCTGCACATTGAGATAACAAATGTATAACCCATCTGGGACAAGCGTTGCAGGTACACTGTACATTCTATCATATACATATCACATACAGTCCATTAGTGAGAGGTTTTATGAGTTGTTATTATTTATAGCCCCCTGGCAAATATAAGTGTCACTTGCTCCCACCTATTGACATATGTCAAAGCCATATCTTTGAAGAAATGCCTTTATTTATTTTTGAAGCATTGAAAAGAAGATAGAAGAACCAAATATATGAATAAAATTTTCATCAATACGGCTGTAATTATGACGTACATAAATAGACATGATGAAACCATAAGGGTTCCATTTTTGTAGTTTGTAGTCAAATTATTACAAAAACAGAACCTTTATGTTACGAAAACAGTAAGTTTAAGTACACATTTGTTCAATTGAATTAAGAAAACAATATTTGTTACATTAAATAAGGACAACAATTTAATAAGTTTAAACACACTTTTCTTAGATTAAATGTTGCTGCAAACGTAAGTCGATAAAGACATATGCAGTGTTGCCCAATCATCTTGCACCAATACAACCTGTTGTGCAACATTGCTAAACACATTATATGTAAATTGTTATAATAATAATAATAATCTATTTATTTCAGACACAAATATCCATAATTACAACACATTCTGACAGATTGTTATTATAAAATTAAATTAAAATCCTTAAAAAATAAAAAAAAAATTAAACAAATATCAACAAATTATATAATGAATAAACACATTGATTATTATTCACCTGTCCACCCCCTTCGCCATTAAGGTTGAAGTTATTGAACATATTCGCCAGATCTTGCTCCGAGAATGGTGTTTGCAGGTTCTCTGTGTTACTATTCAAGTTCTGAAGAGTCTGATTTATAGCTGCTGACACCTGGAATATACAAACAAAGAAAGTACAGTAAAATTATTTACGGCCAGCCATCTCAACATTAGAAGTTAAATTTATACTATATATTGGTGGCAGTTGATTCTTCCAAATAAAACTCAATGTGGACTGTATGACTTATTATTTCGTTATTTACAATTAAATTAAAACTATACATAGACGAGTTACAGAGAATATAATGATGAATGTCATAAAGTAGAGTAGTGTGTATTGGTGCCATTAAGCGCAATATGTATGTGAGATGTGAGCAATATTTCCGGCTTGCAAGGCCGCTTCTTATATCCCCTGTTCTGTCCAACGCCTAGCTGCTAACTGTGCGAGCTATGGGCGTCGGTGGTATGCGGGACGCGGAGAGGTGTGTCCGGCGGGCGGGTCAGTGGGGTGCTCTCTGTCCGCAACACTAATATTATAAATAATGGTAGTTTGAAAGTATCTTATTGAAACTCTGGTAGAAGATAGATGTTATCTCAAAAAAATTCTTGTCTTAAAAAACAATCTTGAATGGGGTAAAATAGGCATGAAATTTTTTATGGATTATAATACTTCATGTTATGGATTTGAAGATGTAGAATTAACTAACCTAGAGAATAAGAATTTGTATGGACTGTAATTTGTCAAATTAAGGTATGTTGATGATCACTACACCCACAACATAGGTGTAACGTGACCAGCTTAAGTAATGTAGTAATAATAACAGCCCATAAATTTCCCACTGTTGGGCTCGGGCGACATCATGTTTAAGGGCAAGCGGGCTTGGCCGATTTGACACTAATCCTGCAGGTTTCATCATGCTGATTGCCTTCACCGTCATCATGTGTTGCCTAATCTATGCTTCACGACCAGGATTTGAAGCCATGTTTGTTGAAACATGTGGGGGTTAATTAAGTTGACTGGTCCATCGATGATGGGATGGTTACCCCGCTGGACGTGGTGACGCACCACTGGCGGAAGCCCATGGTTTAATCGCCCAAGAGGGAGTACAAAAAAAGACGAGTTTTGTACTCGCAGTATATTAATGTTGTCCTTGTTCCTAATTTTACTTAAGACTATATATACAGAAACCATATTGTTTATGTGGATGTGCACACCAGTATTCTAATCAACATTAAATATTATATGTACACATTTATGAGATTGGACATTTTTGATGGTTTAGACAAATGCCCAATTTTATCAGCAGCGGTAACTGCAATATCATATATCTGTATGCAGATAGCATCATGTTCATGCATTGACCATAGTCTTTAACTGTGCTAAACTATACATCAATAAATTGGTGGATAGAACATGACGCAATGTGTGTTTAATTTATCTGCTATTTATTATTATACAGTATACACTCTATATCACGACACTGAAGGGACTGTGCATTTTATAGCGTTATAGAGAGTTGTCGTTAAATGGAGAGGTCTTTTGTTTTTTGACGGCCTCTGTGGTTGAGCGGGCTAAGCCTTTGCCGACTTACCTCACTGCAAAGCAGAGGCTCGGGTTCGATTCCTGGTATAGTAAATTTCGGAAACGTATTTTCTCCGTTATTTACTATGGTCTGGGTGTCTGGGATCGGCCCCAGAGTGGTCCGTTGTATATTACCCATAACACAAGCGTAACTTGCTTAATTTGGGAATATACAGTGTGTGTGTTTGTCTGCCGATTTATTATTTTTGTCTGAAGTCTTTTGCTGCACCAGTAATTTTGTTGTATAATTTTATTTATTTTATTCGTATCTTGCGATATTGAGTCATCTTGGTGATAAAGGAGCTTCTTAAAAATTTCAGTATGCATGATGCCGACAGTCGAGTTTATTACGGGCTAGGATAATAAAGCAATAAAAGAACGTACACGGCTGCGCAGTTTTAACTAATTATGGCAACTTAAAATGTGCTTTTTATTACTTAATTGTTGTCGTTATTGAGAGTGGGTGCAATGCTATTTAGAGTGTACCATTGTATGGAAGACAAGCTAAACCAACCAAAGCCAAGTGATGTCGACGCTTAAGTTATCATTAAATCAAGTGACGTTACATGAAGTTTACACTGTATTTAAATTTCCATAAGGATGAGGTTTTACCTCATCGATCTTCTCCTGGACTCCAGGGTCGTTTGTGATTGGTGGATCATCAGCAGTTTGTTCTGTTGTGGGCTTTAATACTTGAGCTGCAGCTTCTGTAAATAAACAGGCTTGTATGATTACTGTGTCATCAATATATTTTTAGGAATTAGAAAATACACTGAATTGAATAAGAAATACTAGATGAAACTACCAGCGTGCATGAAAGTCGTAACATATATAATGAAGGGACAACCTCCATGATTGCACGAGGCTAAGCCTTTGCCAGCCTACCTCACTGCAATACAGAAGTTTTCAGAATGAATTTTCTTCATTATTTACTATGGTCTGGGAGTTTGGAATCGGCCTCAGAGCAGTCAATTGTATATTGCATGAGTTCAGTAGACAGGCTGACGGCCCACCTGATGGAAAGCGGTTACCATCGCCTATGGACGTTTGTAACACCAAAGATGCTACCAATGTGGTGTCGCTCTCTAAAGGATAACTGGAACCTGGCCACTAATGGCCGGAACACAACTCAAGGTTATTATGGAGACATACTCTGGACCAGGGGTGATAGGCATTCAGATATGTATCAGTGCAGGAATGAAGAAAGAATACAATTTCCTGCCAGGCGGCCTGTCGTAAGAGGCGACAAAACAACCCACAGTCAGGTGGTAGGGTATTTGCCCGATTGGATGGCTACCACCCCTGGTCTAGAGTATGCCGCTATAACTACCTGGAGTTATGTTCCGGCATTAGTGACCAGGTTCCAGTCTCCCTTAAGAGAGCAGCAGCGCATTTGTAGCACCTTTGGTGTTGCCAATGTCCACTGTTTTCGTCAGTTAATGATGTAACTATAAATAAAGAATTTAACATCACACACCTCAAAAACCAACTAATGTGATCTTTTTCCAATGAAAGTATTTTTAACTTCAACAATCTTCAACATCTTCAGATGTTAAAAGTCTCCTATAATAAACCTGCATGTATGAGGAGATTAATGAAAGTAGATGAGGCAAAAATGTATGTCATGATTGTAGCAAGTGGAAATGATTTGTATTATATCTAAGCAGCATCTTGTTGTACAGACAGTACTTTGTTTATTCTATTCTAGTATATTACAGTAGAAATATGTTAGTTATATCTATGGTCCTTTGAGACAGATACAAACTAATGATCAAAGGATTTCATTAAAATCTACACATTAGGATGTGAACGGTGAATAAATAAGTTTGATCTTCCCATTGGTAAAGAGATGAGTGTTTGAATATAATATTTAAAAAAAATGCACTATACCTGCCATTTTTGAGAAAGTTTGTGCAATTTGCTCTTGTGTGATTTGTTCCTCTGAAACATAAGAAGAAACAATGTTATAAATAAACTTATAAACACATAAAATGTAACAACTTCAAAAACACTGTAAATGTATACTAACATAAAAATAAATTATTATGTTTGAATATTGACTTGTATGTTTGTTCCTTCTTGGTAATGAATCAATCATTTTGAAGTTTTGAAAATATCCCTAAATCATACACCAGATTACAACTCATATTTCCCTACATTTTAATATAGAGAAAATAACATTAAATCATGTTTTATTTTTTTCAAACATATTTTTTAGGTCAAATTAGTCAAAGAATTAACAAGTTCATCAGAAATAAATCAAGAAATTATCATGGTTGTATGTACTGGTACTATACTATACAATATGCAGCAACAAAATGTTATCGATTGATGTAAAGTCAGAGTTAAATAAAGAATAAATATTGTCACACACTGTTTGTTCTCGACCCACAAGTGATTTCTTAGTATTACAATGATATTAAACATCAGAAGAAGATAGTTTCTGTGTAACTACTATCCGACCAAACCAAGTAGACGAATGGCAGATGTGCAGTAAACAGTGTTGAGTACAGATTACAAAAAAATATCAATATGATTATGGTCATTTATTTTAATTTATTCATCTCATTATATTTTTCATTACTAATACTAAATTATGAGTGGATAACTGGTTTTTGTAGTAATGTTTAATTTTTTTTGAAATCAATAAAGAAATAAAATATTTAAATTTTTATAAGAGATAGCAAAAATAGAATAAAGCAGGAAAAAATAAATGTATATGTATTAATAACAATAAAACAAACAAAAAAAAAAATAATGACAAAAACTTAATAACCAACAAAAAGATTATAACAAAACAACTAAGTACAGAAATGACCAGTGTAACACTTGCAATCTTATATGCAATATGCAGGCGGGAGGCCGCAAAGGCCGCACATGGTGTGAAAGTCAACCCAGGAGAACCCACTTTACCTGGCACTCCACTAAAACTACCCAATATGGCTGCCATATTGGTTTCAAACTGTGCAGCTGCCTCTTTGATAAATTCCTCGCTCCACATATTCTGGGCCACTTCAGATCCTTCTGCTTTGGTTTCATCTTTTTGTTCCTTCTTTGTCATGTCTTGTAGAGCACCTGGAAAATGCTACTGTGTAAATTTTGAATTCCATAAATGAATGATTTAAAACCTAGAAGTAACAAAGTATTTTATTGTTGGCTTCAATTAAAATTTATTTATTTGATTTACTAATTAAATACTACATAAGTAGAATTAGTTTGATTAATTA
The DNA here is from genome assembly GCA_039645545.1 of Dendrolimus houi. Classification (NCBI taxonomy): domain Eukaryota; kingdom Metazoa; phylum Arthropoda; class Insecta; order Lepidoptera; family Lasiocampidae; genus Dendrolimus; species Dendrolimus houi. The sequence goes on along the minus strand of CM077117.1, from coordinate 30,399,719 downwards.
TTATTATTATTTAACAAATTTGGATCTTTTGGTCTTACGTAAAAAGGAAGGTTTGCACTGAAAATCAGTGTTGTGTCAGATATAATTCCCGCACAGCAACATGCTGAGTGCAAACCGGGTTTGCTGCAAATATTGTATATAACTCCTCAAAATATGCTCTGTGTAGAATAATATATAAGGAATGTAATTATGTCGCTATTTCTTCAAATAAAATTATTCTTTCTTTCTTTACTGGTGCACTAATACCTTCTATGAACAGCAAAATGTGTCTAAAAAAACCTGCTGGGCGAGCTGTCCACCAAAGAATGGTACCAACACTAATATATTGTGTTGAAGTTGAATATCAGGGAAGAAACATGAAAGTAGGATAACCCAGGTTAAAATGAGAGCTTTGAGAAGTATGAGAGGTAAAGTAATATGATAAGGAAGCATATCACTTTACCTCTCATACTCATTCATACTCATCATAAGGAAACATTGTGGAGTCAAAGATGTATTAACACAGGTTAAAAATGGAATGTTAAGGTGATTGAATGTAAATTTCTGTCTGATGTTTTAGCATTGTGTTAGGAATTTAGTCACATGAGTAAGCAAGAATATAATGAAAAAAGCCAAACATTGATTCGATATATTTAAATGGAATTTTCATGCCTTTACTGGAGGTCAGTATATAGCTATAATTTATCAATAATCATGTGATCAGAAACGCCGAATAATTAATAAATTAATTGACAACTTCAAAATAGGTTAGTTCAGGTTGTGTAATATGACCCTGAAAATGTTTAATAAAAGAGAAATAACGACTTACTGTCCAATAAATCGTCCAATTCTGGATCGACTTCCTTTTTCGAGTCATCTTTGTTGTCTGACATTATTTCTTTATAATGAAAAAAACGAGGTAATATAAATTTTATTATAATAAAAATTGTCTTTTAAATGACAATGACATGTAACAGAATGAATGAACAAACTGCAATGAATGAACGAACGTAACCGGAGAATATGAATGAAATATTATATAGATTAGATAGATAGATAAATAGTATAACATGGATGGATACCTCAGCAAAATTCCTTGCGGTAACTCAATAACTCGAACACAATCATGAGCACTAGGGTTTTAAAGTAACTCGAAATTTCGCCAGCAACAAAATACTAAGTGTCGATGAAGTAGGAAACAGCGCGCCAATCGGTTTAGTGCCTGCATCAGGTTTGCTTGTTAATTCATAAAGTTTAGATTCAATGAGATTATAGTACGTGTCAATAAATTTCTAGTTTAGTTACTTACTTCATTGGCGCAGAGAAATTTATTAGCACAATTTTAAATTGGAGTTCGTAACCTTTTTACTGCTAGTATAATATTTTTAACTACTCGATACTAGATGGCGTGAATAATTAGTTACTGGCTGAATTTTTGTTTGTAGAACGATCTTTAAAATAACAAAATTAAATTTCGAATATAAAAAAATGTACAAAATCACTGAACACGCGAAACGTAATGTGGCTCGTTTTTTATAAGACATTTTTTTTATAATTTAAATAAAAGTCGTAAAAAAATTGTAAAACGTATAAAAACTAAAAAACGATTTACGTTGTGCTTAATTCAATCTACTTAGATTTCATTGTGAGTATAGATTTTGTAATAATAATTACAAAATTAGTATGTATTTAATTACTTTTACTAGTTGTGCCAGCGAGATTGTCTGCGCTGGTTTTAAATTTATTCATTTTAAATATTATAATGGTTAAGAATATATAGTCGAAGGTGGCGATGTCCGTCAGTGTGGGAACTCCATGCACCTCTCATTATTTCCGTGTTTGAATAGTTAAGACGGCAACAAATCAGTGAAGCTAAGACACCGTTGAATTAAGTCTTCGAATTGTAGTAGGCGTTAAATCTCGTTTAAAAAAGTTAAAAAACAAGCGGTATATGAACTTCCTAGTTGACGGACTTCGCCACCTTGACTATATATGATTTAGTCGAAAAAATGTATTTTAAATAATCGTAAATCTGGCTTTATGTTGTGATTTCGATCTTATTAAGCGCAACCTTTTATTTCTTAGGCCCCAACCACAGAGTATATTAATATAGGCCCTAACCAACAAACATGGCTAACCAACCTAAGAAATCCACAGTTACAGTCGCTGACAAGTGAGTTGACTAGCTTTTTCTTTAATTCTTATTCAGCATCTCCCGATATGTCCAAATGGAGTGGATTCGCTGGAGAAAGGTATCCTGGCAAGGAGAAAGACATTCAAAACAATAAGTGAGTCATAAATATAAATATAAAGTTCAACTTTGTGCACTGAATTTAAAAATAAGCGAAAATTTAATCCAGACTAGCAGATTCTGAAAATACTATTGTTGCCCTATTCATCTATCTAATCCGATAATGTTAGTTTAACAGTATTTTTCATATTGAGTTAAGAGTAAGTTTGTAGTATTTTTTATGGATGTTAAATAATACTACAAACCTACAACGCGAGCGAAGTTTTTCTGGCACTACTAATACTAAAATATACTCAACTAAAGTTACGTGGTTAGAGCCACGATGGGATCATTATCTTAATTACAGGGGCCCAATTCTGCTACTACTGTCTTGTCAAAATCGCCAGACTATCGTCTCAATCGTGTTTTGCCTCATTTCGGTATTCTGTTAACATCAATGGCGTGATCACGGCACTCTATCTTTATAAATATTTATAAGAGAAAACTCCCAAAATGAATGTTTAAAATTATTGGTAGCTTATACCTATCCATTTAAACTAACTCCATTCCTGCTGATGGTAATACCATTTTTTTCTACTATTATTCTGCGTCGACGATATCGAGAAGATATTGTGGATTTAGTAGAATACAGATTTTTGACAATATCGCAATGGAATCGTTTTTTGAATATTTTCGCAACGCCAAGATATTGAAATAGCAGAGGCCAGTGTCATACCACACAAACACAGAATATTGGTGTGAAACGGTTAGCCTAGAGCTACTCGTGTTTTGTACGATGAGTGAATAGGGTAGGTGGCGTAGGTAGATGTCAATATCGACATTGCAATATTGTTAAGGCGTGTAAATAGCCGTAACATGTAGTACATGGGCTATGATGAAACAGCGTTCGAGCCCTAAATAAATTACGTTGATATAAAATAAAAAGTATACGATGCCGGGCAATTAAAACAACTCATACGACAACCACTGGAGCGGCTAAGAGGATATCACCTTAACACAGTAAGTTTGTCAGATCACCATAAGTTCACCACATCTTCGCCACAATACCAGACGCAAGGGGAAATCGGATTGGCTTATAACCTATTCTCAGTCCTTCCACTTAATGCAACACTTATTAGTGTTTCTGTATTTGATTAAGGGCCGATTTTGTAATCACCAGATAGAATTTATTCGATAAGTTTTTAAATATTATTATTTATTGACGTGCGCCTGCTCAACGAGTAAAGCAGCGACTTATATATAGTGTATTATCTATGGCAGCGTCCAACAACGACGCGTATGGGAGTTTCTGGCGGGAACTGAAAGGAGATGTTGTGCTGTGCAGTTTTATTTTCTAAAAATGTAAAGTTACTCTAAAATGAACAATAGTTGTAGGATATTGATAGTTTTTGAATAGTAATTATGTGTTTTGTGACAAATGTGAACTGTATAGTCAAATGTGGCCTTTTGAGTTGTCACAAGAACTCCGTTGAATGGCACCAGCTGATAACCTACAGTTCAGCTGTGCTACACATAGGCTTAAGAAACGGAAGAAACTATATTGTAATCTAAGATTTGGCTTAAAGGCCTAGCTGCCAAGCCATAAACCTAAATAAATAAAATAACGACGCGTATGTGTACGTAAGGTACAAAAATTAAAAAAGAGTCCAAGCACCATCTACTGGCGAGTGGGCTGCCGCGGTGACGTATGAAGTGAAGTTATTTATAAATTACCCAACATCGCTAGAGGGCGTCACCAAATATCGATATTTATGAACGATGTATCAATTTTTTTCGACATATCGTTCCTATACACAGATCGTTCGATATTTTATATATGAAAATATTCTTATTTTGATATAAATGTATATTTATGTAATTATTTTGAATTTTACTGTAATATTGTTCATAAGAGAGGCTGTAATCATCATCTGATTTGGTTAAATATTTATATATCAATGTGTTTCCACTTTCCAGACCAGCTGCGGGAGACGCTCCACCAGCCCTCGACAAGAAGAAGGACGAGAAGGCGAAAGGGAAGCCACCTATCAAGGAAGAAGCTCCACAGCCCGAGGAGATTCCTAAAACCCCGTCCCAGATTGCTCAAGAGTGAGTATATATATATATATAGATAAATAAAATTGAAGTGTCTGTTTGTCATTTCAAAATAACAGCTTTATACTAAACACATATGAAAGTATATACTACCCGCGTGCAGAAGGTTTTCCGATAGCCGCATGATGTCACGAGTCGATGGTCAGTAGGGTTGACAAAAAAGGTTACATAAATAGTTGTTGCAATAAATTTATTATTTTAATTTATTATTATATATGACGTGGGAGGGATCTCCGTGGTATTATTAAAGAGAGTGACGTCAGCAATGCCGACGTCACGATTGATGGTTTTTTGGTGACGACCCATATTTGAGTCCTCGAAATAGAATTTCAAGAGTACTCGCTGAGTACTCTTAGAATTGAACACTGAGTACTACTCGGTGTCGTATATTTCAAGAGCGTTACGACGTCCCAGAGAGGTCTGTCCCGTTCAGCGGCTCGAGCAATATAGAATGAGTGTTATTTTTTTTTTTGGACCTGGATCCAGCCGAATAGCCGCAGATGGCTGTTTCAGCGATACCGGACTTTGGGGGCTTCCCGACTCCGTGGGAGCGGAGGCGTTCAGCCCGGAGGCAACATGCTCGAGGAGGCACCTCCTGTGAGGTTCGACCTCGGCTCGACCGCTTCTGGGGATTGACTTTACATAGGAGTTAGCCGTGAAAGGCTGAATGAGCTAAGCCAATAGGCTGAAATGATTATCATTGGGGACTCGTTATCGACTCCGCCGGCGGAGCCGATCCTAGTCTATCGTTACTACCGCTTCGCAACGTGTTATGGCTGGAGGAGAAGAAGCGGCGGAAGAAACTCTCCAGCAACACGCCTAAGCTAATCTTGTATGGCTACATGTGTCTGTAATGAGTGAGGAGCGATTGGTGGGTCTTAACCTTGTGATGATGGACGATTCGAGCCGGGGGCTCTCCGGCGTCTGTACTGTCTGCGTCTGTTATGTCAAGCTGATGTTCTGAGCCTCGGGGGTTCATTATGGCGAGAATTCGGGTGATTTTATCCCGCTCGTCAATGAGTACATTGCGAGGGCGTCGTTTACTCGTGGGAGCGTTCGGAGTGGGTTTGTAGTTGACCGTCTCCGTCACCAGAGTGTTCGGGTGATGGGGGGCACGGTCAAAGAATCTACGCGAGAGGGAGATTATATAGTCTTTGATGAAGGGAAGCTCCAGGTCGCGATGCAGGTCGGCGAGCCGCATATATAGCGGAGCGTCGGCTACGGCGCGTAAAAAGTGGTTCTGGATCCTTTGCAGTTTCCAGATGTTGGAATCGCTGGCATGGCCGAAGACCACACTGGCATAAGTCAGGATGGGGCGGATGCAAGTTTTGTATAGAGTCACCTTATTTCTAAGGCTCATCTTACTTCTCTTGCATATCAAGGGGTAGAGTCGGCCGAGAATCCAGTATGCTCTATTCCCGACCTCTCTGGTGTGCTTGTGGAAGTATAAGCCTCTGTCTAGGGTTACACCGTGATATTTGACTTCGTTAACCCATGGGATAACTCGGTCGAATAGCTTGATGGGCCTAAGTTGGTTGGTGGGACGAGTATTGGGTGGGAGAGTGCCACGTGTGAACATGATGGCTGCACTCTTCTCGGGATTCAGCTCTATCCGCCATCTACGGAACCAGTCGCCTAGTTCTTTGACGGCGGCGTTGAGCTGACTGCAGATTCTGTATATGCTGGGGTCGCTAGTGAAAAGGGCGGTATCATCCGCATAAAGGGCTAGGTGGACGTGGGGGTGCCTTGGCATATCGCTGGTGAACAACGAGAAGAGTAGAGGGGAGAGCGCGGAGCCCTGAGGGACTCCCGCTGCGATGGAGTGAGAAGAGGATCGAGTGCCCTCCACTCGGAGTCTGAAACTACGGTCTTTGAGGAATTCCCGTAGAATGAGAACGAGTCGGTCTGGTACACCGAGCTGATACAGCTTGTATATCAGCCCGTTATGCCAGACCTTATCGAAAGCTTTGGCGACGTCGAAGAACACTGCGCCTGTCGGCCAGGATCTTTGACCGCCGCGTTGGAAGATGGAGAGGACGTGCTCCGTGATGCGGAGCACTTGTTGGGGACAAGAGTGTCTAGCTCTGAAGCCAAACTGCTCATGGGGATGAGATTATTGCTGAAGGCAAAATCACTCAATCTAGTGAGTAGGACACGCTCGTACAGTTTACCCAGCGAGCTGAGTAGACTGATGGGGCGGTAACTAGAGGGTTTTGAGGCCGATTTACCTGGTTTCCGGATGCCGATGACCTCCGCTTCTTTCCAGGCCTTGGGGAATTGGCAATTGTTTATGGCAGCATTGAAGATGCTTACCATAATTAAGATAATTTGGGCGGGGAGGATTTTAATAGTTTATGACTGATTCCATCATTGCCTGGGGCCTTGCGGGGCTTTAGGGCTTTGATAAAATCCTGTACTTCCTCAGCCGTGACCGATTCGAGTATGGTTTCCGCCGGGAGGGAGGACCGATGTTCGACCTCGGCGTCTACCTCCGATAGGTGAGATGGGTCGACATTGGCAGTATTGGGGGAGCATTGAAGCTCGAGACTTTCGGCGAGACATTCCGCCTTTTCGTCGTCATCGAACGCTTTGGTGTTATCGGGTCTCTCGAGGGATGGCATGTTCGAGAGGGTTTCTGCTTTCAGAGACCTCGCCAGCTGCCAGTAAGCCTGGTGAGTTGGGGAGATCTTCTCCAGCAGTCGGTTCCAACGTTGGTACCTGACCTCCTGGACACCGGAGTCTAACCTGGCGTTGGAGTGCTCTGTAGCGGGCCTTATTTTCCAAAGAGGGTAAACTGCCGCAGGCTCTGAATGCTGCCCTCTTCTCCCTCATCAGTTCTCTGACGTCGTCCGGGAGCGGCAGTCGACGGTCCTCGAGGGGTACCTGCCGAGTGGACTCCCGTACCACGCTCTGGAGGTGGCCGGTGAGGGCTTCGATGGCAACATCGTTGTCCTGGGCTAAGACAATCGGGTCTGGAATCCGGTCCAAGTCCGGGGAGCTTGTCGTTGCAAGCAAGTTCCGAACTTTCGCCCAGTCTATGACGGGTTTCGTCGGTGGCATCGAGTCAGTCGGGGGGCCTAACTGGAGTACGACCGGCAAGTGGTCGGAATCGATGTCGTCCCGTATTTCGATTGAGCGAAACTGAAGAGAGACTCCCTTCAGTAGCGCTATATCGAGAACGCTCGGGCTTTGTATGTCCGGTCTGTCCGGGTATCTAGTGGGGGTCAATGGGGCTAGAATGCCAAAGAGAAGCCTGTCCGAGAGGCGGAGAAGCTCCCTTCCTTTGGCGTTATCAAATGGTTGGGCAATTCCAACTGGTATGTTTGCAGTTTAAGTCCCCGGCTATTATAACCGCGGGACCCAGACTGAATAGGGCGTTGAGGTCGTCTTCTAAAATGGGCAAATTGCAAATCATTTTTTTTAAACTGGCCATTTTAAATTATTTGATAAAAAGTAGCGAAGATTTTAAGTCAAAAAATTTGCTGTCGATCAGTGAAAGTCGCATCGAAATCGGCCCAGTAGTTTTTACGTGAATCCCAAAGAAACAGAGTAAAGAAATAAAAAAAATGCATCGTGTTCTCCATCGTTTGTACTTAGTCTGGCCATAAATACTGTTACAATGAAAAAGAAACAAAATATTACATTTGAATTTGGAATCTGTCATTTTTATATGATTGTTCTTCGTGTTTTCTCATTTTGGCGCCAATACATTGTACAACAATTTGCGGTATTAAAATGGAGTGGGGCGATAAAGAGAACCGAATCGCTGTGATTGCTTTACACAAAGTAGGTATGGAGCCAAATGCAATTTTTAAAACTCTCCATACGCTTGGTATTAGTCAAATGTTTGTGTACCGGGCTTGTAATATGTGCAATGAGACCTCCTCTATTTGTGACAGAAATAGGATCTGACCATCCACGTAGTGTTCGTACGAAAAAGGTGGTCAAAGCAGTAAGGGAAAGAATTCGAAGATCCTGTCCGAAAGCAAAAGATTTTATCTCGGGAGATGAAGATATCACCTAGAACCATGTCACGTATTTTAAAAGATGACTTAGGACTTGCAGCTTGTAAGAGACGCACTGGTCATTTCTTAACTCATAATTTAAAAAAGAATAGGCTGGTAAAATCGAAACAACTACTGAAGCGGTACGCAAAGGGAGGAAAAATTTTGTTTACGGATGAGAATTTTTTTACAAATGAGCAACATTTTAACAAACAAAATGACCATATTTATGCTCAAAGCTCTAAGGAAGCTTCTCAATTAGTCGACAGAGTGCAACGTGGGCATTATCCGTCTTCAGTGATGGTTTGGTGGGGTGTCAGCGATGAAGGAGTGACTGAGCCATATTTTTGTGAAAAAGGTATCAAAACATCGGCACAAGTGTATCAAGATACCATTCTTCAGAAGGTAGTTAAGTCTCTTAACAGCACCATGTTCAATAACCAAGAATGGTCCTTCCAGCAAGACTCGGCGCCGGGTCATAAAGCTCGGTCCACGCAGTCTTGGTTGGAAACGAACGTTCGGACTTCATCAGAGCTGAAGACTGGCCGTCGTCTAGTCCCGATCTTAATCCGCTATAGTATGATTTATGGTCAGTTTTAGAGAGTACGGCTTGCTCTAAACGCCATGATATTTTGGGAGTCCCTAAAACAATCCATACCATTGGAAGTGAAGAATTTTCCCATGGAAAGAGTGCGTGCTTCTATTGATAACTGGCCTCAACGTTTAAAGCACTGTATTGCAGCCAATGGAGACCACTTCGAATAAGCTTTTTATATTTTAAATTGTTTTATATTTATGTATTAAAACGGACTGTAAAACTTTTAAATGTAATTTGCAATATAATTTTTTTTCTTTGTTACAATATTTATGGCAAGACTAGGTATAGTGTAGTCCAGTTGTTTTTTAAAATAGGTTTAATGTACAGTCACGGCATTTTCAGAAATTTATAATATTAGAAGATAATAAAATTTAACGTTTAAACGGTTTGAAGCGTAGCAATTTGTGATCACGGAAGACGGCTACTGAAAAGTGGCCGAAACGTCGGAACAACAGAAAAAACGCGTGCGTCTCGGGGCGCCTGACAGAAGTGACAACTTAAACTAATCTAAGTTGAACTATTTAATATTGAAATTGTTTAACTTGAGAAAAGCTTAGGTTATTACTTAAATTTTATCTATATAGCGCGTAGGTTAGAGAGAGAGAGAAGGAGCCTGCCTACAGCTGCCGTTTGCGTGAGAGAAAGGGAAGCCAGACAGACTGGCGCCGTAACGCGTTACGTAACGAAGCGGTTTACCCTCCACTAAGTTATCACTTCAAAATCAAATAGATTGTAGCGTTTATAACCGTTATAACGTAGTTTATAATATGTGTACTAGTCGCGAAAACTTAAGAAAAAAAGACAGAAGATATGAAAAATCTGGTTGTTACCCTATCAGGGAAGCGGAATATCGTTCTTTGACGAGGCGGCAGAGGTTCAAACGGCGCTGGCCTGAGATCACGAAAGTGAGGGTCGCCACCAGACCTTGGCATCCGCCCCCTCCACCGCAGCGGCTGCCGCCCATTGTGAGTACTTACATCTCTCAGGGCTGTCAATAGTGAAATAATAATAATAACAATAATAATCGGCAGACAAACACACATATTGTATATCCCCAAATTAAGCAAGTTACGCTTGTGTTATGGGTAATATACAACGGACCATTCTGGGGCCGATCCCAGACACCCAGACCATAGTAAATAACGGAGAAAATACGTTTCCGAAATTTACTATACCAGGAATCGAACCGGAGCCTCTGCGTTGCAGTGAGGTAGGCCGGCAACGGCTTAGCCCGCTCAACCTCAGAGGCCGTCAAATGAAGTGAGTTGACGTTTATTGTCTTGACAAAACGTGACAGCCTCATTCATACGTACAAGTGAAACGAGTGTAATAATTTGAGTATTCATTTATTATCTTATACCAATATATCAAGCTGAAGAGTTGTTGTTTGTTTGCTTGAACGCGCTAATCTCAGGTACTACTGGTCTGATTTGATAAGTTCTTTCAGTGTTAGATAGTCCATTTATCGAGGAAGGCTATGGGCTATATATCATCACCTAAGACCAATAGGAGCGGAGCACCAATGAAGACTGTATCAAAATCGGGGGTTTTTTTTACTTACTTTTTTTTACTATTCCACGCGGACAGAAGCTACTTCTTTATAATATTATAAATTAAAAAGTTTGGTGCTCAAACACGCAAAAAATCACTGAACGGAATTTGACGAAAATTTACAGTGATACACTATGTATTTATTTGAAAACGCGCACATTATGTTATAGTACAGATAGACAGTTTCACATGTTTTTGCGTATTAGGCGTACAAATACATATTGTTACAATTGGGCCACCTGCAATTGAAAACAAAGCACATTTATTATCCGCTCGGTGTTCGAGATTATTACATAGATGCGCTTTTATTATCGTTCCCTTTTGTTTCTTCTTATTTATTGGTTGTTAAGAAGAGCAGCCCATTGTACTCGTTTATGGCCGTTCGCAGGCATAATTAGGCAAGTGTTTCGAACTAATTCTAAGAAGTTATTGTTTTGCCTCGAGGCATATTGTATTTGTATAGAATAAAAGGAATTCCCGAACGGAGGGGGAAGCAGTCAAGCGAGGATTACGATACAAGCAAAACGTACATTCGATAAGCGATATAGTGATGGACTTTGTGCGTGTTATTTAATTGTGCATTATATAAGGAGTTGTTGCGTCCAGTTATATTTGTACCTGTTATACGTGTTTGTATAGTTATAATAAATTCTATAGTAATTCCAACGGCATTTTAATTCGAGTCCTGTAGCTCGTAACAATATGTATAGTCGTGGTATGAAAAGGTTCGCCAGTTTTCAAATCGATTCATTTAACGTTCCGCGACCACATGTTACCTTTCCAAACTAAGTTACAGAATATACTCTTTCATAGAACATTATGGTTAATTGTTTGATAATAAAGTTTAAGTTTACTTATACCAAAGTTGTTTGATTTTCTATCTTGTCGAAGAAGATTGTTAAGAGACGTAAAACCTATTTCTTGGTTTTAATAATTATGATAAGCGTAATGATTATATCCTCTCAGTGTCTCTCTGTAATTTTCTTTTTTCATGTTTCTGTAATTTATAAATGTTAAATTGATTAAAACGTTGCCAGTAGGTACTGTTCCTTATACTTGTGCAAGCAAAAGTCGACTTTAAGGTGACGAACCTTTTCATACTGCGTCTGTACATAGCTCATATATCAGAATAACACATAGGCTTCAAATAAAGTCTTTGTTACATTGGCCAAATATAATAAGTGTCAAATAGAAACGCCGCCGCTATGAGTTACGCCTTTACAGTGGGATGCAGACCGAGAAGGATAACACGCGTCATCGCCGTGTGTGTGAAGACAGACGTCGTTATCGATTTTATCTATCGATAATGCAAGTTTTCAGGACAAGCAAAACTTTGTAGCCCTTTGTTATAGGTTGTCGATATGCCCGAGATTAAAAGGCGTAAATGGGTACCGCCCTACAGAAGGCGAATGCGACCCAGGCCAAAACTACAGCGCATTCCGCCAGAAGAAATGACCCAGCCGATGACGGAGGTGTCAAAGTTGAAAAAGGTTGGTAGGAATCAATAGGGAATATGGACGATTGTTATAATGTTTACTAGAGCCCTGCTGACGTTGTCCTGCCTTAAAAAAATAAAAATTCAGGACCCGTTCCCGGCGCCACCTGCCGGTTCCAACTGTGAATCTAAATAATCCTGGGACAAAGTTAAACACACACAAAAATTCATCAAAATCTGTAAAGTCGTTCTCAAGTTGTGCAATCATAGTAATACATGTACGCATGCGTGTACTATGACTCATTTTTATACCTTTTAAACCTTCCCTGGACTTCCAAAAATAATTCAAAACCAAAATTAGCCAAATCAGTCCAGCCGTTCTGGAGTTTTAGCGAGACTAACGAACAGCAGTTGATTTTTATATATAAGATGTTTAGTAGCTATTTTGACAAAAATGAAACACTTAACAGTGCAGGAACGGAGAAGAAATATTATTAGATCCTGCTTTCGGGCGGTTTACGTCCGTGAATAATTATTGCTCCATAATTAGCAAGGTTAAAACTGTGTGGTCCATGTACGTGTCAAATCTGGCAATACAGAAAACAGACAAAATCTTTGGAGATGCCTTTACGAGCATGTTTAGGTGTTATATATTTTCACGTAGCAGTTAAGATTTTAGTAATGGTTTTAATTGTAATGTTAAGTCAATTAAGCAACAAACATATATATAGAGTAAGTAATTATGATTTTCCATCAGCAAATATGGCTTACGCCGCTCGAGTAGTGCAAAAGCGCGAAACAGAAGTATTATTAGAAAATCATTTAAAATTGCCATAACTTGTGACGGCTCTCATTATTAATCTTAGACGAGGTTGATAGTTATAGAATAAATACAATTTCGGTAGATCTGGCATAACTTCCAACAAGTGCAGAAGAACAAGATGATACTCCGAGGGAGTATAGCGTGCAATTCAAAACGTTACTCATTTACCGCGTGCGGTAAGTGTTGAACTATAATAGTGAAGACGAAGCTAGATTACGACGCTATACATCGTTCACTCTGTACACAGCGAGTATCCCGACACCCGTATGGCTGAGTGCTAGTGTCTCCCATGACTGGTGGTATACTGTAGTAGTGTGTATATAGTTTCATTTTAGGAGGGTAGGGTAAAATGTAAGAAACACCAAACCCAACGAGCGCTGTAATGACACTGATTTCATTACCGAAAATATACGAATTGAAATGACAAAAACACTTACATATATATATTGTTACATGCCGTCAAAGATAAGCGCATAGCTGTCTGTTGTAAGCGCAGTCTATTGTCCTCCTCCCGGATTAAGGAATTCTTTTGTGTTTTGAATTTGTAATTAGGAAAAACATGCTATTCTTTTTCTACTTGTTTTATAACCATCATTAGCGTCGAACTAATCCTTATTGTTATTGTTTTCGACTTTGTAGCCGTTCGCAGGTGTGCAAGTTACTATTTCTCGGAAACTCAGTGCGCGCGGCCAATTTATTTGTACTGTGTAGTTAGTATAAGACGATGCCCGAATGGAGGGGCGGGCAGTCAAGCGACGACTACGAGACGAGTAAGACGTTGGTAGTACTCTCGAGTTGGTAGTAGCGATATAGACGACGGACTTTACGCGTGTCGAATTGCATTGAATCGTGCAATGTGAACTGGTCGCACTCCAGTTTTATTTATATTTGTTTTATACGTGTTTGTACAGTTCTAATAAATTCTATAGTAGTTCCAACGGCATTTCTAATTCGAGTCCTGTAGCTCGTAACAATATATATATATATATATATATATATATATATATATTTGAGCAATATGTTCGTTATTTTTCATGATTTGGTATTCGGTAATCAGCCGAACAGGTACATAGTTAAAAAGTCGGCGAGTAGCCAATTATCGAATAACAGCCGAATATTCGTGACATCTCTAGTAAACACGTTGTAGATACGTAAGTTTTATTTCAATTTTTAATGAGACTCATTGTAACTTATTTCAAAAATCATCATTTACATTATTTAAGTTGAACATGTTGTGTGACACGACCATTGATCTTTACTACCCGTGCGCAGAAGGTTAGCCCATAGCCTCATGACGTCACGCGTCGATGGTCAGTAGGTTTGACAAAAAAGGTTACACAAATAGTTGCATCAATAAATTTATTATCGTATATACTTTACATAAGATACAATAATAGTAAGTAATACAATACAATAATAGTAAGCAGTCAACGGCAAACCTTCTGCGCGCGGCTTATAAGTGTAGAATTAGCAGCTATGTAAACAAGTAGTGCCCAAATGTTTCTCTGGTTGCAATATTTTTAAACGAGTTAAACATTTTTCGCTAAACTAGAAATGAATCTTACGTGGAATAAGGAAACTATCAAGAGTTCTCGAGCACTAATTTTACGTGTCAATAGTTCTGACACTAGTCTCGTATAGTTGTTTATTAACACTGCCCAGATTCAAAAACAGATTGGTTCAGTGTAAAAAGTATAGAAATGGATGTCTGACATTTGTGTCGCATTTTCTGTCGTAGCCTAAACCTAGCTCTAGAAATGACTTATTGAACATAATTTCACAGTAAGTTAATTATGTAACTTATATTTTCAAAAATGTGGCGATGCGTGAGCGTCAATAGTGGGGTCCGAAGCAATTTTTTGTTGGTGATTATGGATCAATATATAAACCAAAAAAAAATATTTCACCATATGAGTCTTAAGGTGGTTTTTTTCCCAATTTTTTTCTATAGTTATCCGTGCAGGTACGGAGAAAGAATACAATTTGCGGCCGGACGACTTGTCGTAAGAGGGTGGACAAAACAACCCAAAACCAGGCTACCACCCCTGGTCTAGAGTATGCCGCCATAGCACTTGAGTTGTGTTCCCGGCATTAGTAGTCAGCTTCCAGACTCCCTTAAGAGAGCAGCGGCGCATTTGTAGCACCTTTGGTGTTGCAAATGTCTATAGGCGATGGTAACCGCTTTCCATCAGGTGGGCCGTCTGCCTGAAAAGTAATTATAATTTCAGAAAAATAATCACCAAATTATTGACATGAAACTATTTTACTCTTGCAATTTTAACAAAACAAGATAAATAATTTACATCTTTATAAAAGAAAGATAAATGATTTGGTTTGGTTTTAAATAACACTTCACTTTATTCATAATAAAATAATATTGTATCTGGAAAACGACCGCCTCTGTAGAATCGCCCGAAAACCTTCAAGGACGTTGGCGCTGTTGCAAGGCTTAATTTCCTTATACGGTTTAGGTTCGCAAACGGCTTGTATAGCGGTCGTATGTCGAGCGCTTCTAGAAGAGAAGACTCCCGCTCAACTGGTTCGTAGCGATGTTGACGAATTGATCGAGTCTGGTGATCGATATTATAGGCAGTGTATACTTGCTATGAAGTGCTATAAAGGTATTTATCTATAGTTCAATGAATATATTTATTAATTAGTGGTCTTCCAAAGTATATCCGACATGGAAAAATCTTAACCCTCAGTAAGTATTATTATTTATTTAGGTTTATGGCTTGGCAGCTAGTCCTTTAAGCCAGATCTTATATTGCAATGTAGTTTCTTAATTTTCTTAAGCCTATGTGTAGCACAGCTGAACTGTAGGTTATCAGCTGGTGCCATTCAACGGAGTTCTTGGGCCAACTCAAAAGGCCACATTTCTCACAAAACACATAATTACTACTCAAAAACTGTCAATATCCTCCAACTATTGTTCATTTTAGAGTAATTTTACACAATTTTAAAAAATACAACTGCACAGCACAGCATCTCCTTTCAGTTCCCGCCAAAAACTCCACCCTCAGTAAGGTGTAAGGTGCCACCCTTATTCTTTATTTACATGACACTAACATTGCAAATGCGAAAGCTATACTACTGTCCGTATCTCTATTGCGCTTTCACGGATTTAACGCGTTACTGCTTTTGCTGAAATTTGGTGCAGGATGAAGTCTCAATGTCGAGATTGGACATAGGATACCTTTTATACCTGAATGTAAATGCATGCAATGTAAATGCTTGGCTTTGGAGTAAAATAGGGATAATACTTAAACATATCGTTAACCCTAGTTTCATCTATATATCAACAGTTTCTTCAGGAGAGACGTTCAGACGTACGGGTTATTTCAAAACTAAAAAAAAACTCAAGTGGTTGCCAATTTGTTTTCGCCGGAATACTCATATTATTTCACTCCTTTACAGTGTGTAGTTTATGCCCACAACCCCATAGGTATTACCTCAAAGAACGGTTTGAATTTATCTCTTCCTCTCACAATTATCGATCTTCTACTAATCTTAGACTTAATTCTCCCAAAATTAATCATTTTTAAAATAATTATTTTACTGTACAGGCGATTCAACTCTGGAATGAGCTACCTGTTACTGTTAGACAATCTAAATCACTAACAATATTTAAGAACATGACAAAAAAGCACTACCTGCAACATGTGATGTTTTTACATGTTTATGTATATGTATGTAATATTAATAAGTGTATTTATATATGTCTATTAAGTATAATTTTACTTATATAATATTTTACATACTTATATGTTTATAAATGAATAAAATGTATGTAAGAATCTGCATATCCTCTAATATTTATGTATACCACCTTTGACCAATATAATCTGTTTTATTCCTGCCACGGGTTGTCTGGAAGAGATCGCTTCTTAGCGATAAGACCGCCCATTGTGCACATTTAGTATATTTTTAGGCTATAAGTTCTTCTGTGTTTTCTGTAATGGTGCACAATAAAGTGTTATCTATCTATCTGTCTGTCTATTTCACAAGGGCTACGTTATTGTCAAAATGGCCACGGAATGCTAAAACAGTACGTTAAATTTTGCGAATGTTACTAGTCGAGGAAAGAGCGTCGCGTGTAGTACACGTTCTGGGTTGTATTTTACAAAAAAACATGTCGGTCGGAATCGAATAATTTAATTAAATAGCTTACCTTATATTCGCAGGAAAACCACAGCTACAGTTGAATCAACTTCTGACTTCATTCTACTTTCATGACACTCGTTACACGATTAAACTCCTAGAGCTTGAAAAGGGACTGCTGGCGAAACATCCCGATAATATACAATCCGCGCCCGATTTGATGGCGTAAGTTTTGTTTGGGTTTATTTTGGTCGAGAGGTGCTTAAAATGTAATGGAAACGATATGAATGAATGATTCAATTATATGTTTAGACGATTCTCTATCGTTGCTTCGTCCGAATTGAAAGATGCGAAGTGAGCCGTGTAATATTAGCTTTATATATCCGTTTTAAACTGTCTCTCATCAGATTGATGGAGAAACGCATCGGCTCCACGTACATGATGATATTATCCGTCGGTGATGATCGCCATTTTCTCATATGGGGAAACCCCCGCAAGCCGAAGCTGGTAGTAACGTCAAGACTATATGTTATACATTCGATCCGCACATGCTGGACGAGATGGGAGAGCCGCACAAGTTGTGAGTCATTCTTGCTTACGTACATTCATCATTTATTTTCTTCGACTGTCAAATTAGTTTGTTCCTCAGCTCTAGTTTTAATAGAATCGGTAGAGGCCTCGAGCGTAAGGTCTTTACCTCATCGCAAGCTCAGATAATAACTTTCTTCTGGCAACTGGTTTCGGGAAGGGCCATGGTTTCGGCGGCTCGCATTGAACCATTCTATCGCATCCGGTGGAGCGATTCTTCGCGTTGGCTCCACCTGCGGCATGGCCGGCCAGTCTTGGCCATCCGATGGCCATCAATAGTGTCTTCAAATTAGAATGACACGTTCCAAAGTTTCTATATCTTACAATGGAAGAGAATACTATAATAAGGAATGTCAAAGGATCATTAGAAAACGTAGCTACCAGTCCTTTCTTAGTCAGTTCAATCAGCGTGTAAATTTGAAGTCTTATCTAGCTCCTTTTCAATATCCTAAATTAAATTAAATTGAAAAGGAGCTGGGAACTTTTCTAGCTGGTTATTCTCCTAACTGTCCCAGGTTTGGTGCCGCGGCGTTCCTCCGCTACGCCGGCGTATCTTCTTTCGTCGTGGACTTTTTAGCAAACTATGGGGACTTGGACGCTGCCAGGAAGGGTACTCCAAAACCTCCCATAACTTTGACTAGCATCGAGGTGAGTTTTGTCAGCTTAAAAGATTTCTATTGTCTTTGTTACTATCCAATGGTGATTCTAGTACTTTTAGAGCACTTCTAATGGTGATTTAACATCAGTTCGATTTAAATAATGTATTTTTTTCCAGTGGTAAGGTAGATTGTAATACTATGCCAAAGTGAACGTACAACCTTCGTTTTCTATGAGTATCTAATAGTCATTAAAGATTCTAAAGAATTTCTTTGCAATACCGCCACGTGGATTGTAAAACTTTAAGCTGATGTATTGTTAATACGTACAGGTGGTATTTTGTTTTCTCGCCTACTCCTCCGTCGTGTGCCAAGATAGTCTATTCTTTTCTTGTCCTAATCTATATCTTATGTACTAGGGATAATAAGGGGAAAAATCTTTTTATTTTCTTTTCTTTTCTCTTTTAATACAATCTTACTAATACATATTTACTATATACTAATACAGTTACTTATCTAGTACAGGTGGTATTCGAGAAATTATCGTTGTTGTTCTTTACAGCCTTACACAGTAGGTGTTTCTATTGGGATATAGTGTGAATAAATAGGGCCAGCTCAGAGAGTGGGAGTCAGTTCCGTTTCAACTGCAATAGAAGCATCATCACGTGAAATTGGAATGATAATTTTATTATGACTAGTGCGTGTTCAATGATTGACTTTTAATGATTGGGACTTGTTGTATATTTGGCTGTTTGTGCTGTGAATACAGTAATTTTTCAATCTGGATTTGATTTACCCCCGGAATATGTAACAGATAAAAAACTAGCACTGGTTAAGGTAAATAAATATCTTTTGATTAAGCTTGAATATCATTCGTAATATGTGTTATAGGTGTGTCAGAAGGAACCACTCCTCAGGGAGCCGAATTATGAGCTGGACTTGAAAGCCTTGAAAATCCACTGTCATAGTGAATGGATGAGTATGAACACGAATGCCCTAATCGAGAAGAAAAGGAAAGAGGTGAGGTTTTGAATTCATATTCAATGTGGTATCTGTAATAAAATGTTACAGTGCAAAGAAAAAGTATATGCATGATGTCGGAGATAGCATTAGCCGTGTATGAAAATCATAATGACGTGTGTTTTTTTTTTAAGCCAGTAAGGTCATGATTTGTACGCCTCTAGTCGTTAAAGGTGCAACTCCATTCAATATCAATTTTGAACAATATTCTGTGGAAGATTCTAAATGTGCTCGAAATAAATAGAATTTAAAAACGAATTTAATGAAATATTTTTTGCTCAAAATCCGTTGAATAAATTTTGATTAATCTATAATATCATAAAAATGTAAAAGTGCAGTTTTGTTTAGATTTTTTGTGTTTTCCTGTTTGCGTAAAATCTACTGGGCCGATTTAGACGCGGTTTTCACTGATCGATAGCAAACTCTCAGTCATAAAATCTGTGATACATTATATTTCAGGAATCGCGCGGGATTTTTCCCGACAATGGTTTCAAGTTGTTAGGACACTTATAAATTAGCTTATTCCGTTCAACGTGGATGAAGTCGCGCGAATCCTAGTTTTCAAAATAATGGACGATCGTTGCCACCACGGCACCCTATACGTGAAATTGTATGCCTCTGCAAACTTCACGGCCGGGATTTTCTCTCTGTGCTATGACGTGGAGTTATGTTTCTTGCCCACCTGATGGAAAGTGATCACCGCCGCCGCATCACCAGCGGCGCCAACGTGTTGCCGGCTTTGATCTTCAACGACAACAACCCTGTACTATAGACAACAATTAATGATAACTATATTGTTGAAATAACCTTTTTACAGGGTAAATATCCGCAGTGTTCATTAAGCGCAGTCAGTCTTGCCACGTCAAGGGCTACCGATAGGAGAAAAGTGAAGGATTTCTATCAAAAATCTCCCAAAGAGGTTAGTTTCTGTTATAATTGAAACGATCGACCGTGACAGTGTTGTATGAGATATTAATACACTCGTAGTATGCGAATGTGGATATCTCGAGATTCCACCCATGGATGAAGGAGGCAGTGCAAAAGTACGAATTACGGATGTGGTTGAAATATTCGTAATTATAGATTAACGGTGAACGGTAACGGTAATTAAAGATATGCCAGGTTTTTGGAATAAAATGATTTACACGAAACTTTGTACATAGTGCAAAGTATATAATTGTTGGCACCCTGTCAGCTTATTCAAAATCTTAAGAAACCTTTTTTTTGTAGCCGTACATTTTTTATTCTTGTCTTAAATGTTTTTAGTTCTTTATTTCATTCTCTCTTTCTAATCCTTAGCCGGCTCCTCAACTCCCAGTGCCTCCGGAGAGACCTCCTCCAGGTCCTACAAACGAGCAGATCATGTCGATGAGGGGCGAAGACTTTTTTCTCTACTGCCCGAAGGTCGACGGTCACACTTTTGGCAGGTGGGTTCCACTCTTAATTAAATTTCCAGAATAATCTTTATAACTGAAAGGGTAAGTCTGGAACTTCATGAACTGTTGGTTTCATATTCGGTACTTAAGCCATTTGTCTTTAATAGGAATGATTGTTTATAAAATGTCTTCACAGAGACGACATGATACCCCGTCCAAAATCAAACACAGTACTCCATAGTCCAGTGGAGGTTGCTGATCAGAACTATCATTCGCAGTTTCAGCAGTTGGACGTGGAGAAGTGGATTTTGAGGGGCACCAGGCATATGGCTAGTTATAGGTGAGCTCGAGTCTGTTTCTTCATCTTCTTTTCAAATATAGCACTCTGCACGATTTGTTAATCCAGCAAATGTCATAACAACCTTGAGTTGTTTCGGTATTAGTGGCAAGACTCCAGTTTCCCTTTAGAGAGCAGCACCGCATCTGTAGCACCTTTAGTGTACCTAGCAAATGTCCTTAGGCGATGGTAACCGCTTTTCATCAGGTGGGCCGTCTGCTTGTCTGTGGAGCTCAAGCACAAGCTTCAGTTTGGAAATAAAATTCGAGAGAAAATTGTCTCTGAAATGTAAAAATTCGAGCCAGGCACTAAAAAGTATCTAATAATGGCGACGGCCTGGATGAAACATAACTTGATACAATTGAAGAAATTTCCAAAACGGTCTCCAGATTGGAAACCCTGATCACAAGTATTTTAATGCGAATTTTAGGTATCAAACGTTCAAAACGTTCACGGGTGTTACGTGTTGCGTGGCCGCATTGGCGATGCTGCGAAGGTTAAGAGCGAGGGCATGGAACGAAGACACCTTGGACGAGACGCTTGATTTAGGATATAATTTGTACAGGGTAGGATTATCTTGACTTTTGTAGAACGGATGTTGTAGAGCAACTAATATTAGATGCATAAGTTCCACTATAAATGCAAAGCGGATCCTACCATAAATACAATATGAGTTAGTTTATGAACACAATGTGCTCTCAATCAATCTACGATACCAGGTCTCGATGCATGCAGGAGATAAGTCCAAGAAATTGAGTCTTAACAACGTGATAGATGATATGTAAAATACATATTAATGGTCTTACAATGAAGACGGAGAAAAGAGATGAAGTAGAAAAAGTAAGAAAGCGGATACCACGCTACTAAGTGAACGCTTTGAACCCAACTGAGATTTAACTCTCAGATGAAGACGATGTCAATCTTAGGGTTCTTGATGAAATTTGAAATATTTTAGCATGGGTTATAGGATATTTTTGGAAAGAAGTTCCTTATTTCCTGGATATATAAAATTGATCGTGTAGATTCAGCAGAAAATATAAATAAAAAATAAAATAAAATTAGAGTATTTCAGGAGTCGCTTCTGGAACGGGGAGGTCCCATCCGTAGGATAGTGCTCGGAGAGTTGAAGGATAACTTCACGATTCGGGACAAAGAGTATAAGCACAAGGTGAGTAGTTGAAGGCAATGAATCATGAATATAATTTTGATCAGTACGTATATCATTAAAATTAATAGTTTCGGTCTCTGATTGTGATAATTGATTTTTCAAAATCAATGATACCGCTTTGAGCTTCATCGAAACGGAGCCCCGAAATTCTTTTCTATTTCTTATAGTACTATTGGATTTGGTCGTCCAGGCGTATTTGAGAGTTATTATACAATTGTAGATGCACAGTATATTCTGCCACATAGTGGTATACAAAATGACTTAGTACTAAAATTAAATTTACATAAACATTCTAATTCACAAACTTGTCTAAGCTTTCCCATATTCATAATAACGACATGCACATTTTTGAGATATTCATCTACAGTAAAGAAACGCTCTTTGATCAGCAACTTGTTTAAGACTACAGTGAATTTTCTTGCGGGTACTTTGGCAAAGAGTTATGTATAAGAGGAGCCATATAAATAAAGTTTCTTCTGAAAAGGTCCAGAGAAGGCACAATCATCTTTAATTCTACTAGTGTCACAAGTCCCGCGTTAACATTGTTATATTCTGCAAACAAAGATCCATTAAATTGTCAAACTTTACGATTTCAAATATATAGATACGAGACACAGTAAGGCGATTGTGAGATTTAAAAACTGGTCTGCACGATTCTGACCATTTCATTCCAAATATGGCACGAAGTAATTTCTTTTGGGCTATAAATACCCCTGCAATATCAGCAAACATGAGCGTGATATTACTGATATTACTTTGGTGCATAATAAGGTATTGTATCGCACCGTACCGTATCGTATTTTATATATTTTTAATGTTAGGAACGTGGCATAGCAGTGTGGGGAAAACTGATTTCGAATAGTCCAAAAGTGTTGGACATATGCCGTGGTCTCGAGACGTTCTTCAAGGAGGCGGACTCTGGTATTCTTCAGGTAAGGCTAAACTTAACGTGTAGTTTAATCATGTTATTATTAGTTTAACACATGTCGATGTAGCTATTATCGGAAAATAATAAAGGGCTGCTGAATCATATTTATTCAAAACGTGTCAGTTGCAAAAAGATTGCGCTACCGTTGTCATAGACGTTATGGTGTTTTTTATTTATTGCGCGTGTTCAGCAGACAGACAGACGGCCCACCTGATGGACAGCGGTTACTATCGTCTATGGACATTTGCTCTTTAAAAGGAGACTGTAATCAGGCCACTATGGCGGCATATTCTAGAGTTAAATCTAGACCATCGAGATGGACAAATACCATACCACCTGGCTGTGGGTTGTTTTGTCTCTTCTTATGACAGACTGCCCCAACGCAAGAAATTATATTCTTTCTACGTTCCTGCACGGATAAAGTCCTGCACGGTTGCTGTCTTTTTACTATCGATTATAAAACAGTAAATAATTGATTACCACAACTCGATTAATATCATCCAATCATTAAGCGAATTCGTTACAATAGTGCAGTGATCTAATATATTCAAATGTATTTTAAATACCCCAAAAAATTGTCGTAAATATGGAAGAAGAATTCCTCTTTTCCTTCCATACTCCTCAATTCTGACATACGTCCTCTGTCATACCAAAAATCATCATATCATCTTTCATACACTCCACCCATCTCTTTTTTGTACTACCTCTACATTTGTACCCCATCAATCTTGCAGTTCATCATTCTTCTTGTTGTCACGTGACTTTCCCTCCTCATTCAACATGGAAGAAGAATAAGTACCTACTATTAAAGACTATCGTTCAGTAAATTGTTTTATTTCAGATTCCCGGCGAGTACGAGACGGCCATTTGGAATGAAGGTGGCAAATACTACTTGTACCATCCGTGGCCGGCGGATAGATACGGGCACAGGGTATGTCGATTTCTGTTGTTAGGGTTCTGTATCTTTTAGTGACGAAGGGGCTGTGAAGCGTGGAGAAGAGAGGGATGGAATTACACGAAGTGTAGTAGTGTGAAGTCGAGGGGAAGGAAATGAGTGGAGTGGAGTGGTGTGGAATGCGTTTTTTCATTTCTCATATTCTGGAAGTAGCCTTGGAGTTGCCTGATCACAGGGATGAAAATAGTCTGTGTCAAAATATTTAAAAACTATGCGAACCATAGATAATACTTGCGACTCATGTCCCAACTTTTTTTACAGCCACTATTAAATTGCGGCATAAATTCTAATAAAAAAATACCAACCGTTTTGTAACATCATATTACTTTTCACTCTTTTTTATTTTATTTGTATTGCAGGGGTTCAACAGACAGACAGACGGCCCACTTGACGTTTAGCGGTTACCATCGCCAACGGACATTTGCAACACCAAAGGTGCTACAAATGCGCTGCTGCTCTCTTAAGGGAGACTGGAGCCTGGTCATTAATGCCGGAACACGACTCAAGGTTGTTATGGCGATATAATTTAGACCAGGGGTGGTAGCCATCCAGTCGGGCAAATGCCCTACCACCTGGCAAATCACTTAATTATTATTTAACTTCTTATATATTCTTACTTCTTATATATTCTACTTCATATATATTTAACTTCTTATATTTACTATCATAATTAAAAAAAAATTGGCTGGCAGAATGACGTTTCATTTGTGATGTATTAAATAAGTTCATCAGATTTAGACAATGGATATGAAAAGCAGAGCATTAACCTCGGGTGAAAGGCCTATCTAGGCACTCGAACTATCAGCGCCCTTGCCACGCTTGTGCGTCAAACCATCTCATGACTAAATAGGTCACTTTCACCTCTCCGTGTAACAATCTACCATTCAAGTGCCCAGGTTGCTTGTATTCTCTTGTTGTCGGACCGACATCATTTGCTAAGCCATAAAGCTACTTGTGGTTTACGACATATCAAGTGCGAGTAATTATATTCTGGATAGTCCTCTGTCGACTATTTATCCTATCCGTGCAGGAACGGAGAAAGAATACAATTTCCTCCGTTGGGGCGGCCTGTCGTAAGAGGCTACAAAACAACCCACAGCCAGATGGTAGGGATTTGCCCGACTTGACGGCTACCACCCCTGATCTAGAGTATCGCCATAAGAACTTTGAGTTGTGTTCTGGCATTAGTATGGTCAGGTTCCAGTCTCCTTTTAGAGGGCTGCAGCGCATTTGTAGCAAATGTTGTGTTGCAAATGTCCACATGCGATGGCAGCCACTTTCCATTAGGTGGTCTGCTGAACTCTGAAAAAATGGCCCTACCGCGTTTATACGTTGCCGTGTCCCATCAGGTTGGTCTTCAGGACGGCGGTAAAGCCTGTCTGTTGTACTTCACGCGGATCTCGCGCCTCTGCGAATACTTTATGGAGAACTCTACTGATATGAAGCGGAAGCCGTACAGCATCAGCGATATCATGGTGACGGAGAGGGGCCAAGTGCCTGAGCCTGTCAACAAGATGAAGCGTTAGTACGCTGTTTGATCGGATAGTTAGTTGGGTTGAGGTATTTTTGGAGAAAACCATAACTAATTACATTTATTATTACAAGCGGTGGCACCTGGCCGTTGGGTGGTCCAAGGTCATTTCCATGAGGGTGATGAGAGGTTCCCCGAGGAGCATCGCAACAGGCAAGCGACGCCGGCTTCCATCGCGGCAATCGCTATGGCACATGTCTTAAGCCCCTTAGACTGGACTCCTGAGGATGTTGACGAGGTCTGACTATATTTTTTGGAAACAGTATATGGAAAGTAATTTTATGCTATACGACGTTTCGGCCATTTTTCACCGTTTTCGTTATCGTGCACCGAAACACAGACCAACTTGATTGGCAATTTATTTTACCTCCTTTAATCCCTCTATTAGTATTATAAATGCGAAAATCACTTTGTCTGTCTGTTCCATTTTCACGGATAAACTACTGGACCGATTTGGTTGTAACTGAGTACATATATATTTTTGATGCCGAGAATGAATGAACATAGGATACTTTTTATCCCGAAAAATGGGATAGTTTCCGGGATAAAAATATATTTGTCTCTCTGTTTGTTATGTTTTTACGGAAAAACTATTGGATCGATTTGGCTGAAATTCGGATATATGTAATTTTAATACCGAGGGTGGGCAAGAGATACTTTTCATCCCGGATAGTGGGCAAAATTTTTGGGACAGATTTATGAAAAGATTATCCCAGAAAGTGGGATAGGTAGGTTTTAATATTTTGTGATTTGCCATTTTCGTCAATTTTGTCATTTTGGTTGATTTGGTCGATTTGGTTATTTTGGTGTACATATGTAAAAAAATCGTTAAAATGTAGTAGTTTTATTATGTATACTAGTCGCGAAAACTTAGAAAATATTATTTAATAAGACGGTAATGCGAGGCGACATCCTCTACCAAAATACGATGGAGCACCTCGAGAAGATGGGCATCAGCCTCGAATCGCCGAAGAACGAGGAAGAGGGCGGCGACGGTGAAGAGCAAGAGGCGGCAGCGAGTGGGTACCTCGCCGCCGCTGATGTCATGAATAGGTTCAAGGTCTCCGACTATGACTGTATAGAGACTGAAGTCATGGATGGAGCTTACAGTGGTAAGTTGCTTGAATTTGAATGTGTAGTTTAATATTGTTCATGTAGCACTGGAAACATCTGGGGTATGTATGTTTTGTTTTATTGTTTTATTGCATGATTTCAGAGGACAGACAGACGGCCCACCTGATGGGAAGCGGTTACCATCGCCTATGGACATTTGTGACACCAAAGGTGCTATCAATGTGCTGCCACTCTCTAAAAGGAGACTGGAACCTGGCCACTAATGCTGAACTTATATTGTACTCTGGTTCCCTACGTCCATTGCATTTAAAAATTTAAGCATGACATCCAATGCAAATTAATGGCAAGTGACTCCATGGATTACTGTAAATCTAAGGGAGCCGATACATTTTCTACTTCAGACTCGCGTTATAATTAACCTGAATTCGGACTCTGAATAGAAGCATCCATCACTCAGGCTACGTTCCACAAGAGACTCACAACGACCACGTTTATAATATCGATTTTTCCGGTTCCACTTGCTTGCGTACGTTACAATCATAAACTCTAATGGAATGAATTATGGGGCGTTGATGTCATAAACGACGAAATACACAAATGTCATTGATTGATTTGTAAATCGTGCCTTTTTCAATGTCAATCGATAGAGAGAATGCTCTGTGGTCAACGCCGACTTCGACCCACCTCTTGACATGGGTTGTTGTGAGCGCTGTGTGATCGAAAATGATAACGTCGTTGATGACGTTTTCGCCACGACTATAACGACTGTGGTCGCCATGTGGAACGGTTGACGGAGCATTTTGTGCATTGTGGGCTACTAAAAGAACGCTTCCTTAGTGATGTTTTGATCCGATGTGCACATTACTAAAATTACCACGTGCTGATAATGAAAGAAGACATCGTAATGAAACTCGCATATTGATATAACCGATGCTTAAGTGCCACTATTCCGCCTGCATAAGCGTGGCGGGTATACTGTCCGTTCTTTTAGCAGCTGAGATACCCAAGACCAGCTGTGCGACGCCTATGAGTTGTTATCATATTTTCCAGGTCAATTGAACCCGGATCAGTCCAGTGGGATCGTATCCCTGAAGGACTCCCTCAATCAGCTCTTCAAAGAGCACACACATGCTGTTCTCACAGCAAGAGGTAACTCCACCGCGATATGGAAGCAGGATGACTGTTACTACCTGTTCGATCCTCATGGCTGCGATGAGAATGGCAAGTCTATTTTTATATCGGTTTACTAGCTAAGCAGGAGGCGGAGCGGGAGCATGATAGGTCCTTGCTTCACTCTCGCTTTGAGCTCCCTTAGAGCAAGGGTTATCACCCGCCGTTATGCCGTCGAGATGGGGGGCGTCGTGTTTCGCGCGCGCTCAACTCTCTTCTTGTGGAGCGAGGGATCGATGACGCCGGGGGTTGTGCGTCGCCTCTCCGGCAGTGGATGTGGCCATTGAGCCCCAGCTAACCAAGGCACGCAAAGTTGATCGAGCTTCCGCTTTCCCTTTGCCTTGGCATAAGGCGCAGAAAGGAGCATCAAGTGATTTTACTGGGTATCCCTGATTGTGGTATGGGAATAGCACTTCTTGCATGCGACTTAGTGCCACCCCGACCTGGCGAATTCCACACACCGGCCGTGATTTTCTCCTACGCGTGGCTGATGGTCCTCAATGGGGTTTCCCCTCGTTATAGAAAAAGGGTAATGAAACTCATCTCTTTATTTATGAACTCCAGGTTATCCGTCTGATGAGTTGCGTGCGGCCGCATGCTTGGTACGCATAAGCGGTCGCGCCGAAGCTCTAGCGGACTCGATTCTAGCGAATCTTCCGCCCGGTGTTGATGACAGTTTCAACATCTCGCCAGTCGCTGTGACGACGTCGAAGTTGATAGCCGAGTTGGGAGCCCCCGAAACTAAGTTGGAGGTGGATATTTTCAATCGTCAATTTTCTAATGAGTTTTGTCAAACTTCTGCTCAGTATAATCACTGCTTGTATTTTGTAATATAATATGTTAAACATAGCGCATGATTCAATCGTATGCCGATTGAAACATCACAAAGTTTGTTTACATCACTTTCAAACATTCAGATGTATAACAATTCCAAATCGTTATTAATCAATCAAAACCCTTAAATGTGCCTTAACTTCCTTCAAAAGCCAATTTTAATATAATTTTTTGCCACAAGCTGTCATCAAAATTGCCGCGCTGTCAATAATTTTTGCCTAGTTCAACTAAAGTACAGATAAATCAAAACCTATCCAACGAATGTACTTCAATTAAAAATTATTGGATCCAAATCCAGTTAGACTATAGTGTGTCTGTGTTTCAAATTATTATAAGAAAAACAAACAAGGAAAAAACTCACACATGTTCACTTAGAGCATCATAAAAAAATGTACAAACAAGTTTGAAGAAATATGTTATACCCTTTGTAGTTATAAAAAAGTAGTTAACAGTACTAAATATATAGTTTTATTACTGTAATTTAATTTATACATTAAAAATGACTTTATTACAAACCACCGCAGGGAGACGAAATGTTCCATGTCAAAATCGGGCTTGTTCAGTTGTCAAGCGTAGCGTTTATTATATATTAAAATCAAGACAATTATATCGTCTCTTTTGTTCTAATACAAATTCTATGTAGTTAGGGGAAAAACAACAGTTTCAACGTTCATTGCAATTATGACCTGTATTTGACCACAAATTTGTGGGACTTCCATCTTAAAGTTTAACACTTAATTCACTCGATGATGTTTTGTTTCACAATCGAAATATAGCTGTCAGCAATTCTCCGTGCTGGTCGCTTTTATCAACACCTGTGAATAGAAACAAGGGTAATGTAAAGCTGTAAAGAGCAGCAACGATAATTACCGGAATGTCACCTGCACCCAGAATAATAAAACAGGATTGCGGTTATTTAATCGGCGTGGCCATATTGTAAAGAGATTCCTTAGAATTTTCGTGATTACTAACAAAAGGCAGCAGTCAAATAAGGTTTGTTCTTGAAAGCGCGCCACCTATCGGCGCAATACTGTTGTACGTTTATTTTATTTTCAGAATAAAGCTTTTGAGTGGATAGCTAAGAAAACGGCCGCCATTTTGATGGGACCTAGAGGCGAAAACACAGCTATTGGAAAATCTGCAAGCAAAGCTGGCATCGGGGTAAATATTAACAAGGGGAACATTATGTTAATATTTAAGCCAATTTTTATTTATTGCTGAAGCACAGCAGACAGGCTGACGGCCCAAATGTGATGGAAAGTGGTGACCATGGCCTATGGACATTAGCAATACCAGAGGTGCTGCCGGCCCTGAAGGAGAAACTGGAACCTAGCCACTAATGCCGGAACGCAACTCAAAGTTGTTATGGCGGTATACTCACCAGTTAGACCAGGGGTGGTAGCCATCCAGACGGGCAAATACGCTACCACCTGGCTGTGGGTTGTTTTGTCGCCTCTTACGACATGCAGCCCACCACCATACCAAACCAAATACTAAGTATCGTCAATGTGGTGACACCATTTAGGCTATTTACAATCAATATTTGTCTGCTGATTATAAAAAAAAGATATATTTCTTAATTATAATGTGCTATCGAAACTTCGTTCTGTTCCTCTGAGGATGGTGGCTCGTGATTGAGTCCTTGTGTAACTGAAACACACACTTGTGTAGCTAAAAGGACACCGAGCAAATCGACTCTTAATGACAATTGAATTAATCAAAATGGAAACGCTGAATATACAATTTCATAACAGCTCGCTGTTGCCATGACATGATTTATTTATTTAAATAGGTTTGTTTTATTTTTCTATTGTCTAGTGGAAATGTGCCCTAGCTGTTTATCTAGGTTTATGGTTGCATTGGTGTATGTATGAATCAATGTTAGTATGAAATCAACATGAATGCGTCTTCAACACATGTTTAATAGGGGTGTGCGAATAATTCGAACTTACGAATTATTAGTTCCGAATCGATATTCGATATTCGATTCGGAACTCGAATTATTACGTTATTCGCAAATTTTCGAGTATTTTAATACAATGCATGTCTTTTTCCTTTTTCTTATAGATTTTTTTCAAAAGGAAATTAATAATTATAAAAACCAAAATGAATTGATAAGATCTCTTGCCAATATTAGTACCTAGATTTTTTATGTTACTGACAGAAATGAACATATATTGAAATTGAGCAATTTTTTTCTCCGGGTAATTGATTTTTAATCAAAAAGTATATTATTCGTAAGTAGAATATTTTGATACACGATGTAATGGAATTCAAATTGGAAACAATACAAAATCCAGTGATATTTCGATAATTCGCGAATTGTTCGAACTATTCGTCGAGTTTCGAATAATTCGAATTATTCGATTCGAATTTCGAATTGAATATTAATATTCGATTCGAACGATATTTGCACACCCCTATGTTTATTAAATGTCTTAGGACGAAGATCAGGCCGGTCGCAGGCTGGCGTTGCCGGCGGCCGCGGCGTTTGTGGCCGCGGCTGAATCTGTGCCGCCACCTCATATGCACCAGGATCATATGTACAACTTTTTGGGTTAGCACGCACATATATTATTGATGCAAATCGGCACTTGCAGGTGTTTTATTACCACTTTGAATTTGAGCGATCTATTGTTCGCGTTAATCTCTGTTCACGCCGCCGTAAGACGTCATAAAACCTTCTTTCCTCTGTTGGTATTTCATGGGAATTCTTGGAAGCTATTAAGCTGGCCATTTAACGATTTCAAGAATCAGTGGGCGGCATGTTGCTAGGAGGACATTTCTAATTTACTAATAGATGCGGTCAGTCGAGAAATGCGCCAGTCGTGTTCTGACTGCGAACGAGGCGTTACCTAATGCACTTTCGGAGCGAGTATCTTATAACGACGAACTTTGCGCGATTTATGTGATAACGATTTTCTGCCCTACGGTTTGGTTTTGTTATATTCGGCTATACTTACTTGGGCTACTAGGCTGTGAATTACGTGTGTGTACTTCAAATAAACTTCGTGATAATTCCATCGGCATTTATTTGTAGGAGATTTTTAGGATTTACATCCTAAAAATCTCCTACAAATTAGTAACCATATATACCCTCGGCCACATAACCAGTTTATAAAAATTGTTATTTACGACACTAGTGCAGTAAGTTAGTTTTTACAAACGAATGGACGAATTTAATTACCATAGTAACGAGTTCGTAAAAACCAACCTGCTTGTGTCGTACAACGTTTTTCAACACATTTGCATGAAAACAGTACAATAGGTAATGAAACAAACATAAATATCAGTCGGAAAGTCGCAACAATCTTTGAAGTTTCCTATATGAAAATGGCACGCAAAATGGCGTCACATGCGCGTGCTGGAAATTACCACTACATCTTTAGTCACATTTTTTTTATTGTATTAAAGTGAGATAAATGTATTGATCAAAAGCACTTCCAAAGAGCTTCGATTATTCAGCTTATTTATTCTCGTAATATGAAATCCTTGCTGTGATTCTTATTTTTTTTAACATAAGTACCTATTTTCCGCACGTTCTGTTGTAGGGTGCGTAATTTTAACTTTCGAACAATATCTACAGGCTTTGTAAATTGCATATTTTGAGCAAATGTGTTGAAAATGTTATTTAAAGTTTGGACATATCTAATGTTGGGGAACAACTGCATAGTCGAATTTTCTCCGACATTCAGTGACTCCGGCCATATTTATACTGATAATGACAAAAATATTCGTGGAACACCAGAAAATGGCACCACACATAGACATGTATGCATGGATAAATTTGAGTCCAGTAATGGACAGGAATTGGCTGATTAAATGCAAGAACTTTTAAATTTATTGATAAGAATTTTTAACCTTTCAGAGGCTGGAACTGACTATTACATAAACTTAGTCAGGAAAACGGGCAAAAAGGAAGTGACTCCCGAAGACCTGACGCAGCAGTTTGAGATGGGCGCAAACACTTTCTCCATAGAGCTGGAGGAACCGATGAGACTTCCGTTACGACTTCCTGACGCACCTGAAGCGGTGAGTTGCTAAAAGTAAAAACATTTTGGTCTTCTTGGATCACTTTACGAAACATTGATGAATTATAGGCTTATAATTAAGCAGCCAACAACTACTGGGAATAGTCTTTTTCTTTTTAAGAATACAGAGTACATACTCGCTACTCTTGTTTTAGGTTGGAGGGATGCACAGATGTACAATTTTGAGGTGCTAATTGTAATAATAACGTATATTATTAAGCGTTAAGTTGAAAAACTAACTAAGATTTGAAACCTCGTTCGAAGGGAGATTTAAAACTACAGCGATTTTTCATAAAACGCTTAGTGGAAAAAAACATATTATTGTAGGACTTGGCATCATAATTGTGGTCATAAATAGAATTAAAAATGGCGAAACAAAAAAGGTTATGATTAATTAATATTGCTGTATTTTTATGTAGGAAGGAGAAGGCGGTGGGGAGAAAGAGATGGAAGAAGGCGCCGAAGAAGAAGAGGAGAAAATCAAAGGTGAGTGTGAAGTTCAAAGTTATCAGGGCTATGTAGCGACTCATTAGTTTTATACGTTTCGAAGCGATGTACATACATAGGAAGTCGACTTAATTTTTAACTTAAACCTCTCAAATGAAACTTAATGTTTTGAATATGCTGGAGACTTGTTCGTAAATAGCACAGCATTTCTCATAATCCAATGCCTCACAATTCTTTTAACAGAAATCAAAGACGCCCTATTCAAGATGTGGTACGATCAGAGCAAGTCGAGTCACATCTCGTTGCTGGTCGGCGATTACCATCAGCTCGGCGTTTGGTTGTCGCCTGGTGGGAAGGTCGTGGTCTTCGATCCAGCCCCCACTCTTGTGAAGGGCATGCTGACTCCGCAGAGGATTAAGAAAGGTATTGTTATATATATATATGTATGTAGGAGGGTTTAATCAAATACCGACTGAAAGAATACAAGCTTTATAAAAAGCCAGAGATATAAACTTAATCTTAAGCAAAGAGCTGATATTGTTCAAAGCGCACTTGCTAATATATCTAACCCTGATCCAGATGCAACAACAAGAGACAGACAGACTTTCAAAGAGTATCCAGTGTAATTTAGTTTGGATATAACTTACATTTTTTGACTTTTGTTGCTGACATGTTTTTTTTTAAATTAAAGGTGATGAGATTCGTCTTCAGCGCATCAAGGACGAGATGGCCGGCGAGGGCGGCGGCGGTGATGAGGAGGAGGATGAAGAAGCCGGAGGCGGTGAGAATTCTCATCAACTTATCTTTTTTATGTGATTTAGAGTAATTTTATGAGTATATTATGTGACTAAGTAATAATTTTGGAAGTATTATAAAATAGGAATAACTATAGTTCAGTAAAAAATTAGTCGACCAGAATAGCGCTAGTCTTGACAGAGAGTATATGAAATTAGCAGTAAGTAATAGATGCGAATAAAATGTACCGAGTTTCATGGTCTTACTTATAAACGTCTCTTAAGGTGGCTAAGTGATACTTAAATACCTGTAAAAGTAAACATCACCGGTATTTTAGTTTGAGCAATGACTAAGAAGCAAGTCTGCGGTTTTTATTTGAGTTATTTGATTATCAAAAATTATAAATACTCAATATCAGCTGTCAAGTTCACGAGATATAGATTATTTTTGACAGCAATATTTATTAGTCTTTAATCGATTCTATTGGTTACAGCCTGTTTACTATACAGATTTTATTTATCTGTACGACTTTTAAATGTAAATAAAGAACAGCTAAATGACATTTATAAGCGAAATAAAGATAAGTATTGTTAGGAATTTAAGAGCTTCTTAGCTAAGAGGTGGCTAAACATAGCTTAGCGAAATTTAAATAAGTAGTTCCCTAGTTATTTAAAGAGTGTTTACTTTTGGCAGAAGGCGAAGAGCAGCCGGAGCCTGAGCCGGAGTTTGTGCCTCCGGAGGCTTGTCCGGCGTTAATGGTTTTCTCTAGTCCCGGAGAGTTCATTGATAGACTTAGTGAGTTATTTGAACAATACTTTTATACAACAGTAATAGCTGATGAGGAATATTTAGTTTCTTTTTTTTCATCATCTATCAATCTATTGGCGTCGTTCTTTCCATACTTCTCTATTCTGGCATTAGTCTTCTGTCACACCACAAATCATCATGTTATCCTTCAAAAAGTACATCAGTCTCTTTTTTTGGTCTACCTTTATTTACACTTGTATACATCAATCTTGCAGTTCAATATCCTTTTGTCACATGACTTTAATTTTTTCGTTACAACATGTCATTTAACGCCATCTTACAAAATTTTGAGGCACCACTAGGTTATCACCCATTAACATCACACATTAACAATGCAAATACCACACAAAAATTATGATAATTAGTTATAAATACGTTTTTTTGGGTAATATCGCGTATTTTTCAGCGAATTCGTCTTGCAGGTAAACTTAAAAAGCAAAACCTTGCCTGAATACAACAGATTCTAAGCACTAAAGCCACTTCGTAGATACATGAAATGTAATATATACAAGAGTTATAAGATTAACTCGTTTGTCTCTTATAGCTCTCCAAGGGCCTCTAGATAAGAAGCAATGCCTCGCACCGTACAAATTGTACCCGGTCAAGGTAACAAATGAACTCACCTCTGTGTTGAAGGAGAGAAAGGCACCTCCTGCAAAGGGAGAAGGCGACGAGGGTGCTGCAGCCGAAGAAGGTAAAGATAGATAAATAGAGGATAGGAGAGGAGATAGATAGAAAGCAGAGATAGATCTTGAACAATCTAATACAATAGGTAAAACAGCACAAATCAATACAACACAATTAATTGTAAACGAACATGTATCTATTTTTACTGTTAATAAATCTGTAAGGGATGTGGAGGGTTTGTCAAGTTTGTGTAATGCATCAAAAACAAAAGAAAAAAAAGATAAAAGGGACTAATTCGGACCACCAGATTTTGAAATTACAGCTTTAGAAATTGGTCCTGATTGTCGATTTTTAGAATTTTGACCTGCTTGTTTGTTTGCAAGTGCATCACGTGAAAACTGTTTAACGAATTTAAATGAAATTGGACACAGAAGTAGTTTAAATTCAGCGTCTCTTGGCTTTTGACAGTTTATTATTTGGATTTATATCGAAAGCTTTTGACGGCTTACCTCACTGCAACGCAGAGGCTCCGGATTCGATTCTTGATAAGGTAAATTTTGGAAACGAATTTTCTTTATTTACTATGGTCTAGGTGTCTGGGACCGGTCCTAGAGTAGTTCGTTGTATATTATCCATAACAAAAGCGTAATTTGGGGATATACAATATGCGTGTTTGTCTGCCGATATAAAGAAATTAAAAAAAACGCATATTCATCAGAGGAGGAAGTGCTGATCGAGCCTCTAGAAGATTCCGCCATTGGTAAATACTTCACGCGGCTCGGCAGAGGATCGGCTTCCGTCAGAGGGAGAGTTGCTCAGCACGAGAATTACTTCATGGACCAAGCTAGGGATCGACAGGTATTAAGAATTGGTTGCAAATACTATTACACAAAGGTGCGATGTATGATTATTTATTGGGGCAGTCGGAATTTTGGCGAATAGCGCCTAGATAAACATTTAATGCAATGTATCTTCTAAGAATGATTGCTATCAAAATAAACAAGAGTCTTCCTTCTTATAACGTAAAATCCTAGTGCGTTATATTTTATCGATCCACTTGTCTAATAACAAGGTCTTTGACAAAATGTTTTAGAACGTTTTTGTTTTGTATTTATTTAATTGCATTTTACAGTATATGTTTTCTAACAAAAACTTTATTTTTTGTTCCTTCTAAAATTTAATTTGTATGTTCGTACAGATAGACAAGAAACATTTGAGAGTGAATACTGTGATGGCTGACTGTTATAATTTTCTTATAATTCATTCACTTGCCTTAGAAGCGGTTGAATTTTGACATTACTCGTATGGAGCTTGTGTCAAATTTTAACCGATAGTAAGGCAACTGAATGGACTTTAAGATATAGGCAATCGGCAACGAGACGAGCGGCATTTCTTGGTATGGTCGCGTACTTCGAAGCTCTAGCATTCTGTGTATGACAGGACGCTGCCAACGCGATAATGGGCATAGTGGTGGAACACATCGAGCCCTACATTTACTGGAAACCCCAATTGATAGACGCGATATTGAAGTACGGCGACAGACTGTACACCATGTCATTGCCAAAGGCTGCAGCGCCACCTGTCGTCACTCCAATGGAAATTGTCACCGAGTTTCACGTCACCAATTTCAATGTAAGTCTTATTTCCTTCAACGCATGTAGGGTAATTGTTGTGTACGAGCGACTCGATTTTTTTTGACTTAATATATATTTTGAATGTGATGCGGCGGCGCTAGATTTAGGATAACAATGGACTATGTCAATTTTGTAGGAAAAGAAGTGTTGGGCAATTTAGATGGGATTCTGAGATTGAGCACGCACGTACCTGATTAATGGGCATGAAATGCAGTTGCTCCTCACTTCACTTTATTTCACTTGTTGTAACATATTAGAGTATTTAATTTGATGTGTATGTATTTATTGCATTTTACATAATTGCAGTGCGGAGCGGGTTATTTAAATAATATACACGTAATTTATATTATTGAAATAATAATGAATGACTGACGTGCGTGCGAACGGAGAATGCGCCGTCGGATTTAAAGAGGGTATTTATATTATGTTAGGAGAAAGTTTGAATAGGTCGAAAGGAGGTTTACATGGCGGTTTCAGAAGGTTTACCTACAACCTAAAATGTTTCAGTATTTTTCCATGAGCAGAGAGCATGGTTTTTACGACTTGGTGATCATATCTCACCACCTATTTAGCTTAAATGATTATGGTGAAAGGTCGTTACGATTTTTCAGTATCTGATTAATAATACCAAACACGACCAAGTAAATAGGATAAATTCAACACATATATGAATATGGGGGCTACCCATAAGTTTTATATGTCTAGAGGCATATGGATTACATATTCGTACTAGATTAATAGAAAAAAATTAAACTAATAGAAAAATAGACCTATAATTCGTTCGCGTTAAGAATGCAGGGAGTCATCATTGTTGGCCGGCCTAGCCCCGTCCCCTAACCAATCAAATCTTTTCAAACTACAAGGTCAAGTTCACAGTAACCAGTTGAAAGCATTGCCTCGAACGTGACGGTCGTGTCCTGTAATTGTGTTAACTGATTTATATTTTAAAAAATGAATACCTCACCAATTCGTAATAATAAAAGTGGTTCGGTAATTCATAGTGGAGAGAGAAAAGTAATTTACAATGTTTTTAAGTATTTTAAACAGTCTGATTTAAATGTGACTGTGGACAGCGTAGTACAAAAACGGCAAATGCATGCGGTGTATCCGAGAGAACAGTTTATAGTATTTTTAATGAAAAAAGGGAAAATAATACATTGAAATCGCCAGTGAAAAAAAGGGCCAGGAAATCTATGATTGATAAATTCGATGAATTAGACAAATGTGCTATAAGGAGAAAAGTACACTCAATATATTTAAATAATGACTACCCGACATTAAATAAAATTATGACAATTTGTGAAGCTAGTGAATATATCTCGTTTCTATTAAATCGATGAAATGGCTAGGAGTAATGGCATTGAGATTCTCCGTTTACCTCCGTACCACTGCAAACTGTACCCCATTGAGTTGGTGTGGGCCCAAAGAAAAAATTACATTGTTGCCAACAATACAACTTTTAAGATGACTGACGTGAAATAAATATTTTAGGACGTAATTCGGTTAGTAGACGCTGATCGATGGAAGAAATGCTTCAACCACGTCTTACAAGAAGAAAATACCACGTGGGATTTAGATGACGTCATGGAACTCGCTGCAGAAAATTATTTTATTATGAATACTAACGAGAATACTAGCGATAGTAGTTAAAATATTAATGACTTAATTTTCATTTTTAACTTTTAAGTGTATTTTATAAATTCATTAAACTTTATTTTTAAAAATATAATTCGTTTGAATTTTAACACCACTGTGAATACCTTTACTCTGCAGTTGCACTGATGACTCACTGCATTCTTAACGCGAACGAACTATAGGGAGACTTTTAGTTTATTTTGAAAGCAAACATTTATACGGGTTATATTGCATAATTTTTTTTTATCAAGGCGCTATTCGCTACAGGTGAATTTCGATCCATCCCGCCATAATTATCCACTTTTCCATGATAAATTGGATGCGTTTCTTTAGTATCTATCTTCAGCGCCCAAAATGCTCCGTCTGCCGTTCCACAAGGCAACCGCAGTCGTTCTTCGTCGTGGCGAAAACGTCACTAATTACGTCATCATTTTCGATCATACAGCGCTCACAACGACCCATGTCAAGAGGTGGGTCGAACTGGGCGTTGACCACAGAGCATTAACGCTCTCTATATCTTGACATTGAAAAAGGCGCTATTTTCAAATCAACCAATGACATTTGTGTATTTCGCGCTTGATGACATCAACGCCCCATAATCCGTTCCACTAGAGTTTATAATTGTAACATCCGCAAGCAAGTGGAACGGGAAAATCGTGGTCGTTGTGAGTCTCTTGTGGAGTGTAGCCAAATGTATCCTGTATTATATATAGTGTGTAACAATATATTCGTTTCCGACCAATGGTGTTATAATGGTTGTTTTGTTCATACTAAAGTAACCATTATGACACTAGTGGTTGACCATTCTGAAGATATTTTGATAGCAGAATTAGGGCCCTGATCGCTCTCCTTAGCTTTTCACTTCGCTGCCACGAATGCGGTGAGAAAGTAATCGAAGGTTTAACTATATATTTCTGCTCTATTGCCATCATAACATAAACCAAGCGAAAATAAATTTCAGGTTCGTTTGGAAATTGTAGGAGACACGATAGACGGGGACATAAAAGCCGGAGAGAGTGGAGGAGTTCTCAATGTGAGGAGGGGATTGCTCAAGTTCTTTGAATCTGTGAGTGATTTGCTTTAGAGTTCATTCTCTTTAGTCGATATTACCAGTAGTCTACAGCTCCTTTGAGTGGAGTTGGTTGTGGTGTCGAGTTGATAGCCTTCCCCCCGGCCTTAGACAGTAACGACTCCAGTGATGTGGTCAAGGGGTCGTTGGAGACTTCCGAGTACTGGTGTCTGCACAACGATTCTCGTTGGCCAATTTGAATCCTTAAACCTTTTTTAAATCTTTATAAGCTCTCAAAATACGTATCTATACAGATAAATAAAATTGAAGTGTCTGTTTGTAATGTTAAAATAAAAATGTGAAAAAATCAAAGGGATAGTTCCTACCAGGAGATTCCGAACATGCTATTTTTAGAATTGTTGTCTGTCTGTCTGTCTGTCTGCCTGCCTGGATGTTCCGGTTAATTAATCTCTGCTGGACTGATTTTGACGAGACATTCACTGGCAGATAGCAGATTTTTTTTTATTAAATCTCCATCCTCCACCGTAGTAAAGGGCAGAGCTCTTTTTTTCTTTTTATTTCTGTTTCTATCTTTTAATCTCTTTTGGGGAAAAATAGTTGTGTGCGCCTTTTTTTATTTTATTTTCATTATTTTCGTTCTTTTGTCTTGTATCTCACCATTTTAGATTGAATATAATGAACTATTACATTTCACTTATTTTTAGAGTTTTACATTATTTTGTTGCCAATTTATATATTTACAAATTATAGCTGCTGTTATAAAGTGGAGTACCTTAGGCTACTGTTTCTAGGGTTCAGTGAAAAAAAAAATCCACGCGGACAAAGTCGCGGGCACAGTTAGTCTAAATATAAAATTAAAAGAAAACAAATTACCACTGAAACTTTGCATGATTCGATGTCAAAATTATTTAACTGGTGGTCTTATAATCAAAGATGGCCGTCAGTCTATTGCAGTCCACTGCTGCACGTAGGCGTCCTCAAGTTAGCGCCACATATCCCTGTCCGCCGTTTTCCTCATTTAGCGCCCCTCGGTGACCTTAAGCAGATCATCAGTCTATCCAGTCGGAGTAAATCATACACTGTGTTAACCAAGATGCGGTTGCTAGTCCAATTCAAAGGTACCCTGGACTAACTTGCTCGTATGATCCCATTTAGAACAAGTACGGCGTGCTTTGCTCTAAGAACTATTGTGTGGCTGTTTGGAAGGCAGCGGATGATAAGTCGTTTGTGTTATGGGAGCCACATTCGGTGGGACCTGGCGGGAAGAGTTCCCCAGTGGGAAGTGCTGCTTGTGTGCTCTATTCCACTATAGAAGAGGTGGCTGATGTCTTCAGAAGTAATGTAGAAGGACTGGCCAGAGGAGGTATTAATAGGTGAGTAAAGACATTTGTGTACCTGCTCCCATTTATTCCATGTAGGAACGGAGAAAGTATACATTTCTTGCGTTGGGATGGCCTGTCGTAAGAAGCGACTAAACAACCCACAGCCAGGTGGTAGGGTATTTGTCCGTCTAGGTGGCTACCACCCCTGATTTAAAGTATGCCACCATAACAAACTTGAGTTGTGTTCCGTATTAGTGGCCAGGTTCCAGTCTCCCTTAAGAAAGCAGCAGCGCATTTGTAGGACTTTTGATGTTGCAAATGTCCATAGGCGCTGGTAGCCGCTTTCCATCAGACGGGCCGTCTGGCTGTCTGCTTAACTCATGCAAGAAAAAAATATTTAGAACTAAGATGGCTTGCTTTGCTCTAAGAACTATTGCGTGACTGCTTGGAAGGCAGCTGGTCGTAAGTTGTTTATGCTATGGTATCCACATTTAGTGGGACCTGGTGAGAGTTTTTCGGTGGGCAGTGCGGCCTATGTCTTGTACTTTTCTATAAAGGAAGTGGCTGATGTCTTCAGGAGTAAAGTAGGAGTGGCTAATGGGGGAAATACAATAATAGGAAGGAAATGGAGGCTGTATGCTTCACCGTGTGGCAATATGATAGATAGATAGATAGATAACACTTTATTGCTCACCAAAATAAACAAATACAGAAATGAAATGCATAATTACAAAACTTCTAGAACAAAACAACAGGCGGCCTTATCGCTAAAAGCGATCTCTTCCAGGCAACCTAGCTTAAAATAAATTCTTAACTAATCTGGCGATGTAGGTGGAGCAGAAAAAAGTATAGGACTGTACAATTCAAATATACATACTCACACTAATTTATAAATTGAATACATACATCAAATCTAAATAAATTTACTTGTTAACATTATATATGACAAGCATTTTATATTAAGATATATTACAATAGATAAATAAGTAAATGTTTAATATATTACATATATTTATTTAAAGACAAATAGTACTTTCTTAGGGAGTTCCGAAATGTAGGTAATGTTTTGGCCTCTCTGACAGTAAGAGGCAACGCATTCCATAGTGACAGCAATATGCTGACTCCTTAAATCTAAAATTAAAAGAAGTGCAAAGCTATCATTACACTATGGTTTTATAGAGGTGACAAATGTCCACAGTTTTGTTTATTTTGTTTCGAAACCATAAAGTAGTTCATTGAAAATAGCTCAAATTACACAACGGATCTTGTTTAAATCGACTTTGGTTGAAACAATTTTTTTGTACGAATAATATGCTCGATCTCCTTGATTTTTTTCGAAATTCTTTATTTACCTCTATTATTAATCTACTTACCACCTATTGAATCAAATAGAGAAGTTACTAAGGAATATTTTTTCAAGATCAGACGCTTAGTCATATAATTAGAAAATCGGCGGTAGACGCCTTGAATTTTCAGCAAATTTCATGGTGGTAATATATAATTTTTTTAAAAATTTTTTTATGTAAAATCACTTGTTTATGTCAGATTTTCAATGGCGTCGGTGAAGGTGTTTTGGGAGTTTTCGAAGATCGCCAATGCTGTGTCGCCGCAGGGTGCGGTTCCCGACGAAGGTTACGAGTGGAAAGTGCTCACGGCGTATGTGGAGACTGCGAGGGGGCGGACCATATTGAGGGGATCCCGACCACCTGATCTGGTCAAGTGAGCGTTTTTCAATACTGTTAACCGGATTTCGAGCACTTGGTCTTGTTAAGTGAGTATTTTTTTTCTTGTTGGGGGGTTTATCGACCACTGAATAAGGTCGAGTGAGTATTTTTCGACGGCCTCTGTGGTTGAGCGGGCTAAGCCTTTGCCGGCTTACCTCACTGCAACACAAGGCTCTGGGCTCGATTCCCGGTATAGTAAGAAAGAAAGAAAGAAAAGAAAGAGAATAAATAATTTATTAGTAAATTTCGGTAACGTATGTTCTCCGTTATTTACTATGGTCTGGGTGTCTGGGATCGGCCCCAGAGTGGTCCGTTGTATATTACCCATAACACAAGCGAACTTGCTCAATTTGGGGATATACAGTGTGTGTGTTTGTCTCCCGATTTATTATTATTATCATTATATTATTTTTTGTTTCTTATGAAGGGGTTTGTAGACTACTGGATCTGGTCGAGTGAGTTTTATGTAATATTTAGGGGTCTAAATCAATTTGTTTTTCCTGACAAATACAATCTTGAAGTCTTCAAGTCACGAGTGAATAGGTATTTTCTATCACGTAGTCACTCAAACCTTTAAACCTCTAAACCTTTAAATTAATTTAAATCTATGTATATATGTTGACATGTCATTTCCCTAACCCCCAGAACTAGGTTTGCACCTGTGTCTTGGGGGTTAGTTGTAGGTTCTCATGGGTGTATATTATTAGGTAAATTCGTGAGTGGATAAATGTACAATTAAGATCCAATTTTACTCAGCAAGATTTGTAAATTTTCAGTAAGTTTCTTTTTAATTTTGAGTAAAGTAATTGAGTAAATAGATACTTTATTTATTTATCTAATATATAAAATTCTCCTGTTACGGCGTTCTGAAACGATTTCTATGAAATTTTGTGTGTATATCGGGCAGGTCTGAGAATCGGAAAAAGTTTATTTTTCATACCCCTAAATCATAAGGGTGACCCACCCCTAAATATATTTAAATAATTTTCATCCTTCTACCACCAACCCCTATTTTTTAATAGCGATATAAGTACTTTAATAATTTTCTACTCTGTTCAAGTTGATTCGAGTTTAGATTAACATTTGGTCCCGGTAGATGACGCTGCAATCGGGTTCTAGATTTTTATTTTTTAAAGGCAGGACAAAGTCTGCCGGGTACACCTAGTTTTATTATATAAAAGCGAACTTGGGGAGACAATGTCGGCTGGCGAAGGTTGTATGTCTAACAGGTGCATCGCATATGTTTGTTCAGGTTCACTCGAGACGCTCTGTTGCAGTCGTCCTGTGGCGCTATAGTAGGTGCTTGCATGTCGCACGTGCGAAGACCACAACTGTGGACCAAGTAAGCAAATTGAAATTTTGGAAAATTGCTAATTTATATTCTCCTGTTAAAAACAGCGCCCATATTAAATTTTACTTTACGGTTTAAGTTTGTTTTGAATCACTTGATGAGAACGACACTCAAAAGGCTAACTTTGCCTGGTTTCAAGTACGAGGTGGAAAATTTTGCCAAAGAGCTTAATGTTACTGAGAATGAATTCAAATTCGAATTCAAAAGTTTTTATTCAAAATAAGTTACACTGGAGAACACTTTTTATAGGTCATACATATGAGTGAAAATTTAATTTTACTTCCTATTTTATGTACAATGTGTTATTGCTGTTAAGGAGAAGAAGCGGCAAGAAACTTCCCAGCAACGCGTCTAGTTAAAAATTGTTTTTCTTTATGTTTCTTATTCTATTTATATCTCAAGTTCTCTTTTTTTAATAAGTTTTATACAGAAGTATGTTGCATAATTACTTTTTGAAGAATTAATGGAGTTGTAGCAAACAGTGCATACTCAATAAGACCAAGACACAATAAAGGAAAGAAAAATATTATTATAGTTATAATAATGACATGACGTAAT
Source organism: Dendrolimus houi (assembly GCA_039645545.1). Classification (NCBI taxonomy): domain Eukaryota; kingdom Metazoa; phylum Arthropoda; class Insecta; order Lepidoptera; family Lasiocampidae; genus Dendrolimus; species Dendrolimus houi. The sequence continues at coordinate 30,355,405 of CM077117.1, read as the reverse complement.
ATATCCATAAACTCCTTACAAGCTCGGCAAGATAAAAACGTTATACAAAATATAGTATAAAAGGTTGGAGCGAGCTGCTATGTAAATGAATTTTTGTCATTTCAGTATTCTGCAATAGTGTAGTATCCCTCTTTTAGCAAGATGCTTTTTAATTTGGTTTTAAATTTAGTGAAAGGCAGATCTAACATTTCACTCGGAATCTTATTGAAGAAGCGTGCGTATACTAACCCCCAAGAAAGAGGAAAATTTGTTTAAACAAAATCTACTCGGTTTGATATAAAAGCTACTTTGGATTAAATGTTTTAGGATTTCTTAGCCAAATGACAGCAGAGTTGTGCACATCAAAATTGTCTACGCATATGTGCCTATTGATATACAATTTTTAGATGTTTATAACTGTTTATTTTGATGACTGATAATTTATTATCTATCTATCCATCTACGGAATTAAAACATAAGAATAATTATGTATTCTGTCCATGAATAGTTCAATATGTATTCCAGAAAAACCGTGGATGAAGTGATGTCAGTTGCGTGCCATTTATTCGCGGCGTCTTTAGGCTCTTTGGGATACGAGTTTAGGCCTGGAGAAGACGTCCTTTTGCCACTTCAGGTGAGATGTATAAATAAAATGTATAATTCTAGTCGTTACCTGCTGCTATGTTCACTTTCTGAATGAGGTCGAAATAGAACAGTGAGGCTGGATTAAAAATGTACTTCTTTATTTCTCACCAAAGTTTAAACATATATCTTTCATATCCTTAAATTGAGAAGTTATGGTTTATTTTTAAAGACAAAATGTAGCATATATATATTTTTCTTCAGGATACAATCAATCTCTATAACATATATCATTAAGATCCGTTTAGTTTATTTCAAATATTTACCTCTCTTTCTCTTTCCCTAATCATGAAATGTCTTCTTTTCGGGTTGGCACAAATACGTTTTTTCCTTCTCTTTCTCCTGTATTAGTCCTTAGTTTTGACACACGTCCAGCGTCACACCACAAACTATCATGTTATCCTTCACACATATCTCTTTTTGATCTACCTTTTACTTGTATTCATCAATCTCCCAGCCTTAATTTATTTTCATCTCATCTATTTTCAAGGTGTAAGAACGGTATAGAAAATGATTCACTACAAACTGAAAATGACATACAGATATATGTTTCGCGTTCTATGTTCTATGTATTTATATTAATAATCAGGTGCTGAAGAGGTTCATCCTTGGTGTCAACTATGTCCGCTATGATCTTGAATCTGTCTTCTCTGGGAGGTTGGAACAGAAGGACCCCACCGGGATGACTGTCAGGTCAATTTAATGTTATAACATCACAATTTGAAATGTATCCAAAACTGATTCGCTCCTATTAATCTTGTATCCATACTCGATGATAACTATCCTCATCTCTTGTATAATAAGCATTAATAAAAATTTCATAATAATCTGTTAATTCTCGAAGCTTCTACTCTTCTATGGTAGCTAACTGTCAGAAGACCAGACCTATAAGATGCCGTGCAAAATACCTTAACACTCACCCTTGGAGGTTAAACGTATTGAGACTCGACTAGAATGCCCTCTTGCGGGTGTATTATTATTATTATTGTAACTTGACCGATATCCATCCAGATGTGCGTTGGAGCGTTTCTTCGAGACGCATACCCACGGGATACTGTGGTCGGTGCCGCACGCAGTGGCCGTGTGGCGCGTGGCGGGGGCGCCTGCCTTTTATATGATGGAGCCGCACGCCTGCGGACCCACCGGGCTGAGAATCGATGCCCAGGTTGGATACATTTATTTTGTTGAGTTTAGGGTTCCGTGGCCATTTTCACAAAGAGACTCCAAAGCTGCGAGGTTAACAAAACAGTTTTTTTTTGTTCTCCTCTTTTCCATTCCTTCCCCACCTTCGTCTCTCTTCTCCCCTTTTCCTCTCCTCTCTCTCTGCTTTCCCAACACCCTCCTAAATAATCCAAATTATCCTTGGATAATTTCAGGATGACGGCGCACCCTGTGTCATGACATTCTCATCGGCAAAATTGATGGCCTTTTCGTAAGTGTACATTTTCATATTATTCCTAAATCATTGAAGTAGTTGTTATAATTAGTCTTTTGCAATGTCCTTATGCTCGCCCGGCTCCTTTATGTTTGCCGAGATGTCTCTCACTTCAGGACTCGTATACTCCATCGGCTTTCAGTTCTGTGACAAAAGTGACCAGCTCACTGCCACTTCTATTTCACCTGTTTCTCTTAAGGGTATCTTCGTTTATGATTTAACCCATAAGGGACACAAACGACATAGCACGCTCTATAACCTACTGCGTGACGTTTCGGTATGTCGTTATGGAAAACGGCTATGAAATAGCAGCTGTTAAACAACAGGTACCTCCAGAACGTTCCGGTTGCGGAGCGTATTAAGCACGAGTTCCAACTGTACGCCATGTCGGTGGCTGTGCAACCGATCAAGAGGCTGGGGGGCGTCGAGCCCCCGCTGGTGAGGGCGCCCCCGGGGGCGAAGCTGGTCCCAGCCACCAGTAAGGTAAAGTTGTGGTCTATGCCAAGTTTGCTGTGATATAATGCCTAATTATAAATGATCGTTTTCAGAATATTTGCCTGTCTGAAATTTGACTTGAATATCATTTAAAAGTGTAATGAAAATTTCCATAACATGTACAAGGAGCATAGATTATTTAAAAAAACGAGGAAAATTTTATAGGAGCGCTCAAAATTGATAGGTCTCTTTTCGATTATAAGCGTCTTTCTCTCTCATTAATGCTACATCCGTGCAGGAACGGAGAAAGAATACAATTTCCTGCGTTGGGGCGGCCTGTCGTAAGAGGCGACTAAACAACCCACAGCCAGGTGGTAGGGTATTTGCTCGACTGGATGGCGACCACCCCTGGTCTAGAGTATGCCGCCATAACAACCTTGTGTTGTGTTCCGGCATCAGTGACCAGGTTCCAGTCTCCTTTAAGAGAGCAGCAGCGCATTTGTAGCACCTTTGGTGTTGCAAATGTCCATAGGCGACGGTAATCACTTTCCATCAGGTGGGCCGTCTGCTGAACTCCGGCAAAAAAAGAAAAACTAATAATAACGTGTCTAGTAGATAAGTAAGAATTAAAATGATGTATATGGGTCAAACATAAAAACGGAAGATAGTGTTCAAGTTACATAAATTGCATATGTACATTTGTTCATGTATTTTTTTTATTATATAAGATTGTTGTGGGTATTGAATTGAAAGTATTTTAACAAATTTTTTTTGGTCTCATTTAATCCAAAATGTATCCTATTGTAGACTGTTCGGGTACTGAATACCTCAGTTTGGTAGACGTTGATATATAAGCCAACAACAAAAAATAAACTTTTTAATTATACAGACATGTAAAAATTAAACAACTTATGAACTATACTAGCTCCTGCCCGCGACTTCGTCCGCGTGGAAAGGTTTTTTAACTATCCCACGGGAACTCGTCTAATATTTCGGGATCAAAAGTATCCTATATGTTGACCAGGGATATAAGCTACCACCATACAAAATTTCATTTAAATCAGTCCAGTCGTTTCGGAGATTAGCCGGTACAAACAGGCAGACAAAAATTAGTTCTATTTCACTTCTTACATTCCCCTGACTCGGTTTTTAGCATTTTTTTCATTGCACAGAAATTCGACCTCTACAATTTTATTATATGTATAGATTGTTCCAACATTAGTAGTCTTCTCATGTAGAAAACTTTTTTGAGTTGGATCGATATAGGAGTGTGAGTATAGATTAATGACGTGTGTGTATGTGTGTATGATATGTATGAGTGTGTATGTTTGTGAGTATATGCGCTAGAGTATTTGTTTTAAGTTAACAACACTTAATGAAAGATTATTTACTAACAGAGTGTAAAAAATCTTTAGCGTTTTTATATATGATATGGTGCAATAGAGTATTCAAAGCTTTTCTTAAATTGTAACGTGTCATGGTTACTAGATTTAAATTCCTACTTAGAGTTTTATATAGTTTTGCACCGAGAAATTTTACAAATTTAATACCGAACATTTAGGTTGTTGGAAATTTAGTACTTGCCTACACTTCGATTTCAATTCTTCTATGATCTTTTTTGTAACAGAAATTGCTCGGATAAATAGTTTGCGAACATTTAGGACTTTGCACTCATTGTAATGTAATGTTTGTTTAAACATTCAAATTTTTAACAAAACTGTGTTGTCAAGAAACATTAAACTACTGGGGCTACTGCAGCTAGAGGTGAATTATCAAATGGAATGTTTATCTAGAATCACAAAAAAAATATTGTTACGAGTTGCAGGACTCGCATTAAAATGCCGTTGGAATTATTATAGAATTTATTAAAACTATACAAACACGTATAATACAGGTACAAGATAAGACAGCACGCGCAAAATCCGTCACTAAATAGGTTGCCGAATGTAGTACACACGTCTTGCTTCGCTTGTGCTTATCGCTCAACTGCCTCAACCCTCCGTTGGGGTATTGCTTTATACTGTACAAATATAATATGTCTCCTCGACCGCGTGGACTGAATTTTCCAAGAATCACACCTAGCTAATGACTACCATAAAGATTACAATACACAATGGGCTGTTTTCCAATCACAAATTTTAAACACAAAGTAAACAAAAGAAGACAGTCATAAAAGAGCTTCAATATTATTAGCTCAAACGTAGACGGGTAATAAATGTGCTTTGTTTACAAATATTCAGGTGGCTCAAATTGTAACAATATCTTTAAGCCATTCACTTCGTCTACAACTGCTAAGTTATGGTCGATGTTTGCGTACACTAGCGGTATTTCGGTGGGTCCTTCAACTATTTTATTTTTCCTGAACGCTGTACAATTTGTTTGACCTACATAAAAATCCTCCTTATTTCTATGATCTAATGATAAAGATATCATTAGTTTCAGTAAGAATTCTCGACGGGACCTTGATGGGTGATTATTGTCCCAATGTGTTGTATATAGGTTGCAATCGATGGCAGCAAGCGTCGCGCGGACGAAAAGGATCGCAAGCATCCGCCAGGCAGCGCCACGTGCTTGGACGCCCAGCGCGCAGCCGACAAGAAGGACAAAGAGGGGAAGAAACTTAAAGGTATGTAGTGACAGATTATAGAGATCCCATGGCGTTTAGAGGCCAGACATTTTTGAGTAGCAGACCTATGAGGAGAAATCTCTTTTTGGACACCCGCTGTTGGGCTGGCAGTGGTGGTAGTTTGGGACTCGCTGGTCTTATGGTCGCTGGAATACCCACTAAAACTTTTCGGGTATTTCTTTTGTTGCGACATGCTGGAGCCAAAACTCAGGTTCTTGCTCTTTCTCGGCGCATTGATGTCCCCGTGGGTCACCACCCGCAGACTGAGGGAATGTTATGCCTGCTACGTTTTTTATTTTTATTTTTTTTATTCCATGACTTCAGCAGACAGGCAGACAGCCCATCTGATGGAAAGCGGTTACCATCGCCTATGGACATTTGCAACACCAAAAGTGCTACAAATACGCTGCCGCTCTCTGAAGGGCCGCAGGAACTTGGTCACTAATACAGGAAAACAATTCAAGGTTGTTATGGCGGCATACTCTAGAGCAGGGGTGGTAGCCATCCAGACGGGCAAATTTCCTACCATCTGGCTGTGGGTCGTTTTGTCGCCTCTTACGACAGGCCACCCCAACGCAGGTAATTGTTCTTTCTCCATTCCTGGACGTATAAAGTTTGTCTAAGAAACGTCTAAGTACATTTGTCTAAGATCAACGTGCATGAAGGTATAGGTCCACATAATATTTTCAGCGTGTGGCAATTGAAACAATATGCACAATTAGGCCCAGAAGATATTACTACATCCCGTTTGGGTATCCCTATAGGCCTATCACAGACGTCTGTCTGGACACGATGATTTTAAAAGGGGTTCGTTTTTTACTCGAATGGCTACGAAAAGCCAAGAACCGACGCAACTAGCACTTATGTAGGGAATTTTATTTGAAGGGCAAAGGAATACAAGCGGCTGGTTGGTGTTGCACGACGGGACTCAGTTCTTGTCGGCTCAACATTCCATGGCCTGTAGGAAGTTCCCCTTCGCTTCGAGAGGGAATCAGGTGAGTTTAGTGGCCGTTATAGCAGGTTATTCCAGTGTTCCCATTCCTAGGGACCTTTCTAGTTTCTGTCTCGAGGACTGCTATAAATAAATTCTTGTGAAAGGGAATCAGATAAAATTAGACCCCTAACTAAGAGTCCGGTGCTGTTGCTTGCGAATTTAAACTTTCTATATCTCAAGGTAAAGAGAGAGAATTTAATCTCACGCCGGTGTCTGTGTGTCTCACAGCTGACTATCCCAAGAACAACAACACAAGAAGGAATCAGTTAAATTTAGAGGCCTTGACGACGGGTTATCTCAGTGCGATACTTGCAATATTGTTCTTTAGAGTTTCAATATCTAATAGTAAAAATCATATGAGTGCCGGGCTGTCCAAGAATTATGAAGGGTTCTGTAGAGGCGACAAGCATCCACTACCTAATCGAAAATATCCTACTAGGTTTGTCCAACGAGTAATACCAGGAGTCCGTTTGAAAAAATAAAACCTATTGATACAACACTAATATTTTTTCAAAGTAAGCTCCTCCTATGTCGATATATTGCTTCTAGCAAAAATTTTAAGGAACGAAGGCGCTACGAATATGTTTCCTCCGACTTTTATCGACTGTTCCAGAATTGTGCTCTTTGATGGGAATTTCCCAGAAGGCGCGGACATAGAAAGAACTGGATGAAGAATGTAGTTGGACACTTAAAAGCCAATAGACGGCGCTGTAAAATAATTGAGGTCGCAATAGATTCCCGAAACGTACAAAGAATATATATGCAAATTACGAATAACAGATGGGCCTAGGCCTGCGAGGAACAACAATATCCTCGCTAGAAAATCTTCCTTGATGACTGAAGAGCATTCCATCTCGCTCCTTCACCCTATACGGAGCACTCTCTTCAGCCCGGAGAAGCCAGTTAGGACTCTGGGCTGCTGGAGAGCCAAGATGCTGGTTACGAAGTGCCGCATGGTCGGGCGTTATCATAGTGTGGATTCTAATCGTCCGTGATGACGACTTGGATGCTATTAACCCTCCGATCTACTTTCACTTTTTAAAATATCTCACCAGTTTCGCAATTTAACTAACAGTATAACAGGCTTTAAAGTATCCATCGCTAACACTTCCAACTTATATTCATAACTTGAAGTCACTTCTCTGATCTTACAATCCCCTCTATATCTCGAATCATTTTCAACGGATAATGTCAAATACTCCACGTGTGCTCCACCAGGCCCTTGCGTGTTCTGTGATGGCCATGGCTATGTCGAGGGTCGAGGACGTGTGCCGGTGGTGCTCGTCGACCCTGGACGAGATACTGGAAAGCGGAGACCAGCTCTATCAAGACAGCTATCTGCACTTTAGACCTGACACCAAGATATTGACGATCGAACAGGTGATTTTGATGACTTATAAATAATAGTGTGCATAGACATCCCACTGTTGGGCTCGAGGTTCTCCATTCTTAGGGGATATAGATAGCATACCCGCCGCGCATGTCCAAGTTGGATTGGCGTTATTGACACATCGATTATCTCGAAGTGCAGGTAATAAAAATAGATTTTCTAAAGTGTTGACGGCGAAGAAAAACATCATGGTGAAAATGCTTTTCATCGCTTTCAACACTTTAGAAGATTTATTTTTGAATTAATTTTGTAGATCAAAAAAACTAGATCCATTTAAAAAAATGGTGCTTAGTAATGAAGTTTTGTTAAAATGTTTATCTTACACTGAGACAGGCCATCGCCCGGCTTGCGTTTGCCTACAAAAGTGCTGACCACGCAGCGTTTGGTCATCGTTTAAGGCAGTGGGTCCCAAATTTATTTGTATAATGACCACTTTGAGAATAAATTCTTTTTTAGCGCCCCCATTTTTTCACCTACTTAAAAACCACTATGACGTCAGAATAAATTAATTGATAATTGTTAGCTATATTAGCGGAGATTAAACATTCATTCTAAACGAGACTTTTACTATAGCCCGCAAGAGTTAACTTGAGACCTAAGCGCAGTAGGTAGTACACAACGGCGATGAGGTCTCAAGTCTCTTACCGCCCCCCTTTAGGCCTGCAGCGCTCACAAGGGGGCGTTATCGCCCACTTTGGGAAAGGATGGTTTAAGGTTAAGCTAATAATTAGATTTTAAGTTAAAGTATTTACTAACAATTTAATTGTAATTAAGTTAGTCTTGTAAGAACTGTAGAGAAAAAACTTGTCTTAATTTTTTTTAATCTTCTCGCTACTCATCTAATATTTTTATTCAAAAAATTTTCATATTCTCGTTTGTTTGAATTTCATTGCCATCATTTATTCAATTTCGATTTTAATATCTTAGATTTCATAACGAACTACACTAGATTGACTACAACAATAAAATAATTAAGTATTTCAAGTCAATCAACTAATCGACTACTTTTAGTTCTGTAGCCAGAAACACACACTCGTACATACGATTATTAAATATTATATTTTTGTCTCCAGATCTTGCGCAAGTTCTATACACCGGGCAACTGTGTGTGTCGCGTTGTCGTCTACAAGGCCCGCCAGAAGGGATCCGTAGACACCGATTTAGTGCAGCAGGTATCAATATCAATTTTATCAATAGATAAAACTAAATTGTCTGTATGTGATTTTAAAATGAATGCCAGAATTTATTATAGTAAAAATTGCTTTTTATGCGATGTTTAATTATAATACATCAGCCTAATTATAATATATCAGCCTGATTGTAAATTACCAGCCTAATTGTAATATACCAGCCTAATTATAATGTATCAGCCTAATTATAATATACTAGCCTAATTGTAATATGCCAGCCTATTTATAATATATCAGCCTAATAATAATATATCAGCCTAATTATAATATACCAGCCAAATTGTAATATACCAGCCTAATTGTAATATGCCAGCCTATTTATAATATATCAGCCTAATTATAATATATCAGCCTAATTATAATATACCAGCCTAATTATTATAATACAATATTTCATCAGGTATCAGAGTTCTTCAGCGAGGAGAGGTCTGGTGTATTTGTCGCTGGGAAAGGCGACTTTGCTGTGGCTCTCTTCAGGACGCCTAGAGGTATGAACAATGTATACAAAAATCATAGAGTAATGCGAACGGAGAGGAGCTGGCGATGGCGCCAAAGAAATTGAAGGGCTGCTGTCCTGCTTTGCGACATTCACCCCCTCCCACTCTCCAAAGTAACATTAGACGAGATTCGTATGGACCCCCCCACACCCCCTTACGGGAGTCTAAGGATGACATTGATCTCCTCGCAAATAACCTATGACAAATAACACTCCACCCGGCTTGTGTGGTTGTATGGCAGGATACTACATGTTCGATCCGGCCGATAGGGACCGCTATGGCAGGGCGGTGGCGCCCCCTTGCAGAGGGAGGGCGAGGGCTTGCTTCAGCCAATATCCTAATGTGAGTTGAATATATTCATCTTTTGTCCCTTTCGATATAGCTTCGGACGGTTTTGCTTTGGTTGTGTAATAATTTTGGCAGGTGGTAGGGCATTTGCCCGACTGGATGGTTACCACCCCTGGTCACATACACCCCTATAATATAATAGTAGCAAGCAAGAAAATATAACAGAAGCAAGTGTATTTACAGAATTAAAGAAAACAGGTAATCTAAATATATATATATATAATAATATAATTGAAATCTACGTATATAGTGACTCATCATGATATCTCTGCCACTATAATACCTATAGACATGAAATTTGGCATGAACCATCATTTCGCCAAGTAGAGGTCAGCTAAGAACGGATTTTACGGCACGCGAAGCGGGCGGGTATCAACTAGTAGTATATAAAGACCTTTATAAGATTTTTGACGAAAGAAAATAATTATTTTATTTTTTATTTTTATTTCTGAAGCATAGCAGACTGGCTGATGACCAAACTGTGATGGAAAGTGGTTGCCGTCGCTTATGGATATTAGCAACACCAAAGATGCTGCCAATGTGCTGCCGGCCTTAAAGGAGAAACTGTAACCTGGCCACTGATGCCGGAACACAACTCGAGGTTGTTATGGCGGCATACTCTAGACCAGGGGTGGTAGCCATCCAGACGGGCAAATACGCTATCACCTGGCTGTGGGTTGTTTTGTCGCCTCTTACGACAGGCAGCCCACCTCCAGGAATTAGTATCCTTTGTCCGTTCCATAACCAAAAAAATGAAATTTATATTAACTAAGGCCAGACGAATTAAAAATAACAATAGATAACGGCCCAATCTCACTGCTGGGACCGAGCCTTTACCGCCATTTTGTCGTAAGCGACATTTGGACTTGGGTATATTTCTTGTCACGAATGGCATTATAACTATTATTTTGGTTTAAGACTTTCAGTTTTGATTGAGTTGAGTTTAATCTAACTAAAACTGAATGGCCTAAAACAAAATGGTAGTTTAAAATACCTTTTGCAAGAACAAAAAAAACTTAGATCCAAATGTCGCTTACGATAATACGGCGGTAAAGGCTCGAAGTCCAATCTCACTTCTGGGATCGAGCCTCCCATATACAGGCGAACGGACAGAACATCCGCCAGGCTTATTCTAGGCGGATTGTCGGTTTGACACATTGGTTATCTCAATGTGCATTTTTTATTATGTTTTTTTTCAACTTTGGCACCTGGTAATTAAACAGTTAACAGCAGCGCATGCATTCGGAGTAGGATTCGAACCCGCGCCTTTTGGGTTTGTATTTAAGCAAATTTTAACAATATCATTGAAATCTATTCAGTAGTTTTTGAATGAAAGAGTTATACACTTACAAGCTAGTAACAGATGGCGCTGTACAATAATTGAGGTCGCAAACAATTCACGACATGTATAAAGACTAAATACAAATTTCCAACAATAATAGACTGGCCTAGATTCGCGGGGCATAACAATAGCCTCGCTGGAAGATCTTAGATTTAGATCTTTGAGACGGAGGAGCATTCCATCTCGCTCCTCCACCCTATACGAGTCTCCCTAAAGAGTAGAGTTGGGTAGGACATGATTTTAAAATTAGTTTGTAAGAGTAACATGACATTTGTACTGAACCAGTACGATGTACCACTTCAAATGAGGCGAGGACATTTGTGCGGTTTGTACCGCGGCAGTGTATTTGAAGCGATGAGGCTGGTGAGGCGGTGATCGTCATTCCCTCATTTGTCCCGTACAAAACTTCTATTTCCGAAATGTTCGTTAAGAATCGGATGTGCTCGGCCTCGGTCACCTCATTTTACTAGCAATCGTACATGTCATGTTGTCCCTCTTTGTATCCGCAGAGTAGATATGAGTTATAACAGGTCAAATTAAATATCTGTTACCCCTGTTACTGTTTTCCAAAAATAACAGCATTGATTATCTGTTATTAAATAACATATTGTTATTGGAACGAATTTCCTTTACGCGGCTTGCGATGCATACCTACTGTTGCCTACTTAGCGCTTTCAGTGTTAGATTTTTATCTCTATGTACCATCTATGTACACACAATGTTATTTTTCAGCGCTAAGCATATTATTTCGCGCTTTTTATAATTATGTGATTCTTCACTAAAATATCGATGTGTATTACATTATTATCGTCAAAAGAACAAGTGTTTATAATAAAGCAAACTAAGAAAGTATCTAGTCTTAATACTTTATTTTCAGCGATTTTTCCAAATCCTTGCCAATCTAACGCTTATTAAGAGTTCACATAGCATGTTTTCTCTAAGGAAAGTTGGCAACACAAAAGCCGCGTCCGATTCTGGGCGTGCACATTGTTTCCAGACGCATCCCGTAATGTGAACGCATCTTAAATACATTCTGTTACCTTATTAATATTAGGCGCGTCTCGTTCTAACCCGTATAAGTCCTTGAAGTGTAAATGAGACACTGATTTGTATAATAGGTGCATCACTTTTTAGCTTAATTATGATTTGCTTAGATAGAACGAGAGAAAAATAATAATTAACGGTTAGGTAGCTAATGTTTATTTTCTGATTTGTTATGTGCCTGTTATCGAGAGAACAGGTATTGTGTTCTAGAAATAACAAATGTTATCTGTTGTCTGTGAATATCTGTTATTAGTAACTGTTAGTATATATATATGCATCACGCCTACCGCAGAGGCGTTATTGTACTACTGTAGCGTAAGCCTCTTTCCGTCCTTCCTCTTACATTAGAGGCGCGAGTAGTAGTACACTGAGTAGTAGCGCGACAAAATATTTGGAGCATTACTTTTTTAGATTTTGTACCGTATCAGTACAAATAGATTTTGTTCGGGACAAATGTACTGGCTCGCGCAACTCTACTAAAGAGTAACAAAACACCCCTCGCTCAACTTTTTCGTTTGTAATATGAATGGAATGTTACTGTCAAAACACGGTCTCTGTGGTTGAGCGGTCTAAGCCTTTGCCGGCTTGCCTCATTGCAACGCAGAGGCGCCGGGTTCGATTCCTGGCATGGTAAATTTCGGAAACGAATTTTCTCCGTTATTTACTATGGTCTGGGTGTCTGGGATCGGCCCCAGAGTGGTCCGTTGTATATTACCCATAACACAAGCGTAACTTGCTTAATTTGGGGTTATACAGTGAGTGTGTTTGTCTGCCGATTTATTTTATTTTGAAACATTACTTTATTGTATAGGTACAAACACTAGCAGAGAAATTGGGATCCAATATCCCGCCCGTGGTCAGAGAAACCGACGCGGCTGACAGCAAAGAGGTATTTGGTGACAAAATTTTAGAAAGACTAACTAGACTAAGATTAAGACTAGAAAGACAACATTATTCATCTTTTTACAATAATTCTTTTATTGTACAGGCTATTCGACTCTGGAATGAGCTACCTGTTACTGTTTAAACCACAAACAATATTTAAGAACAACAAAAAAGCACTACCTGCAACATAGTGATGTTTGATGTTTTTACGTATATTTATGTATATGTATGTAATATTAATAAGTGTATTTATATATGTCTATTAAGTATAATTTTACTTATATAATATTTTACATACCTATATGTTTATAAACGAATAAAATATATCTAAGTAACTGCTTATCCTCTAATATTTATGTATACCGCCTTTGACCAATATAGTCTGTTTTATTCCTGTCACGGAATGTCTAGAAGAGATCGCTTCTTAGCGATAAGACCGCCCATTGTGCACATTTAGAATATTTTTAGCCTATAAGGTTTTCTATAATGGTGTACGATAAAGTGTTATCTATCTATCTATCTATCTTGTTTGAAGAAATAGCAACGCACTTGCATTGCTTACATATTAATATATAGAGCATGTTTTGAGAGTGTGTAGGCTGCATTATCAGCAGACGAGGTTTTCAGTTATTTTCAGTGCAAACCTTCCTTTTGGTGCGAGACCAAAACGACCCAATTTTGTTACAGTAATCAACCAAACATATATAAATAAAAACCAACAAATTTTCTTGAGCTTTCGCGACTAGTATACATAATAAAACAACGTTTTCACAGTTTTAAGCGTATGTAAAATGCAAGGAGAGATTTGGGTAAGAAAGTACCAAATATACCAAATATTAACTATTTGGACAGGGTTTCCCCTTTACTGTTCAGCCTTTGGTGTGAATATTCACAGAGCACAGTAAGCAATGAACACCGTCTATACGCCTTTTATACGGTACTAAATTATCTAGATGATAATTTAGTGGGTTTATATAATTAACTAACCGGTAGAAAATGGTAATTTAGTTATAAATCGAATCATCTGATAAATAGACTAAAAATATTATCTATGACGATTGTCTATGTCATATTAATATACACTATGGTTCTCATGACCACTGTGGTGGACATCTTGTAACACGTGGTAATTTATTTGATTTTTATTATTCCGACGTTTCGACAACTTTTCAGTAGTCGTGACAAGACAAGACACTGTGAGCTCTTTCTGCGTCCACCGGAACAGAAACCAACTTGATTGATAATTTCTTTTTATTTTTCCTCCCATCCATCCAACTTACATGTAATTCTTATATTATAAACACGTATTACTATTCAACATGTATTGTACACGACAACATACTCACACAATCGTACATAATTACACTCAATACACAATATTTATCTCAATTTGTTTAGCTGGTTTTTTTTCCGGGGAGAAAGAGGCTGGTGATCAGTCACACAGGATTATTCCTAGTACTGACACCAGACTCTCAACATTTCAGTTTCTAAGAAAATTGTTACTAATTTAATTATTGTTATTGTGAGAGTAAATAAAGAATTATAATTATTATTTAAATGATATATAAAATTATTAGAGCCAGGCATGTTTGCTGAAGAGTTTCTTGCGCCGCGCTTTTTCTCTTCAAGCCATAACATGTTGCGAAGCGGTGATAAATTAGATTAGACTCCCATAGAGTAAATAATAACCGTAAACAAAATTAAAACTAAATAATTAAAGTTAACAAGTTGGCGGTAGGCTAAATAAATCTTTAACAATACTCATTGACACTTGACATCTTTGTCTTCCGTGATCACGGCTACTGAAAAGTGAACGAAACGTAGGAATAATAAAAATCAAATAAATTACCAACAACAAAATACTATTACTTTTAAATTAAAACAAATGAATAATCGTATAATTATTTAAATCTATTAACACACTCTTGTGTGTGTATTCCGTGTAACAATTGTAATGATGTAAATAATATTGTGGCGACCAAGGGTAGAACTTTCTGGCAGCGTAAGCCTTTTAGTCTCAAGACTTTTATAAAAAGGTAGAAGATTCTAGAAGGAAAAGACAAGTACAGATACATTTTGGAACGGGATTGACGATGAACGAAAGTTCTAGAATAGAAGGTTCGGAAAGGAAAAGACAGATAGATGTTTAGAAAGGGATAGATGATGAACGAAAGTTCTGGAATAGAAGGTTCGGGAAGGAAAAGACAAAGATAGATAGATGTTTAGAAAGGGATAGATGATAAACGAAAGTTCTGGAATAGAAGGTTCGGGAAGGAAAAGACAGAGATAGATAGATGTTTAGAAAGGGATATATAGTAAATAAAAGAATAACGGAAAGAAGATAGAAAATATGGGTTCCGCAAGATTCTTCCGGGTATATAAGCAGCGTTAGGCGCGCCTACCGGGCAGTTTAATTCAGTTCAAGACAACGAAGCGACAAGTGCGATACGAAAGAGTTGGAAGAGAAGTTTAATAGAACACAGTGACAAGTTTAGTGGTGAATTTAGTGAAAAGTTTAGTGGACAGTTCGGGGAAGGAGGAGTGTATCGTAGTTTGAGAGAAGATCCAGAAGCGAGCTACACGCGGTAAATTCGGAGGTGAGCACTGCAGTAGCAGGAGGTGGTAT
The DNA here is from genome assembly GCA_039645545.1 of Dendrolimus houi. Classification (NCBI taxonomy): domain Eukaryota; kingdom Metazoa; phylum Arthropoda; class Insecta; order Lepidoptera; family Lasiocampidae; genus Dendrolimus; species Dendrolimus houi. Next base: position 30,339,972 of record CM077117.1, on the reverse strand, counting down.
TGTGTGAGTGAGACATCTCATCGTCAGTACAGTGCGTCGTTAGTTGTGCGTGTAGGGGTAATACCCTGCGGAGAAGAATCAGGTACGGCTGTGTAAGTTAATAAAAGCGTTTAGTTAAAAAAACTGGTGTTTTCTTCCAATCCTAAGTGCGTAACCCCCGCTCGTACGTAACAGTATGAAAGAATATTTTTGTATTTTTACGCCGCATTTTTAGCAATTAAGGTTTACATTCGGTTTTTTGCTGTGTTGTGTTAGAATTTTTTTTTAAAAAGGGTCTTTTTTTATTAAACATTCTTTTGACGTGAAAAATGTATAACTGGACAGTAATACGTATGGCCACTGTGGTGTTGTAGTGAAACACTTACAAGCCTGCACTGTATGGCGCTGTACAATAATTGAGATCGCAAATGTTTCCCGAAACGTACAAAGAATATATACAAATTTCCAACAGTAATAGATGGGCGTAGGCCTGCGAGGAACAACAATAGCCTCACTTGAAGATCTTTCTTTGAGACGGAGGAGCATTCCATCCCGCTCCTCCACCCTATATGGGGCACCTCTCCACAGTGTAATAGTCATTTTGTTTCCGGAAGGATAAATTTGGTAAAACGCACTTTCCCATATTTACTCTAGTCTGGGTGTACTAGAGTTGTTCATTATGTATGTATGTATCCAAAACCACAGAAGAAAATCAAATGACAATTGTCCTGTAAAAACGATACTCTAGTAAAAACTGAATCTAAATTTTGTATCTAAATGCCGCCGGTGGTTCGATCGCGCTTTTTGGTGTTTTTTTATTTAATTTTTTTTTACATTTTATTTTATTTCTTTGGGAAACTTGCAATGAATTGAATAACTCTCTGTCTCTTTTCTTTCTCCATATCCCAATTAATTGGGGTCGGCACAATGTCTTTTCCTTCCACACTCCTCTATTCTGGCACACATCTTCTGTCACATCGCAAATCATCATATCATCCTTAACACAATCCATTCACCTTTTCTTGGTCTACCTTTACGTTTGTACCCATCCATCTTTTAGTTTAACATACTTTTTATCACGTGGCTTTCGTCCCTCCTCATTGCATGCACATGTCGCCTCAGTCTTCCTCTCAATTTTTCAGTCACGGGTGCAACTTTCATAGATCCCCATATGTACTCCTTTCTCACCTTATCCACCCTTGTAACACCACACATCCATCCATCCATATATATTAATTTATTCTAATTTTAATACTAAATTTATACTAATGTAGAGTGTATCTGTTACAAGCTGGTGTTGTGAGAAGTGCATGTGCAGTGTGTGCCTTATATCTATACCTATATATATTATCCCAACTAGTGCCATGTGTGTTGTTTTGTCCTTTCGTTATTAATATTATTTTATATATTTGACCTTTTAATTTCAGTGTCATTAGTTTGTCGCACGTGACACCGGTTACCTGTCTCCACTTTAGCCATGCTACATTTATTCTTCTCCTTACATCCCTCTCTCTCTATCACAATGATTAAATAACTATATGATAAAATTAATAATATTTTCGTTGATTCTAATTTTATTTGGCCACGAGTGTATTTATTTATCTATTTTTCCAGGTTAAAATAATAGCTGACAAAACGAAAGATGGTCTTGACAAAGCTGGAACGAGTAAAGACGAAAAGGAGGTAAGTATGTAATATGTAACAAAAACCACATTTATACCTATTTGTACAACAACAAAGTAATCAAAACATCAGCTTAATAATGTAAAAAGCAAATTAAAAACATACGTAAATCGGCTAAGAAGCTAAACAAAAGAATATTACTTTTCTTAGAATTGCCAATATTGTATTAAAATACAAGAGTATCACGTGAAGTCGCGTGCCGATTCATATTGTGACTCGTTGCGGGCACTTGGCAACACGTCACATATTGAAACGCTGTTTTTACGAATTAACACGCGACATCGCGTGTCGCGTCAAATCGAGGCCTTGAGCCGCTCGACGTCGCGTGAATGGCACCTGGCCATGTGTCTTGAAATTTTTTAATTTTAATAACATGTCCAATTTACAGGTACACTTTGAGGAGCCGGCTTCATTCGCAATATACGGCATGGACGTCACCAGTCTACGGAGATTGAACAAGCATGAAAGATAAACAAAGCAAATAACAAAATGGGAGGCCATTTTGTTTTTTTGCTTTGTCTACTGTTGAATGTTGCCTTGGAATAATTAAAGCCTTAGAAATCGTATTTAAAGTTCTGTACTGTTTCCAAGCGTTTATTTTACTTTTGACGTTTGCACGTCTTACAATTTACATATTTCTTGACAGTAAGGCCTACACGAATCAAATGACATAATTGTCGTACTTAATTTATCGTTATTATTTAGGTTTATGGCTTCACAGCTAGGCCTTTAAGCCAGATCTTAGATTACAATATAGTTTCTTCATTTTCTTAAGCCCATGTATAGCTCAGCTGAACTGTAGGTTATCAACTTACGCCATTCAATGGAGTTCTTGTGACAACTCAAAAGGCCACATTTCTCACAAAACATAATTACTACTCAAAAACTATCAATATCCTACAACTACTGTTAATTTTAGAGTAATTTTACCCATTTTTAGAAAATAAAATCTTCATAGCACACCTCCTTCCAGTTCCCGCCAAAAACTCTCGAACCTTATTGTTGTGGGTGGTGTAATAGTGATGTCCTGTGAGTCGTGTAACGCACAGACTATTAAAGCATTAATCAACACTATGCGTTAATGAATCGAGAGTAATTCTTATTATTATTATTTTACTTTATTTCAAAAATGGCTTATTTAATTTATGTAAAATATGTTCATTGAAATGTGAATATATTTATTACCCGATATAGTATTTTTAGCAAAAATATATGGATAAGTTTAATTGATTAAAACTCATTTATAAATGAAGTCGATTTTTAAGACAAATCGAGTCGTAACGCTTTAGGACATTATTTATTGATCCGTCATCGAGCTGTCAAAAGTGTCAAAATAAATGCTTGGGAAGGGTATAGAGGCTAAAAACATCCCAACTATTCTCACTCTGGCGTTAAAATCAATATTAATAAATGAAGTCCCATAAGTTTCCCATGGAGCCTAGGTTGCCAACTACTGTTTTATGATATCTTAAAATTTACCTTTTTTGGTTTTTTACCTTTGAGGAAACGAATATTGATAGTTTAAAAGATTTTTAGAAGTTATTTTTTAATAAAATGTATTTAAAAATCTTACACGTTAGGGTTGTACATTACGTAGACTGGTTTGTAATTTGTAATAAATCGCTTTAAGTTGGTTCAAGAACAGTGCATGGCTCTGATTATATAACCTCGATTTGGCACGATGGAGCAAAGACGTAGATAAAAATATCAGGTAACTGTTACCTCATAAGTGGCTCGCGGTCCCGCAGTGTCAATTTTGTTGCCACGGTGAACGGTCGTGTTACGTGTCAACTTTCAGTGACCTAAAATGTCGTTTAGTGCGATAAAAGTGTGCAGAAATTATAACAGACGAACAATAACGACGAACGAAGTCACCTATCATCGGTAAGGAATTATTCAGAACTGAGTATTTCGTAAAAATAAATTTATTTATTAGGTAAAACCAGTACGACGCGTACTTGATCTTTTTGTCGGTGTTGTCGGTTTTACAAAAGCAAAATTCCCTAAGTGAGCGTCGAATGAGTATATCTGGGGTGGACACGATTTGGGTTAAAAAGAAACAAATTTTGTCTTACATACTACATGGAGAGACCATGTACACATGTTTGTTTGCATGGGAATGGGAATGGGCGCGAACTTAGGGATGTACCCTGAGGTCGCAGGACGAGTGCGCGACTCTGGCGGCCAAACAGGTTCCATACTGGCGACCAAACAGGTTCCATACTGGCGGCTTTCTACTAGAAATGTACTTCACACTAGGGATGTCCTACACGTTAGGACTGTACCTCACATTATGGGTATGCTCCACACTAGGGATGTCCCCTGATACTTCATTCATAAGGGATATCCCTATTGTGAGGTACATAGAGCAAAGCACTTTCCTAATACAAAGTCACCAGTATGGAACACATTCCTATAGCCTCGCGTGCTCGTTCTTTCTAGAAGACAAATATTTTTCCCATACAAAATCCTATATAAAACAGGGTTCGGAAAACTGTCAAATCATGTCAAATTTTTCCTAGTCAGATAAGACTCTTGAGTCGCTTGATATGACATCGATACATCACTATCATGTACTATATTTTCACATTTTCTCACAACCGAAACCCTATAAATACATTTATAGTTCTCTTTTTTGATTAAACTTTTTTGTTTCATAAAATCAAATTCACACCGTCCCCCCCTCCCAAAAGAAGTTTCACTTTAAAATAAATTGTAACTTTATGTTACCACTATTTATGATAGATATTGAAATTCCATTTTATATTTTTTTACTTTCTTGAAAAAGCATCAAGTAGACCTTAGCATAATCAGTTTTTCCTATAAATATTGTGAGTTTGTCTTTAGCTGGCATCTCTATATACGCTCACAGAGAAAAATAAAATGGCGGAGCGCGAGTGTAAGAGAACGCTGTCATGCACACGAGCATGCATTAGTTGGCCAGTTTTTATAGTAAGAATTATAGAGCGACGCCAAATCTAGAGGTTATATAATCAAAGGTGCATGGATTATTAATCTTCCTAAAGCCCATACTGATAGATGGCATCACGTTCTTATCTTGCTTTTGACGTTAACAAGTATGTTAATATACTGTTACATGCGAGCGGGGTACGCACTTAAGATTGGAAGGAAGCATCAGTTCTTTTAACTAAACGCTTTTATTAACTTACACATCCGGACGTGATTCTTGTCCGCAGGGTTGCCTCTACACGTACAACTAACGACGCACTGTCCCGACGATAAGATGTCTCGCTCACAATACTGTCGCCGATGTTACGTAGACCTCCATTTGCTACTGCAGTGCACACCTCCGCATTTATCGCGTGTATCTCGCTTCTGGATCTCCTCTTAAACTACGCAACACTCCTCCTTCACTGAACTTCCCACTAAACTCTTCACTAAACCTCCACTAAACTCGTCCCTATCTTCTATTAAACTTCTCTTCCAACTCTTCCGTATCGCACTTGTCGCTTCGCTGTCTTGATGCTTATATATCCGGAAGAATCTTCTAGAACCCATCATTTCGTTATTCTTTTATTTACTATCTATCCCTTTCTAAACATCTATCTGTCTTTCCTTCCTGAACCTTCTATTCTAGAATTTTTGTTCATCATCTATCCCTTTCTAAAATATATCTGTCCTTGTCTTTTCCTTCCGGTACCTTCTACCTTTTTCTAAAAGTCTTGAGGCCGGCTTACGCTGCCAGAAAGTTCTACCCTCGGTCGCCACAATACTTTTTGCACAAAATCAGGCGAAAATTAAAAATTTTGATTTTCTTTTTTTAAATAAGTTACTTTACTAAAATTAATTAAAAATTAATTAAAAATTAATTAAAAGCCTAAAGACACTAACAATTAATATAAAAAATAATTCAAACTTATTAAATTTTTAAAATATTTATAAATATATATAAACACGTGGCACATTCATTCTTATGGTCGTTACCTTACTATGGATTCGTTTGAATGATTGAAATGGAGTAACTTTAATGTGTGAGAGTAAAAACATAAAATATTTTTGTTAGTAACAGCGTTTCGTGTGTTACGTGTTTTGTTTTTAAATACAATGAATTATATAAAAAGGTTTTTCTTTTCGCTGTTTTTCTGCTGGCTACCCTGGCATAAAAGCCAAATCGGTAATAATAATAACAGCTCATTGCTGGACTCGGGCCTCCCACTATAGAGGAACGGACAGTATACCCGCCACGCTTGTCCAAGGCGGCTTGGTAGGTTTGACACATCGGTTATCTCGATGTGCAGGTTGCATCACGATGTTTTTCTTCACCGTTGTTGGCACGTGGTAATTGTAACAATATGCACAATAGGTCAGAAAACAGCCAAGTGTATGCGTTGAGTTTGGGGACGCGTGCGCTATAGCCATTACGCTACCAAGACTTCAAATCAAAAATCTATAAATAGGCAAAAATTTATATATTATAACAGGTATTTCCAGTTTCACGAAAAACGGTTCATCGGCTGTCTAGAGGAAAAACACCGGTGATTGCATCAATATAATAGTATGATAAATATAGCTTGAGATATTTAAATAACAGGTAAACACGTATGCTGCTCTGACGTAAGCAAACTTGATTTATCGTGACGTTACACTTGAAGCTATACTATATCTATGCTAACAAAATACCACTAATACGTAACGTATACTAACAAACCGCTATGGTATCACTTTGTTCGTTTGGTTGTTTTTCTGTCTTTATATATCGTGTTTGTATATTAAAGCTACATAAAAAACCACTGGGATGGAATATATGAACGATCTCTCAGTAATTCTTTAATATCTTTCAGTAATTATTCATTCAAATAACTTGGTTAAAAATAGTATTCGTTCAAAATTTATTAAAAAAAAGATTACGAATGTATATAGTATAATAAAATAAAGATGTGTGTTGCTGGGGAGTTCGTTGCACCGCTTCTTTTCCTTTAACAGTAACTAAAATTGGAAGCTGTGGTAGATTCATGACTTTCAATAAGTGATCTATAAGATTCTATTTCGAAATAAATACTTTCATCTTTGATAGAGAATACGATTTTTTTTTAAGTTTTCTTGTCGGTTAGTAGATTTGTTCGGAAGTCACGTAAGAACTACTGATTGATAGCAAATTGTTAGCTATTTTATATCCCGAGAATTCTGCGACATATTTCCTTGGAGCTATTTAACGTGGTTAGTGAGAAAATAAATCTGAATCTGATGTGATTTTTTCATTGATCGATGGCAAATTGTTTGACTTAAAAGCTTTGATACTTTATACCTCGGGAATTCTGCGGTATTCCTAGGAGTGGTTTAAAGTGATCGGTTAGTTTCGCTATGATTCTTACTAGGCCGATAGCTTACGTTCTTTTTAAAATAGTAGGTACAGTACGTCCTAGGAATCCCAGATTTTTCCTGGCAATCGGCTCGTTCTTTCATTCCATACGTGAGCAAGCTATAGAATTAAAATGGCGTAAACAGATATTTAAAGTATCAACATGGTAAGCTATAAATTGGCTCCCTTGATGTTGCATACTTTCGTGGGCGACAGTAACCACTTGTTATCAAGTGGACTTGTATGCCAGTTTGCGTACAAGTGAACATAAAAAAAATGGTAAGAAAGTTTTGTTCAAAATGCAGAATACTTTGAAGGTCATACATGTAAGTCAAAATTTAAATCTACTTCCTATTCGTATGTACACCGCTTTGCAACGTATTATCGCTGTTTAAAGGTGAAGAAGCGGCAAGAAACTCCCCAGCATGTTCCTCAGTTATCTGTCCAACGTGAACGAAGTCGTGGGCTAATACCAGTTTAGAAACAGTTAACTCACCCCCGGTTTCTATATTTTACCGACAGTTGTCTGTAATAGTAACTGATTGATTTTGAAGCTACCAATAACCGATGGTTGAGAGGGCTATACGAGCGTTTCACAAGCTCATTGACAATTAGTAATACTGTCGGTTATCAGTAACTAATTCCCTCCCAAGCGTTTTGCTAACGCAACGTAGTTGTGGTCGTAATATACGCAACGTAATTCAATGAGTTGAGGTATAACTACAAAATAAATACGTTTTCAAAAGAAGAGACCTTTTTTGATATACGATTGTCATTAAAAATCAAGCTTTCAATCAATCTGTTTTAAAAATACTTACAATTACAGAGCCATTTTATACGAATGTTGCATGAATAAAACGCAGTTATCTAAACAACATATAAACTTTTTAAATAATGATTGTTCCAATGTCATTGGATTTTTTTGTAAAAAAAGAGTGTTGTCACAAGAAACAGTGTTGTCACTTCAGAAATGACGGAAACATTGTGGGAACCTTGTCCAATTTTTTTTGTTTTCATTCAAATGTTTTAGGGAACTTTTTGTAACGCGACCGTTTCACACAGCGATGGATTTAATGTGTTATTTGAAGTGATGTTGTCATTTATTGTTAATGACGTTAAATATTGACAGTTAGTACGTACTAATACGTTATCTATTAAAAGGTTATATTCATTCAGTGTTATGTTTAACGCTATATCGAAGACGCATTAAGTCACAATCGATAAGTATAACGTTATCACAGGTGAAGAGATGAATAGTAAAGCAATACTTGAATTGGAATTAGAACTGTTAAAGATAGAAATAGTAAATTTGAAAGATATAAATAAATAAGAATTAAATCCAAGTCAAAAGAAGAAGTAAAAAAATGAGTTAAATTTAATTTAAAATCACGTATTAAGAACGGGCGAAATCGGGTGGTAATGAAATTCCTACGAATAGTAAGTAGTGTTGACAACCAGCGGTTATAATATAGAAACACTTCATCTGTCGTTTCCATATAAAAAGTCTACCGATCGGTTAGAAAATCCCTCCGTTCGGTAGTTGGTACTTTCATGAGTAACTAGCTACGGACAGTTCATTATAGAAACATTACTGATGTTACCAGGTTGAGGTTGAGTTACCAGGCGTTAATATTCTACCCGTCGGTATCAAAAACGAATCGTTTTTGCAATATTGAAACCGGACATCAGTCTAGTGGTTCTCAAGTAATGCGCTTACCATTAAGGATTATTTGTAATAGAATAATAATTAAGTGTTTTTGAAAATTAATAACAAGAAGTTAAAAGAGAATATAAAAGAATAAAGAATAAGAAAATAAAAATATAAAAAACTTCAAAAGATAAAATAGGCCGTATGGTCTTATGAGTCCGGTGGAAGGGATTTAACTAAAAAGCGTTTCCCAACTGACAGCGTATAATTTTTATCTACATAGAGATACTGGACAACAATCCTTAAATTTGGGAATATTCCGATGCATATTAGTGCTCCACAGTAGTTGTAAGTAAAAAATAGTCGAAGGTTTTTGCTGCAAGTGTTTATTTGAAAGGAGCTCGTATTATTTATAACGAAGGCTTTTAAAGACGTCGGTACATTACTTTTGATGGCTTGGCGTAATGAAGTAGATGGCTTCCCGCAACGTATTTTCGATGAGGTTGATTTGGAAAATGCCATTATAAGTACTTACCACAAATATTGTGGTTGTATGTATATATGTGTGTAAGTATTGTGTGGGAGGTTGTACGGTTCAACGCATAGAGTTTTGCTGATGCTGGACTTTTTATTATTTGAAATTATTATTGCAAGAGTTCAGCAGACAGGCAGACGGCCCACCGGATGGAAAGCGGTTACCATCGCCTATGGACATTTGCAACACGAAAGGTGCTACAAATCCGCTGCTGCTCTCTTAAGGAAGACTGGAACCTGGCCACTAATGCCGGAATACAAGTCAAGGTTGTTATGGCCGCATACTCTAGACTAGGAGTGGTAGCCATCCAGACGGCTAAATACCCTACCACCTGGCTATGGGTTATTAAGTCACCTCTTACGACAGGCCGCTCTAACGCAGGAAATTGTATTCATCTCTGTTTCTACACGGATGTAAGGCTACTTTACTATTTGTAATATATAATGCTCACAAATATTTTGTGATCGAGTTGCTATTTACATCGCCACAAGTTACTATTAGGCTTTGAACCACTAATTTGAACCAGGGATCAGCATCCCGGATCACGTGGACCCCCTGTTGGTGAAGATAGTACCCTTCTCCGAGGGTGCCCCAAGTGAGAGCCAAGCATAGGGGTGCCACAGATGTAATATCTATGGTTCAGTTCCTGGGGCACCCCATAAAAGCGCATAGGAGAGGAGCGCAGGTTAGGGTTAGTGGATAGTCTGACGGTCGACCATCTACCGTCCCTTTGATCGGAGGTCACCGTGGGAATCCGGCCGATCAGGGGTCCAACACATCCTTCGGTGTAAAGCCTTCTCCCCAGGTCCGAGGATGGTGTCCCAAGAAGACATTTCCCTGTGTCATAAAAAAAAGGGTTCAGCATCCAGCCGTCTGGGCCGTCGGATGCGTCTCTGTTTCCCAAGGTCCTGACATACGGCGATGAGATGAAACGTAGGGTGGTTAGTTGGTAGCTCCTAGAATGCCATCAAGACTGGGTGGGTGGGGTGTCCATGAAGAATTACATCTCGAAAAAAAGGAATCAGCGTCCAAGCTCAACTACTAGAGAATAAATTACTGTAAGCAACAAGGTATATCTTCTTCACACTTCTACAAGAAAGCATCAGCACTCCACCAACTACTGCTAGCACCCACCACTACAAGCAAGAGCAAGTGTACAAACTGTACAGAGGGGATGTTTTGCTGTACAGTTATGTTTGGAAAAATTGGGTATGATAAATAAACACTGTTAAAAAATATGACGCCAAGGAATGAACAGGTTCGCCCAGCTTTTTATGTATAAATGTCATTTGTTGCCTCATGTCAGTGATGTTGCACACAGAATGTGATAATATTTGGCAAGCACTCTAGGGAATTGTATTCGAATAAATGATTCGATACAAGTTGTTACACGAGTATTTATTTTAATTTTAATCTTGAAGTAACGTATTTATTGTTGGTTTTATTAAAATGTATTTATTTGTTTTTACTAATTAAGTATTATATAAGTTGAATTACTTTTATTATTAATTATTATTATTATTCATTATTTAATTAATAAATTTGGGTCGTTTTGGTCTTACGCTTAAAGGAAGGCTTGCACTGAAAATCAGCGTTGTGTCGGATATAATTCCGGCACAGCTATATGCCGAGTGCAAACCTTGTTTGCTGAAAATGCGGCGTACAAATTCTCAAAATATGCTCTGTGTATAATAATGTATAAGGAATTTAATCACTTCGCTATTTCTTCGAATAAAGATTTTCTTTCTCTTTCTATATCTTTGCACCTGAAACCCGCTCAGTTTTCAAGTTTTTAGTTTAGTTACACGTGTCGGTTGTAAGAAATTTCGGCGATGGTGTTGCGGCGGCCGATTGCGTAGGCAGGTGGCGTCATCTCTTGACGTATTTGAGGTTATTGTTTTTTTGTCGAGTGTTATGGATTTGTTTATGCTGCTGCCGCACCTGCGCTAATGTTAAAGAGAAAGCTTTACAAAGTAAAGTCGTTAATGCATTGCCACATTAGTACATATATTCAGTCTAAAAAGTATCGGGAATGGATGATTTGTTTATGGTTCCAATTTCTTTTCTTTTTTTTAGATTGGCACAACTTTTTCATTTTGGCGCGGTGTTTGTGTTGCATTCGTCATTTAGATTAAATACAGTGCTGTTTTTAGCTAGATCATATTGTTATGAGTTACGGGATTCGAATTAAAATGCCGTTAGAATTACCATAGAGTTTATTTGAACTATACAAACACGTATAATACAGGTACAAATATATCCGAACACAACAAGTCCAAACGTAATTAGGTCGTAATTCAATAAAACGCGCAAAGCCCGTCACTTATTAGATTCCTGATTGTAGTACACACGTCTTGCTTTGCTCGTGGTTATCGCTCGACTGACTGCTCCTTCAATCGGGCCATTACTTTATAGTACACAAATGCAATATGTCCGCCCGGCAACATGGACCGAATTTCCTAGAATCATAAACCGCACAACTGGCTAATTATGCCTGCAAGCGGCCATAAACGAGTAAAATGAAAAAATAGGATTACAGTTAGTTCAAATGACGACAGGTAATAAAATGTGTTTTTATAGATATGCAGGTGGATTTTGTTCTCGTCGGAACTTAAGTTGTAACAATATCTATTAGTGTTGCGAATTTCATAATGGACAAAAACATCGAACAAAGAGTTTGTTTTAATTTTGCATCGGTACGTAACCTGTCAATATTTAACGTCAATAACAATGTCACATTTCAAATAACGCATTACACATATCGCCATATCTGTAAAACTATCGCAGGTGAAGTCGCACCTTTAATGACCGGTTCCTATATTTTACCGAACGTTCATTTGCTTTCCTATCGGTTAAAATTTGACATAAGCTCAATACAAGTAATGTGAAATGTCACAAGGAATGTAAGGTTCTTACCGTCCCCCAATTATTTATTCTTAGGTTACTACTAAAAGAACATTCCTTATTGACGTATGACCCAAATATTGTCGCTAAACGTAGAAAACAAATTTGCCTACATCCATGTCATCTAAATACTAAATTTATCAATAGATTCCCTGTTTTCTTTGGACCCTTACTTTATAATCGTCTGAACGCCAAAATCAATTTCTATCCATTAACTATAAAAGTTTCTAAAGAAAAAACGTTGTTGTTTTTCCAAGACTTATCCTACGAGCAAACAGAAGATCTATTGTTGGTGCCTACTTAATTAACTTAACTTTAATTGGTGCATATATATAGTTTATATACCTAATGTATGAATATTACATTTGGACTTATTGCGTCCGGTTATATTTGTATCTACGTTATACGTGTTTGTATAGTTCTAATAAATTCTATAGTAATTCCAAACGGCATTTTAATTCGAGTCCCGTAACTCGTAACAATATTATATATATTAATATACAAATACACTAATGGGTAAACGTACATGTAATTAGATATTAAATATTTATTATAAACTGAGATAATAATCGCGCATCAGTTTTTTTAAAATGGGGAGTGTCTTTGCCTGTCTTATGTTTTCGGGCAATGAATTCCACAGCCGCACAGCCTGCACAGCGAAGGATTTGGTGTAGAAAGTAGAAACATGTGCAGGTGTTTTTGAGGCAAGATTATGAGAAGAGTGCCAATGAAGGATGTGAGATGTATGGAGGAGATCAAAACGTTGCTTAAGATAGGAAGGAGTAGAAGGAATAAATAATATGATATACAGCAGAGCATTCCGGCGAAGTGAGTTTGACAACCACTTGAGCTTTTTGCGGTATTCAGAGACATGGCCATATTTCTTTAAAACAAATCTAAACCTGATGCAATAATTTTCAAGTCGCTCTAATTTATTGAGTTGTTCTACCGTTACATCAAGATAACAGGCATAATACATATATACGATTCATTTTTATTTGTATAGACTAATGTTTATTTTGATAACAAATTAAATAAACGCATCCGGACAGTTACGAACAGTTCGTATGGTTTCCTATACAATAGTTACTATTTTTTTTTACACTCCATTTATATTTACTCACCTTTTAAACCTTCCCTGGACTTCCACAAACAATTCAAAACCAAAATTAGCCAAATCAGTCCAGCCGTTCTCGAGTTTTAGCGAGACTAACGAACAGCAATTGATTTTTATATATAAGAAGATAGATTATTAGTATAGCCCTTTATAGACCACAAGCCAGAAAAATGGCTCGGACTTTTGGACGGCTTGCATGGGGCCATGGGGAGGCCAACACGTAGAGGCCCCTTGACAAATTTAATCTAAATGTGGCGTGACACTAACGGACGATTATTCCTGTCTACACCATACAAAAATGCACGCAAGGAGAAGCCACGGTCAATGTAGGATTATTGTAGGAAATGAGAACACAAGATACCGGGCTATTGGGATGAACTGCTAGTGGACGATAAATAAATGAGCAGACGGTGACTCGCCACTCCCTGCATGGGCCCCAAAAATGCCGTATAAGGTCGGCGAGGGGCAACATAGGTACGAGTGGCTAAGGGGCGTCGAGAGGTAGGCTGCAGGTTCACCGAAGCTTCTCCTGACGTTATGCCATTTATCACTTCCACCCCTGGAGCTTGAGTCTTAGCTCTAGCGATCTCCACCCCGTGCCGGCTGGCTGAGACAAGCACGGAGGTGGGGGAGCCTTGCCTTGGCCTCCGGAGTCAGGTCCGAAGTGTCGTTACTCACCTAAGGCTTCGCCACAAAGACCTCCAGGTCATTATTGATTGTTATTAGTTTTATTGTTGTCGTCTGTATAATGAGCTGGTCAGTGATAATCGCATTTTAGATATATTCAATGGTAACACTGGAGAGTTTAAGCGATTGATCAGAGCAACAAATTTCTCTGGCATATATATTTTTTTTCTTATCAACAAACATATGTCATAGAATCTAAACTACTGTATGTTACACTATTATTTACGTAACGCTGTATCTGTATTTTCCCGTATTCACATTTTTAAGGAATACGACTTAGATTCTAAAATTATGTTAAAAATATTTAGATGTCTTTATGGTTGGATTCTGTTGTGTGAAATAAATAAATATTGCAAGTGCTTTGAATTTTGCGCACATCGAATGGTTTTTGGTTATTGGGCTACGGAACCATAAAAAAGGCATTTAATCGCAGTTGTCCCTATAACTCGTACTTTTTGAAATATCGGTTAATTTAATTGGTACATTTTGGCATCATAACTGGGTCCAATTAGGACTACAGTTTTGACCTTAAGTTATAAATAAATAATAATAAATCGACAGATAAACACATAATGTAGTATAAGTTATGCTTGAACTCTAAGTACAAACATAATAAAACAACCTTGCACCATCTGATCTTTAGTCAACATCGTCGATCAAAGGTGGTAAATAGATTTGTCTACGTAATCTGTTTACACAATATGTTTAGTGGCCGGTTTCTATATTTTACTTACCGCTTATTTACCTTGCTATCGGTTAAAATTTGATATAAGTTCCATATAATTAATGTCAAAATTTAACCTATGATAAGGCATCGATGTGTAGTAAGATAAAAGAACCGGCAAATTTCATTATCCAAGCGTTCAGTCCCTGTTGCGTAGGTTTCGGAGCCTGGGGTCCGTTTATCAACTTTATAGGATTCCGTATCAATTTTGGCAAACCATTACACATCATAAATCGTCTGTCTGTATGTCATAGTCGTTTGCCTCAGAAACTACAGAGTTTATAAAGATGACATTAAGTGTACTTAGTCTGTATGGCACTGGCAAAATACGTAGTGAAATAATGAAAAAAATTGCTTAAATAAAGGTAGTGTAAATAAAGCTTCAAAAATTTTATTAATAAAATGTTTGACATATAGGCTATAGCGAAAGAGATGCGAAGAAGAGAAGTACAGCAGAGAAGCTGACGGCCCTAATGGTAATCGGTTACCGTTGTCTATGCACATTCGCAACACCAGGGGCCCAATTCTGCTGTTACTATTACGTCAAAATCGCCGAACACTATCGTCTCAATCGTAGGTTTGGCTGATTTCGGTATTCTGTCAATCCCAATGGTGTGACAATGGCAACTCTATCTTTATAAAAAATGTAAAGTTAGCTTATCAATATTCGTTTCGGCTAACAAAATTTCTGATAATGGTAATACAAATTTTTTTATAATACTATTTCGCTGCGACGACATCGATAAGCTATTGTGTATTTAGTAGAATACAATTTTTTTGAATATCATCGCAATGTTGCGATGTTATTAAAGTACGATACCAGGGCGATAGTGTTAATAATTTCATGATATTGAAATAGCAGAATTGGGCTCTAGCTGGAACCTATACGTTGTCGGCCTTATAAAAAATTATGACACCCTTTTTAAAAACCCCATATCGTAGGGCTTTAGGCAAACCTCAGCTGGGAGCTCTACGCTGCATATAGCAGGGATGAATGCCCAGACGATGGCGAATGGTGATGTGGTAGAACAAAGACGAAGGCACCACTCTCGGAACATTCCCCGTTATTATACAGTCGGTAGAATACGCAAAGAGACGCAAAGTCTCTACGAAGGCCAAGCGTATTGTGAGTATATACTATATATATATATATATATATATATATATATAGTATATACCTCCTGTGAGTATTCATCGACAACGCGACGTTGAATACAGTTCAGGGGATTATGCTGGTAGGCGGGTGCTACAGCTAGGGTTGCCAACCATACTTTATAATAACGTATCCTACTTCATTTTTGGTAAATATACTTTATACTTTTGCTTAAATAAAGTATGTGATAATACTCTATTTCCAATACTTACTCTGATGCGTAAAATGAAATGCTTATATGGATAATTACTGAATTATTATCGATCCAGCTTTCACTGAGAGTTTATTTAGTAAAAAATCTAAAATGGCGAGAAGAAAGGAACAAGACATCTATAAATTTAATAAAAAAAAATGTTTATTTAAATTTAAATTGGGACTGTAAAGATAGCTTCCAAAAATTCAAGGATAATGAGACGGTGTTAGTGTGTACTAGAAGCACACAAAAATAATGTCTCCAAGAGAAGAAATAAATAAACTTTTAAAATATACTTTTTTTTCTTCCAAATACTTTATTTTTCCCTACTTAAAAAATGTAATGCATTATTTTTCTCAAAAATAGTTGGCAACCCTAGCTACAGCCCACACGTGTGAGCAGTACTCTATATGCGGCCTCATCTGGGCTTTATAAAGCACAAGGCGGAGTGAAGTAACCACTGCTGGTGTATTAGCACTCCCAGCTTCTTGGAGGCAAGTTATGCCTTCGTCGCCTTGCCAATATCGTTTGCAATGTCGACACCATGGATCTCAATACCCTCGGAGGTGGTAAGGAGAGTTCCTTGGAACTGAAGCGTATGCATTAATGGAGTTTTCGATTAAATCCCTATTAATATCATAAATGCGAAAGTAACTCTGTATGTCTGTTCCGTTTTCACGGAAAAACTACGTGACCGATTTGGCTGAAACTCAGTATATATATATATATATTTTCGATACCGACAATGAACATAGGATACATTTTATCCCGAAAAATGGAATAGTTTCCGGGATAAAAATATATTTGTCTTTCTGTTTGTTATGCTTTTCCGAAAAAACTACTGGACCGATTTAGTTGAAATTCGATATACATGTAGTTTTAATACCGAGGGTGGACAAGGGATACCTTTTATCCTGGATAATGGGATAAATTTTGGGATAGACTTATGTAAAGGTTATCCCAAAAAGTGGGATAGGTTTTTTGTGATTTTCCATTTTGCCCGATTTGTACGATTTGTCGGTGTTGCCCGATTTGTCCGAGTTGTCCGAGTTGTCAGATTTATCCGAGTTGTCAGACTTGTTCGATTTGTCGAGTTGTCCGAGTTGTCAGATTTGTCCGAGTCGTCCGAGTTGTCAGATTTGTCCGATTAGCTCGATTTGTCCTTTTTGTCATTTATGTAGTTTTCATAGATGGGGGATAGATAAATAAAACTAGGACGGTTTGAAATAAATGTAGTTTTAATACCGAATATGGACAAAATACTTTTTATGCCGGGAGATGGGATAGTTTGTGATATAAACTGAAATTAATCTTCCGAGTGCAAATAGCACTAACATAAAACTTTTGTACAATGTAACCTGTATTAACGCCTGCTCTTTAAACAAGAAGCGCGCACTAGATATTGGGCCGCGGAGTAAACTCTAGTGCTATTTTATAGATTTGTGCCAAATAGAAGAAAAGAAAAGAAGTGGACGGTGGAGACTTTACACAACTCTCCATATTTCATGGGCTGTCGCTCATTTGGCCGATTTTATTGTATCTATAATTACAGGTTGGAATTTATTCTCGACTATATTAAGCTGCAAACAAGTTCGATGCTCTTAGTAAGTCCTTTTGAATATACTTAGTCCGGTCATAAGTTCTGTCACATCCTTATTTAATTTAGAAGAAAGAAAAGGTTTATTTTCCAAAGGCGACACACAAAATATAAAATTAATTAGTCAAAACAATTTTAGAGTTGTATGCCGCAATTGGGCAATTGAGGTTAGCACTCAGCTTATTGCTGTGCCGATAGTGATTCCAACACAGCTCTGATTTTCAGTGCCCATTCTATGGGTGTGCCCCAGGGTTCTATTCTAGGTCCCTTCTTATTTTTGATATATATTGATGATTTGCCATATTTTATTAATGATATGTGTGAGGTAGTGTTGTTTGCTGATGACACATCACTTATATTTAAAGTTGATAGAAATAAACTGAACTTTGACGACGTAAACAACGCCTTATCCCAAATATCTAAGTGGTTTACTGTAAATAACTTATTACTCAGTCCGAGCAAAACTAAATGTGTTAAGTTTGTTATGCCCAATGTAAAAGATTACGATATTAATATTTCTCTTAACGACACTAGACTTAATCTAGTAGATTCAACTGTATTCTTAGGCATTAACCTAGATCAGAAGCTCCACTGGGGCGCTCATGTATCTAGTCTCTCAGGAAAACTTAGTTCTGCTGCATATGCGGTCAGAAGAGTTAGGCAGTTCACTGACGAAGAGACTGCTAAACTAGTTTATTTTAGTTATTTTCATAGTGTCATGTCCTATAGTATTTTACTTTGGGGCAACGCTGTTGACTTAGAGACCATATTTGTTTTACAAAAAAGAGCCGTAAGATCAATTTACAACCTCGGCCCTCGGGAGTCTCTTAGAGAATGCTTTAAGGAAATCAATATTATGACGGTCACCTGCCAATATATCTTTAATAATATAATTTATATTCGTAATAATTTCAGTGCCTACAAGCAGTATAAGGATATTCACAATTTCAACACCAGGCATTGTAATAGACTAATATTGCCATCATTTAGATTACAAAAAGTACTGTCCTCTTTCTTGGGGGTTGGTATACGCTTCTTCAATAAGATTCCGAGTGAAATGTTAGATCTGCCTTTCACTAAATTCAAAACCAAATTAAAAAGTATCTTGCTAAAAAAGGGATACTACACTATTGAAGAATACTTAAATGACAAAAATTCATTTACATAGCAGCTCGCTCTAACATCTTATACTATATTTTGTATAATGTTATCTTGCCAAGCTTGTAAGGGATTTATGGAGATATATTGCAGCATAACATTTTAGTACGTCATATCATTATTATAACTTTCATAATATTTTTCTTTCCTCTTATTGTGTTTTGGTCTTATTGAGTATGCACTGTTTGCTACAACTCCATTAATTCTTCAAAAAGTAATTCTGTAACATACTTCTGTATAAAACTTATTAAAAAAAAGACAACTTGAGATATAAATGGAATAAGAAACTTAAAGAAAAACATTATTTAGCTAGACGTGTTGCTGGGGAGTTTATTGCCGCTTCTTCTCCTTAACAGCAATAACACGTTGTGAAGCGGTATACATAGAATAGGAAGAAAAATTAAATTTTAACTTATATATTTATATGACCTTCAAAAAGTGTTCTGCAGTGGAACTTATTTTGAATAAAAACTTTGAATTTGAATTTGAATTTAGCCTAAACACATTTGCTGTTTGAAATTAAGATGTTAAGTGTCAATGAGTATTGTTAAAGTGTTTTTTAGCCTACCGCCAACTTGTTCAATTTGATTAATTTTAATTTTTTTATGGTTATTATATAATCTATGTGAGCCTAATCTCATTTACAACCGCTTCGCAACATGTTGTGGCTTGAAGAGAAGAAGCGGCGCAAGAAACTCTTCGGCAAACATGCTTAGAAATGATCAGTCAAGTTGGTTTGTGTTCCGTTGCACGCAGAAAGAGCTCACAGTGTACTGAGGTCTAGCAGTTGTTTTTAGCTGGGTTTGGGTCTTGATAGTTTTGACGATCGGATCCCAAACAGGTGATACTTGTCAACCATCTTCTCTATTGAAATTTGGGTGTTTTTTGATTTCAATAAAACCCGCCTAAAAGCGGTAAAACGCAGTTTTATTATGAATGTTTGCATTTATTGTCTTATTAGGCATTTGCTGATTGCCAAAACATATAAACAATATATCATAGTATAACATCGCGAGCAATAATGTTCATACATGGTTTTGAAGTGGCATATCGTTGAGGTTAATCTAATTTTTTGCTGTGGTATAAATTTCTTGGAACTCATTTGCTAGGTTTTGACATTACACAGCTGATTTAGCTACTTTTGTGTTCATATTTATGTATATTTTACACAAATAATAAAAGTTATGTTAGAAGTCAATTTTCTGAAGGTCATACATAAGTTAAAATTTAAATCTATTTTCTATTCTATGTACACAGCTTCGCAACGTGTTAGGGATGTCTAAAGGTAAAGAAGCGGTAAAAAACTCCCCAGCAAGACGTCTAGTTAATAATTCGTCGTACAATCTATTTAATATGTAGTGTTTGTGACAGAACTTATCACCCGACTGTGTTATATTCAAGAACAACAAGTGCGTCGAACTTTTAGATGGGGAAATACGCACTTGCAAAGTTATGAATAGTGGCAAGTCTGTACTTTTTTTTTATTGCTTTTATAAAACTAAGGCTTCAAGGCAAAAACAATCTTTAGTTATTATACATGTTTGAAGCTCACCCCTATTTTTAGATATTTCACTGTTTTACTATTCTATTGTGTAGTAGGACATAAATTCTTGACAATTTCTATTCATATATACTACTTAACTAGAGGGAGTCTGGAACCTGGCCACTAATGCCCAAACATAATTCAAGGCTGTTATGGCAGCATACTCTAGACCAGGGGTGGTAGCCATTCAAGCGGGCAGATACTCTACCACCTGGCTGTGGGTTGTTTTTTTGCCTCTTATGACAGGCCGCCCGGCCCCAGGAAATTGTATTCTTTTCCGTTTCTTCAGGTAAAAAGTAGTTGTTTGTTTAATTAATCAGTTTTTATCTGTCTCGTACTCGAAATGAGTGTTAACCTCGAATGAAAGGCCTATTTAGGCACTCAACCCAATAGTGCCTCCGCTACACTCGTGCGCCAAACCGTCTCATGCCAAAATAGGTCACTATCATCTCCCGTGTAACACTTTGCTATTTCACCTGATGAGTGAGAGTTTCCATGGCCCACTTCTCTCTCCCGCTATCCCATTTTCTCTATCCCATCCTCTTATTATATTTCGTCATCGCATCCTACTTGTTTGATCCCTCTTATACTATCCCTTCCTTAGGAGCTTTAAGGCTGGCAACGCGTTGGTTTTGCTCCTGGTCGTTTGCAACACCAGGGGCCCAATTCTGCTATTACTATGTCGTCAAAATCGTTGTACAATATCGTCTTAATCGTAGGTTTGCCTGATTTCGGTATTTTGTAAATTCCAATGGCGTGTTCGTGGCACGCCACTCTATAAATATTTATAGCAGAAAACTCGCCGAAATAAATGTTTAATATTTTGCTAGCTTTTCAATATTTCTTAACGACGTCGCAGCTTTGCGTGGTTTTGTGGCAACAGTAGCATCTTTATTTGAACGTGGTTCATCTTTTGGCTGAAGTGGAATATTTTCAACTCGGATAGGAGATTAACACATGTCGGGTGTCATCAGTCATTTTGTGTCCAACATTTTGATATTCCGAAAATTCAGACACAGTGATGCCAGAGACTTTCAGTTTGGCTTTACCTAGCTAACTGTTGCGGCTCAACGACCCAAAATGAGTCCTGGCCTCCCAAATGAGAATACTCCACTCCTTTCTGTTCAGCGCTGTCTCCTGCCAGTCGTAGGCTTGAATTTTTAAGCTTGACTGAAGTTGGGTGTAGTCCTCCAGCACTTTGGGGGTTGTGCAACGGGCTAACAGCTCTGCCACGGAAAAAACCTTTCTTACGAAACCGAAAAAAAAGAGAGCTTGGCTTTAGCTGACCAAATTTTGTTGCGGACTGTCATATCACATAGCTTAACAAGAGTAGATCTAGGTCTAAGTTGGGGGCTTACCTATATACCGGATTTGACACCACGCTCCCGGCCGTGGTACGCTCCATGGTCGGGAGCTCCACCGGATGGGACGCCGTCTGCTTCTTCTGCGAGCAAGTCATGTTTGCGAAGGAGGAGGCGGAACGGGAGCGTGAGCGTACTTCCCTGCTCCGCTCCTGCCAAAGGAGTACGCGCCGACGCCGGAGGTCGGATGGTGACCTTCGGCCACCGTAAGCGGGCGGTGCGGGTGGGGCCCCTTGGGGTATAGGGGTTCTCACTCACCCGCACATGCCGTCGAGATGAGAGTGCGAGTGTTCCGCGCGCGCTCATCTCTCTTACAGACCGCCCCACGCACAGAATAGACCTAGTTGTGGCCAGGGGCCTAGTCCCCTGGCATTAGAAGAGGCCCAGTGAGGGGGGCCCACGCCTGCCAGGGCACGCGGAGTTGGGAATCCCGCAGTCCCGTGGCCCTGGCATAAGGCGCAGGACGGAAAACCCAGGGGTTTTAGAGGGTATCCTTAACTGGGGAGTGGCAATAGCGTGGCACCAGTTCTGACTGGGCACGCTAGTGCCACCCCCGATCTGGCGAATCCCACACACTCACACCGGTTGCGAGCATCCCCCCAGGCTTCTGTGCCTGTCGCGGCTTAGTCCTCAAGCGGATTTCCCCGGGCCAAAAAAAAAAAGGGAGCTTACCTATTTGACCTTTGAGCTTACCTATGACAACAGTGAATATACTCAGGACTAAAGTCATCTACCTTCACCTTAGACACGTAGTGCTAGAAAATAGATTTTAAGAAAATATGTAACCCATGAACAAGCCATATTGTATAACTAGCTCATAAGAATATATTAAAATGTAAGGACTTTCTGTAGTGGCGTAGCTTACCTTAGATGGGCCCTGTATCAAAATGTGTTGGGGGCCCAAAGGAAAGATAAAGTTTTTTTATAAAAGAAACAAAAAATGCTCGAATTGAATTAAAATAATTATATATTGATTATAAGTTAATACTTATACTTAATGCTCCTAGGAGCTAAGTTAGATAAACAATTTAATTCAAAGATTACACTTCTCTTGCCTTTTTCGGCAAACTTATTTATGAAATCATGCATAGCTGAAGACGATTTCAGTTTTTCTAGATTTTCTGCCTCTATCGTCAATAATGACAAGTCTGATAGCTGTTCCTGTTGGAGAATCTATAATAGATTATGGATAACATTTTAAGATTTTTTGCTTACACACTTTCGGGGTCCCTGTTGCCTAGGGGCCCCGTATCATTGATACGGCTGATACGGCGATAGCTCTTGACTTTCTGTAAATTGAAGTAAAATAAAGAAAACAAAGATAAAAGAGCAATAACCCCAGATATAATCCAGTAAGTCCGGAGAGAGGAAATATTAAAAAAAAACTTAGACACAACCAATTTATCATACCAGTACAATATTTATTCTAGTTAACGACATTTCTGCTGATGGTGATACCAGTTTTTTTCTAGTGTTATACCGCCGCGGTGATATCTAGAAGATATTGTGGATTTAGTAGAATATCAATTCTTGACATTATCGCAATAGAATCGTACTTACGCCCTTAGGTGCCGTTGGTTATAGCCAACAGTAACCCATTAAGTGGGTTGCCTGTCTGTTTACGAGCTTCGCAATAAAAACAACACTATATAGTATATTATGGCGTCTGATAATCAGGTAACGTAAGGTTGTAAAACTAGTTCTTCATAATAAGTTATTACGGGAGAAAGTTTGAAACCTCTGTTTTATATAATCATAACAGTTGTATGTATGTCAGTTTGTTCTACGATCTCAATTTGGATTCTGCTTGGATTTCATAATGATCGGCGAAATTAAACCATAGAATCAGTAAAATGAAAATGAATGTATTTATTTCAAAATGGAATTTACAGATTACTTATTGAAATCTGTAGTCATGAGTCTACCACCGCTTCCAAAGCAATTGTAGTTACTGTTAAAGGAGAAGACGCAGCGCAACAAACTCCCCAGCAACATATCTTTATTTCATCATTATTATTATTAATTCGTTCGTTAGGGCGGCCTCTCGTAAGAGACGACTAAATAACCTATCTGCCTATCTGGATGGCTACCACCCCTGGTCTAGAATATGCCGCCATAACAACCTTGACTTGTGTTCCGATATTAGTGGCCAGGTTCCAGTCAACCGCTTTCCATCTGTTGGGCTGTCTGCCTGTCTGCTGAACTCATGCAATAAAAATAGAATCTCTTGCCTATTTCATATGTGGAGATGAAATGACAGAAGCATGTGCCAGCGAAACTTCATTCGCGTTGCCATGAAGACCAAAAAAGACATGCAATGGCAGCGCCATCTTTTTGCCTATATTCGTCTATTCCACTTGTTAATATCAAATATAATCATAACTTATAAGAGTCACCGTGTACCTGACAACCACCGCTTTCCACGGGTGGACGCCGCGTTGTCAAACAGTCAACATCGCGAGGTAAACGAGTTACCATCGTGTAATCCACAAATTGCCGAGTAGTTAGAGATTGGGACTAGGTCTAAACATGAATTACTCCGAGCAGCGGGTTGTTACCGAGTAGTTTACTCGCCGTCAGCGCGTGGACAGCTTGCGAGTAAGGCGACCTTAAGTCTGTGGTCAAACCGTTGCACAAAGTAGACATAATCACCAAACATAACTTCAAGTGTCAATGAGTATTTTTAAAGTTTTTATTCAGCATACGGCCAACTTGTTCATTTTAACTATTTACTTTTAATTTTTGTTTATGGTTTTATTATTTACTATATGTAATGTGTCCTGTTACCCTGCCTTACTCTAAGGGAGCCACACACAGAATTGGTCATATCCTCAGGTGAGCTTCAATCAAAACGTATTTCAAGCCGTATAAAAGAAATTACCCAGTTTTTGAGACCTGTAAAATTTAATACTCCACTCCAGGATGTAGATAATTAAGACTGATTTCGACCACTGATTTTCTATTAAATAGATTAAGCTAACACTTTGAAATAAATGTAATCTATTGTTATAATCAAATTTATGCACGGAACCAAATTTCGTAAAAGCGCCTTCTTTCCGATATTTCATAAAGGCCGAATGCTAGAGAGTTAGAATTGTAAACCACTTAATTTATTATACTATACTATTTTTTTATGAAAACTTTTTAAGTATTCTTTTTTACAAAAGTGCAAGGAAACTGTTTGAATTTCGGGATCTGTTGTTATACACGTTAATAGAAAGATATTTGCTTCCAGTTTAAAAAAATCCCTGACTTTTGAATTATAAAGTGAAAAATAGAAGATGGTATTGATTCTGGTTTTGTGGTGAGTTTCCAAATTGAATACATTGGTCCGAGCGCAATGAAGGGTTCCATACAGGTGACGAATTTCTATCGTTTTTGTTATTTGGCTGTGTAACTCTGGAAACGTATTTTCAACTCAAGATTGCTATGGCGGCACACTCTAGGCCAGGGGTTATAACCATCCAGACGAGCAAATACCCTACAACCTGGCTGTGGGTTGTTTTGACGCCTCTTACGACAAGCTGCTTGGCCGTAGGAAATTGTATTCTTTCTTTGTTCCTGCACTGACAAAAGTTAGTCAGGATTAAAATACGAATATAAGAAATAAGTGCGTTAAGCTTATATTAGACGGTTCACATGTCTTTAAATTTGCATTCAAGTTTATGTTTATATGGATCTCTTTGATTGCTTCATCTAAATTGAAAGACAGATATGAACCGTCTAATATAAGCTTAACGCTCATTCAATGGAATACCCTCGCGTCCTTTCAATTCTGTGCTTTTCAACCTTATTCGACTATATTGGACAATATTTAACAGTTCTAATCTGTATTTCTTTTATAACTGTACAAAATATCCATCTATTGAAGTAGCTTATCTATAGCATAGCATATGTCCCAGTATACGCTTACCCTTATTTAATAAGTGAATATCGCAACATGCTCAGCAGCCATGACAAACATGGGTCAAGTTAAACAGGCGTAAGATTAATACGTGTAAAGTCTTATATTATTAAAATTAATATTATTGTTTTTTATATCGTTCTGATTGTACCACATTTTTTTCTTTTGTAACTTTCAAATACTTTTGGTAACGTTTTTTTAAAATTTGGTTTTGTCATAATATATTTATTCTATTATACTACTGAATATACAGAATGTCTACTAATATTACAAGACAATTTAACCTAAGCATAATATTATAAATGCGAATGTGTGTTTGTATGCTGCTTGCATGCATTAACTATGCAACAAATCATCACGAAATGTTGTATAATCGCTGTTAGGGGATTAGTACAGTCCTACAAAAGCTCCATGTCATAGCATAAAGGGATAACCGCGTCGGGAAGTTCCCTCAAGATCATTGCTGAACGCGGGATAAATGTTATGGAGAACCGTTGTGTAGTTGAGTGTAGGAGCTCAAGGAAATGGGGGTGAAGATCCCGTCGCTGGCGAGCGGTGCGGTTGTAAAAATGAAGCGTTGGCACCAGACAAAACAATTCCTTACAACACTCCATTATACAGGTTTTGCTAGAAGCTTTTTATTAGAGACAGAGAGAGAGAGATAACATTTTATTGCATTTACAATATTTTCTAGGCAATACAATAGGTGGCCTTATCCCTCAAAGCGATCTCTTCCAGGCAAACTAAATGAAAGAAATTCAAATCAGGCGATGTAGAATTGTAGATGGTGCAGGAAAAAGGGAATAGATACATAAATACTCAAACTAATTAAATGTGTTATGTGTTGTATTAACACAACATAATCATGCTAATACATTTATTATAATAACTTATGTATTTTGTAATGTATTATTGTATATATATGACTATGTATATATGTAAGTATTTGTATATTTATTTCTTTAATTAGTTTGAGTATTTATGTATCTATTGCACACACATCACTCTGTGCAGACGTCATAAGTTTTTTAATCATTATTCTCCTTTTTTCTCTATATCTAATAAAATGTAGGATATACAACATATAAGTATGCGCCGACAAGCCGTGGTGACTTGGTCGTTAACGTACTGGCGTCCCGAATTCAAAGAGCGCAGGTTTGAACTTTGACCCTATAAACCATACAAGTCGTTTTCTGATCTGTGCATGTTGTTACAATCACCACGTGCTGACGGTGATGGAAAACAGCGCTATGAAACTTGCACATCCTGATAACATATTATAAAGGTGTCTAGCTGCAGAGCAATTGATTAATCTTTACTGTGCTCGAGTAAGATCCTGCATGGAGTACTGTTTTCACCTTTGGGACGGCTCAGCTAAATATCAGCTTGAAGCGCTACAGTCAATTGAGAGAAGAGCCAAGAGGTTGATTGGTAGTGATCAGCATGTCAATACAAGGCTTCAAAGCCTATAGCATCGACGCCGGGTTGCTAGTCTATCGGTTATTTATGGGATTAATTATTCTGGAGAGTGTGCGGTTGAACTGTTCGTTCTGATTTCCCCTACACCATTCCATCTTCGGACCACAAGGCGCTCTGGTCAACGCCATCGTTTCCTCGTACGGCAGAGTTGTTGAATGCACTACCAGAGTCCGTGTTTCGAACTAACGGTCCGCCCCGACTTCGCACGGGTATTTAACAATAACTATTTTGTTGACTTTAAATTACCTACTAAGCGAATTTAAAATATTTCCCCTCCCGTAGTGCCCGTACCCCAGTGACGCCTACATTGCATAAGCCTATCTAGCCGATTAGGGTGCGCGGCGACCACGCAACTTTTTACAAATGCTTACATTTTTAAACTCGTGATATCTTTCGAATAGAATGTCCGAATTGAATAATTCGAAAAGTTATATACATTATTGAAGCAGTCTTGAATATGGAGTAATTTATTTTGATAAGGATGAATAGCAAGATACAAATAAAGAGCCTTTTCTAGCGGCGGCATTATAATTATTTTTTTAAATAAAAGAACACTTATTATGGCATAACTATAACAGTTAGACATATGCTGTCGCGAAACTTTTTGTAAATAATGATGTATTCTACAAAGTCGTAGTACATTATTTTATTTTATCATCAATAGTTTTCGCAGCGCACGCGATTTTAGGTAATTTTTTTACACCTTGGGTTACATTATTGGAGTTTTAGTAAGGATCCCAAATTTTTTTGAAAATATAATTTAGCCTATGTCACCTGGGGATAGTGTAGCTTGCCAACAGTGAAAGAATTTTTCAAATCGGTTCAATAGTTTTGGAGCCTATTCAATGCAAACAAACAAACAATCAAATTTTTCCTTTTTATAATATTAGTATAGATAAAAAAACCGACTGCCTTGGACAAGCGTAGAAGGTATATTGTTCATTCCCCTATAAGCTGATAGGCTCTAGCCCAGGAGTGGCTCGTAACGGTTTATGGGCTGTTGTAATATTGTTATTAAGATGAATTTTTAGTTGTTGTTATTCAAGTTATCATTTTATTTTGTACCTTATGCTGGGGCTTCATCTGCGGTAGTGCTCAAGATTTTTGCTGTTATAATAACGTTGCTAATGTATAGTATGTATGTATATACATATTAGTGTATATACATATAATATCACTTCGCCGGAATGCTCATCTTCTACATTTATAATACCGTACACTCCTCCTTACATTAAGGAATGTTTCAACTTCCTTCATACATCACACACTTTCGATTTGCGCTCCTATAATAACCTCCTGTTAAAGGCACCTGCACATTCTTCAACATTTTACTCCAAATCCATCGCTGTGCAGGCTGTTTGCCTTTGGAACACTTTACCCGTAGATGTCAGAAAAGCTAAATCACTTGTCATATTGAAGTAGTTTATAATAAAGTAGTTTATAATAGCACTAACTGACCCGGTAAACTTCGTACCGCCTCAGAATCAATGTTTTTCATATTACTCACCTTTTAAACCTTCCCTGGACTTCCGCAAATAATTCAAAACCAAAATTAGCCAAATCAATTCAGCCGTTCTTGAGATGTTTATTATGTTCACATATATTATGTTTTCTTCTTAATAAACCTGTTTCTTCTAGATATATATTTTTCTATTCTTCTTAGCTGTTTACTGTCCACATTGTACTGTTCTTGCTTTTTTATTTTACTTCGTTTAATTTAATTACACCTAGACATAAGTTGTTAAAAGTATCCTCTCAGTCAGGTTGCCTGGAAGAGGTCGCTTCAAGCGATAAGGTCGCCTTTTGTTTTACCCTTAAATTATTGTAATTATTCATTCTGTAATTGTTTATTTGTAACAATAAAGTGTCTTCTATTCTATTATATTCTATTCTACGTTATCGATCAATAGAGTAACGCTTTAAACATATCGCCACATCTACGTGAAACGGCCTAAATCTTGAACATTATCTCATATGAAGAGCCACCTTTAAAGATGCTTGTTTTAGCTGTATATGTTGCCCAAAAAACCTGTTTTTTTTTAATTATTTCATGTGTCAAACCTGACAAGCCACTTTGTACAAGCGTGGCGGGTATGCTGTCGGTTCTATCAAATATTGGGAGTTTCAAGTCCAGTAGTGGGACATTTATGGGATTAGTGCTCATACATCGACAAAGACTGCATAACTCGATCGGCGCATGCGCAATGTGTCCTTCCTTAGCTTGTATTGTGGCTATAGAACACTTTTACACGTACTATTATTACATCCTTTAAAGCTAGTTGGGCAGTGCGTTCTGTTCGATCGAAGGGAAAGGACGTGCCTTTTCCACTTTGTATAAAAGGACTACGAAAATTGCTATTTCAAAAAAAAAACTGTTTTTATAAACGTGGACCTATTTTTCATTTGCGTATAGTGTTTTAGTGGCATTTGTTAAAAAGTTAAAAGTGTTTGTGTTATTATTATTTTATTGGTAAGTTTTTTTTAATACATATATAATATATACAAAAATAATTTACACTAGAATGTACTAGCGAAACTTCGTTGGCGTTGCCGTAGTAACGTTTGTTAGTAAATTGCAATGGCAGCACCAAAAATGTAAGCACGACCGCAGCGTTCATTTATTGGCTTTCGCCAAACGGAAACGACGTCATTCATCAGGATAAGAATTATCCTAAGTATTGACCTGGGATATAAAACAGCTCTGTGTCGAGATTTATTTAAATCCTTTCAGTAGTTTTTACGTGTGCTCTAACAGACAGACGGACAGACAATAATTCTACATTGTATATTTGGAAGCTGCCGATCCAAAATAGCCCCCTGATTTTTTTCATTTTTAAACGCATTGTACATACACGAACCCTCTACATATATCTAAAAAAAAAAATGCATGTCAGTCTACGCATGAAGAGAAGTTCTGCAGTTTTTGTGATTTAACCACGAATCCCTAAAACAATATATTATAACAAAAATACACCATATCTCAAAAACTACTTAACAGATCTAAAACACAAAAATATTTTCAAAGAATATAAGTAATTCTTTGAAAATATTTTTGTGCAACTTAAATTTTTTTGAATTTTCCATTTCATAGTTTAAATATTAAAGGAGAAGGAGATAAATTACTAGACCTTTGGCTGCCGTTAGCGGGCGTGCCGGGTAGGTCCTTGGGGAAGGGTTCTTCCTCCGCCACGAATGCCGTTGAGATGGGGACGTACTAGTGTTCCGCATGTACACCTCTCTTCCCGTGGGACGCTTCATATACTACCCCACCCAAAGAGAGAATGAAGACACCAGGGGCTCGGTTTGCGTAGGCAACAGATAAGGCGGGAGCGTACTTCCTTGCTCCTTCGATCTCCGGCCGCCGTGACCGGGCATTTCCCCTTGGAGAAAGGGGTCCCACCCGCTGTTAATTCCGCCGAGATTAACAGCGGGGACGCTCTGGTGTTCCGCGCGTGCTCAACTCTCCTGCTATATGGTGCGTTTCAAATCGCCCCACGCTTAGAGAACATGACGTCGCCGGGAGCTTACCTCCCCGGCAGTGGAAGAAGCCTTATCGGCCGCCTCCTGCCAGGGCCTGTGAAGTGGCTAGGACAAATACTTGTGGCCCTGGCATAAGGGCACAAGACGGAACACTGAGGTGTTTTACTGGGTACTTATAACCGCGGCGTGACAATAGTATTTCTTGCTTGCGGTGTTAGTGCCATCCCAAAGTGGCGAATCCCAAACTCCCCATCATAAGGTTGATGGGTCACTGCCTGCTAAAGCGCAGTGGCTGGGCCATAAATTTGTGGCCCTAGCATAAAAGCGAAGAACGGAATACCGAGAGATACTAGTGGGTATTCCCGACTCTGTGGCGAGGGCACGCCTCAGGGTGCTACTGCTACCCCAACGTGGCGAACCACATGACCTCACCGCATTTCCCCCGCGGTGGTTTGTCATTAATCGAATTTTCCCCCTTAAAAAAGAAAGAAGATAAAGTATTGTTATTAACGTTGTATAAGTAACTAGCTGCGCCCCGGTTTCACCCGCGTGATGGAAAATCGTTATATTTTGGATTATTCACACTATAACTTTATAAATTATAGCCTATGTGTTATTCTGATGTGTAAGCTATATTATTGTAAAGTTTCATCAAAATCCATTAAGTAAATTTGCGTGAAAGAGTAACAAACATACATCCATACAATCCTACAAACTTTCGTGTTTATAATATTAGTAGGATACTATAATTATTCAGTGGAAATAACCATCAACACAAAATATACTAGGATTGTCATTTAAGTACATATTTCTGTATTTAACCAAATAATGCAAAAAATATAGGCCATCGTAGCTTAGCGGTTAAAGCACTAGTGTCTCAAACGACTCATGATTCACCACCTAGGCAGCTTTTTGATCTAATATGCACATATTACAATCACAGTGTGCTGACGGTGGAGGTATCATTATGAAATCTGCACAGCGAGATAACCGATGTGTTACACCCGCCAAGACACCTAAAAGAGTCGGGTATAACGTCCATTCGTCTGAAATTGCGAAAACCGAGCTCAGCAGCGGACAGTTTATATCAATATTTGTGTAAAAAATATGCAAATATATCAGGTTGTGTTGCGGACATACAAAGGTCTCAAAGTACTTTAAATGTCAATTGTAAGGATATCGAGAAAAATTTAAAAATAGTTTCTTAAAGGTGATAAAAAGAATAATGTCTAGACAGACACAAACACAAGCCGTGGTAGCTTAGTGGTCAGCGCACTGGTGTCCCAAATTAAAAGGGCGCAAGTTCGAATCCCGGCCGGAAAGCATGAGCCACTTAGGCGACTTTCTGACCTAATATGCATATTGTTGCAATCACCACGTGCCAATGGTAAAGAAAAACACCGTGATGAAACCTGCACATCGAGATATGCGATGTGTCAAACCCGCTGATCTGCCTTAGAGTAACCGTGTCGGGTATACTGGTATACTACCCGTTCCCCTATATATATGAAGCCTGAGCCCAGCAGTGGGACGACTTTGGGCTGCTATTATTATTATATTATAGTACTATAGTCGACGCATTATGAACTGAGGCTTCGGGGCGTAAATCATATTGTTACGTGCGAGCGGGAGGGAGTACGCACTTATGATTGGAAGAAAACACCAGTTTTTAGCTAAACGCTTTTATTAACTTACACACCCGTGCGTGATTCTTCTCCGCAGGGTATTGTCCTTACACGCACAACTAACGACGAACTGTCCCGACGATAAGTTGTCTCAGTCACAATACCGTCGCCGATATTGCATAGACCACCTCCTGCCACTGCAATGCTCTCCTCCGACCGCGAGTAGCTCGCTTCTGGATCTTCTCTCAAGCTACGCTACACTTCTTCTTCACTAAACTGTCCACTAAACTTTTCACTAAATTCACCAATAAGCTCGTCACTGTCTTCTATTAAACTTCTCTTCCAACTCTTTCGTATCGCACTTATCGCTTCGTTATCTTGAACTGAACTCAACTCTAAACTGCCTGGTAGGCGCGCCTTACGCTGCTTATATACCCGGAAGAATCTTCTGGAACCCATAATTTCGTTATTCTTTTATTTACTATCTGTCTCTTTCTAAACATCTATCTATCTCTGTGTTTTCCTCCCCGAACCTTCTATTCGAGAACTTTCGTCTATCCCTTTCCAATATGTATCTGTCCTTGTCTTTTCTTTCCAGAATCTTCTACCTTTTTCTAAAACTCATGAGACCGTCTTACGCTGGCGGAAAGTTCTACCCTCGGTCGCCACAATATTTATCTGTCTGTCTCGCTCGCACTTACAGGTCTTATGGAGAGGTGTAGTGATGTGCGTAAGAATTGTAGAGGTGCATATCGATAACGGGATAGGTACGATCGATATGCTAAATTATGATAAGTATTAATAGGAATAATTTTTCGCGAAAATAAAAGTTTTTAATTTGTAAGATGAAATGTTTGATTCGATATAATCATAGAGATCGTAATGTGGCCCTGAAAAGGGCCGTTTTTATCTTTACTAGGGATATTTCTTAGTTCCTCAAAAATCCTCATCCGTATTTTCCCCAACTGTGTCATCTTCCTGTAGGTTAATGTTAGAGGTGGTGCTCGATCTCTTAAAATAGTTTTCCTTAAGTCCTTATCCTGGAGCTCCTCGGCATGTCTCACAAATTTGGCCCAGTCTGGGGTCAGTTTTCAATTCTTTTAAAAACAGGAACACGTTGTGAATTACAGCCAGAGCTTGAGCGTTGATGTCACCATTTAATTTCTTCAAAATCACGTTAGAAAATAAATTCTCCATTGTGCGTAACGAAGCTTAAGAATGTAATGAGTGTCATAACAAAAAATATTATATTTATAAAAAACAACAACCCTTACTCGTAACGACCAATCAGGAGTCAGAGTGCTAATGAAGGTCACGATGACGTATCGACCCGGCGTGCGCAGGTAGCTAAGTATCGATAACGGGTTGCATTGCGTGGACATTCCTACTGTCAGTGACATTTATTGCCCGACGACTCAGTTTAAAATGCGTCGACTATAGTATATGCGCGCTTGACTTGAAATTCCCGCGGGACGATAAAGGTATCACACATTTTATTACATTCAATTTACTATCGATGAGTAAAAAAAAAAATGGAATTAGATTTTTTTAATCTAACCATTTTAAATTATTCCCAGAAAAAATCCCACGACATTCCCAGGATAAAAAGTAGCGTAGATTTTAAGTCTAAGAATTATCTGTTGATCAGCGAACACCGTATTGAAATCGGCACAGTAGTTTTTACGTGAATCCCGAACAAAGTGACAAGAAATCTAAAAAAAATTAGATCTTGTTCTCCAGCGCTTATATAGTCTATTCCACTTATTTTTTTAATAGCTTTAATGTACGGATTTTGCATGCTTAGAATTTTATATTATTAATAGATATATATACATGCATACATACTATTCGTCCATAATAGATCTAATCGTTTCTGAGAAACACGACTATGACGTACAAAAGTAGAATGACGGAAATAATTAATACTAAAATTATAAATGCGAAAATAAGTCACGCAAGAACCACTGTACAGATTATGCTGAAATTTGGTATATACCTTATACAGGTGAATTAGGAAATAGCGAAAAACACATAAAGGTAGTCTCGGGAACCTTTTTGATGAACATTTTTGAGAAAACACTCTTATTAGAAATCTAATCTGCTGACTTTAAAAGTAAAAACATATACTGTACTAGCTGATGCCCGAGACTTCGTCCTCGTGGTGCGGTTTTTTAACTATCCCAATCGGCATCAAAAGTATCCTATATGTCGACCAGGGATATAAGCTACCACGATACAAAATTTCATTTAAATCGGTCCAGTCGTTTCGGAGATTAGCCGGTACAAACAGACAAACAGAGAAACAAAAATTTGAAAAAATTCTAAATTAATTCTATTTCACTTCTTACATCCCCCTGACTCGGTTTTTAGTATTTTTTTAAATTGTACAGAAATTTCACCTCTACAGTTTTATTATATGTATAGATTATTATAACAAATCACAGTGTAACTTTTAAGGATCAATTTGTATGAAGTAATGTCAAGCGGAAAACTAAGGAAAGGAATAGGAAAAACGAGAACGGAAAATGGGATATTTTCCGGGAATTTTTAATTTTTTAATAACATGAGTAAAGCAGAGAGGCCCACCTCATGGAAAGCAGTTACCATCGCCTGTGTGGTGGTCTTCTTCCTTTTGACCATTTGAGGCGGTGAAGAGGTTGGAGCCTCGAGGAAAACCTCTTTGCCCCGGCTTCTACTTGACGGACAACTACCCGTCGGTGGCGGGGTTTGGAGCCATTGGAGCCTTCCTGACGGTGGTCTCTCAACAGCTCTCGTTGGCCAGTCTGCGGCATCCGATGGCCTTCGCGGGCTTTGCGTTGGCTTCGTCTGCGGCTTAGTTGGCTATTCGTTGGCGTACGATGGTCATCTGTGGCTTCTGGTGGCCTGTCAGCGGCTTTGTGATCTTCGCGACCTCGTAACATCACCCTGAGCAAGCGAGCGTATGAGATCTCGGGGGGTCGGCAGCCACGTGCGTTGATGGTCCGGTGGCCGCGCGTGTAGGGGAGCGATGTGTGGCCGCCGTTGTCGGCACGGTCAAACATTTTCCACGCCAACATCGCCACAATGTTGGCCTATGGATATTTGTAACACGAAAGGTGCTACCAATGTGCTGCCGCTCTTTAAAGCGAGACTGAAACCTGACCACTAATGCCGGAACACAACTCAAGGTTGTTATGGCGGCATATTCTAAACCAGAGGTGGCAGCCATCCAGACAGACAAATACCTTACCACCTGCCTGTGGGTTGTTTTGTCGCCTCATACGACAGGCCCTTCCACGGCAGGAAATTGTATTCTTTCTTCGTTCCTGCACGGATAAAGATGTTCTTGCACGGGATAAAATGAAGTAAAATTTCCAAGTTCGAATTTTCCATTTTATCATAATCAACAATTGGTTTTAAGTACATTTTTTGTTGCAAAAGATATTTTCAAGTATTATTCTGTTTTAAGACTTCCAGTTTTAGTTATACTAGACCCTCCTGAATCAAAAGCTGAAAGTCTTAAATCCAAATAATAGTTTGAAATATCTTTCTCAACAAATGTCTCTTATGATAAAATGGCGGTAAAGGTTCGAAGTCTTGCTCTTGAACTAGTATTTGAATTAATAATTAAATAAATTAAAAATAACATTCATGTATTTTACTTTCACGTGTATATCGTAATATATGGCCAATACTTGTAACAACTTTGTAAGCCTTGACAACATGACGAATGCAGGCACTTCTTGTTTGAAATATTTTAACCGACTTCAAAGGAAGGAGAAGGTTCCAAATACGTCGTGTAAATGTCATTTTATTTTTACAGCGATTTTGATTATTCTTTTTTGCGTTGCATTCAGTACAGCTTCACGATAGTTTCATATAAATTTCACTATTACTGGATACGATATACGTAACTTAAAAATGAAATTTAAAAAATCGAGCAAAAAATTAAACCGGCTTCGAGAGTAATTAAGAGCAAAAATAAATATTTTCTACTAAATCTTGAAGTCGTCGCGAGTTAAAACATGTAGTATAATTATAATGAATATTCAATTCCAATTGTATGCGATTAAATAAAAGACATCAACGCGCATTAGGTACATAGACTATTTTTATTAATTGCTAATTCGAAAAGATTTTTCCAAGATTTTCAAGTCATTTTCTTAAAAACTCTTTGTATAAATATCACATCAATTTCTCCGTCTGTCTTTGTGGGTCTCAGCAATTTTCAGGAATTTCTCATCAAGAAACATCACTTTTCCCGAAAGACAAAATAAACCTGAATTCACAAACAAAATTCACATTAAAGCAAGCGAAGCCGCGAGCAAAAGCTAGTAAAGAGATAAAGTTAATTTTACACAATACAGCCAACAAGCATGTCTAAATGTGATATTGTTTCATTCATTGCAAAAATTTTGCTAAAATTGCTAATTAATACAAGTAGTATTTGAACGTAGTTATGCAAGATGGAACTAAAATACAGGTGGTTTAATATAATTAAGACATTCATAGGAGTTTTTGGCCTATGATGTTTTTGGCTGGTGATGTTTTTGGCTGAGAACGTTTTTAGCTGACCATGTTTTGGGCTGGTGCTGTTCAGGCTGGTGAAGTTTTTGGCTGGTGATGTTTTTGGCGGATGATGAATTTTGGCTGGGGAGATTTTGCTGTGCACGTTTATTTTGAAATAAATTGGCTAAGTATTAGGAAGTCCGAGCACTACAAAAAACTTTGTAAAGGTGACAAGTGACCACTGTTTGAAACCATAAAAAGCATTTATTCGAAAACAAATATCTTAAAAACTACTTATTAGATACTGTTTAAAAAAATATTTAGTGTTTTTAAAACTTTACAATGTAAATTTCGTAAAGGAGCTTTCTGTTATGGTCTGTATGTCTGGGATCTGCCCCAAAGTGGCCCGTTGTATTGACCATAACACAAGTGTAACTTGTTTAGGTTATACAATGTGTAAGAACTTCTTTAACTATAGATAAATGTCAATTAAATACTTAGTAATTTCGTCTATAATTTACTGTTAAAATTTAATTAATAATAATGATTGTATGATTTTTATAAATAGTTTGAATAATTTAATTAATGAAGTACTGGTGTGTGCGGTACTTCCGGTCAACCAGTTTCCTTGTCACTTCCGTTGATATAATCAAATTATGAGAACTACTTACTAAAACTTTTTTATTAACTACATTCATAAACTTGTCTTTTTTCGATCTTATAGTATAAAACCTGGCGGGAGTAGTGCACGAAATTCAGTGTAATGCTGTGATAGTCCAATTTGAGGACGATAAGTTCTGTGCAAGTATTCGGTGTAAATCTGAAAAATTAAAGTTCAAATGATTTATGGATTGATAAAACGCTGTTTCTCATTTCCGGACCTTTTAAATGTTTGTGTTTGTCTACTGACTATTAAGAAGAAAATCTGCGCGGGATTTAAATTCGAATATGCAACATTTTTCCACAAAATCTATTGTAACCTAGGAAACTATAAAAACGAGGACCCCACGAAAATAATCTGTATCTGTATTATTTTGAACTATTCTATGTATTTAATTACATTATATTATCTATAAGTTCTATTATGATTTAGCATTGAAAAATACATACAACCTCAAATTTTCACCCTTCTACAACCAACCCCCATTTTTTAATAGCGATATTAGTACTTTAATAATTTAACTTACTTAAAATTACTAGAAATAATTTAAATGGCAAAACAACGTTTTCCGGGTCAGCTAGTATATTATATTAATTTGTTCCGCTTTGCATAACTACATCCAATTATAAACGCTTTATAACACGAATATATTTGAAACAATAGAACATTATCTTTTAATCTAGTAACTAACACGTAAAAAGCAAATTACTAATCTGGTACTTACTGTAAAATATCTTGACACTAGCTTTTAGCCGCGGCTTCGCCCGCGTTAAACAAAAATATACATATCACGAACTGATATGTTATAATTTTTAGAAATGCCGAATTTAGTTTTTATAACCATAAATAACCGTAACGCCATCTAGCGAAAGGAGAACTAACTAGTCATGAGGGTAACACATTGGGCGCGTTCCTCTAGTAGCTCACAACGATCAAATTGTTCAGCCGTTTCACATAGCGACCGCGGTCGTTATATTCGCCGCGAAAACGTCACCGATGACATTATAATTTTCACTCACGTAACGCACATGACGACCCATGTCAAGAGGTGGGTCGAATAATCCGTTCCACTTGAGTTTACGATTACGATTGTAACGCTCGCAAGCAAGTGGAACGGGAAAAACCCCGGTCGTGGGTGTGGTCGTTGTGAGTCTCATGTGGAACGTAGCCATTATTGTTGCTGTCACTGTCGTTGCTATGACGATGTATTTGTTAGTGAATTGTAACTGTGCCGCCATCTTTTCTCCTATCCTTCGGGAACAATACTTGTTTCTGTAACTTGTCTTTTACATCCCATTTTATAATGCTCGTATCCCCTGACAGCTTGCTTGAATTGTTCTACTTGCTTGCTTTGCAACTGATTGAATGCGAAGGGGTGGCCCAATACAGGGCGAAGTATCTGGACGCCCCAGGTAGCCTCCGAGAAGTCTTCAGCAACGTCAATAAACTGGTGGACTTCCCGGAGGAGCTGGGCTGGATGGAGTTAACCCTTATCTACCCTCGCTCGCAAAATGGGCGCTATGTCGACGAGTTGCGGAAATCGCCCGCACGTAAAAGAAGAAGAAGAAGAATAATCCCCTGACAACTTGTATGAAAATTTTCGTGACAAACTTGTTGTATAGTATTATTATTAGTATTGGTCTATCTCCCGACGAACTTGTTGTATAGTATTGTTATTAGTATTGGTCTCTCTCCCGACGAACTTGTTGTATAGTATTATTGTTAGTATTGATCTCTCTCCCGACGAACTTGTTGTATAGTATTGTTATTAGTATTGGTCTCTCTCCCGACGAACTTGTTGTATAGTATTATTGTTAGTATTGGTCTCTCTCCCGACGAACTTGTTGTATAGTATTATTATTAGTATTGGTCTCTCTCCCGACCTAAACAATAATCTTACCATCACTCATTGATCTTTGACATCTTTGTTTTCCTGATCACGGCTACTGGAAAGTGGCCGAAATATCCAAATCAAAATCAAATAAAATACTGCGCTTGAAACTGTTAAAACGTAGTTTTATTATGTACTAGCTGTGGCCGCTACGTCGAATTCGTGGAATTTGTTTTCAAAACCCCCAGATTTTGAAACATTCTTCATTGGTGCTCCGCTCCTATTAGTCTTAGCGTGATGATATATACCCTATAGCCTTCTTCAATAAATGGGCTATCTAACACTGAAAGAATTTTTCAAATCACACCAGTAGTTCCTGAGATTAGCGCGGTCAATCAAACAAACAAACTCTTCAGCTTTATATATTAGTATAAGATGGGCATTAACTGAGACAACTTACTATATCTGAAAGAAAGAAAGAGAATATTTATTTCCAATTGCGACTCACGCAATAAAATTGATAAGAAAAGAAAACACACATACAAAACATGAACGCCGTAATCTAAGAAATGAGGTTGGCACTCGGTCTTTTGCTGTGCCGAAACAGCACTGGTTTTCAGTGCCCATCTCCAAAATCTCATGTGTCCAAGACCCCAAGTATGTGGGTAACCTTAAACTACTATATGAATAAAATAATGCACAAGAATTATACAATAATGTACCCTAGCAAAACAATGAAATAATAGAAATACCTTTAACTTTGAACTTTCAAATCATGCATTTTTTATTTTTTTTATTGCAGGAGTTCAGCAGACAGGCAGACGGCCCACTTGATGGAAAGCGGTTACCATCGCCTATGGACATTTGTAATACATGCAGGTACTACCAATGTACTGCGGCTCTCTAAAGGGAGACTGGAATACACTAATGCCAGAACACAACCCAAGGTTGTCAGGTTGTTACCCTACCACTTGGCTGTGGGTTGTTTTGTCGCCTCTTACGACAGGCTGCCCCAACGCAGAAAATTGTGTTCTTTCTCCGTTCCTGCACGGATAAAAACATATAAAACTAATTACAAATATCATTAACTCCTGTCCCCGGGTAAGTAAAATGTCGTCTGTGTGTGCATGTACGCTGTCCTGCAGCGCACCACGATTTTCTATCATCAGCTTTAACGCTTTGTAATGCTCAGCGATAGGAAACTTATGGGCAAATACGACTGTATTAAACAATTAACGCAAACTCAGATCATAAATGTGTATTTACTAAGAAAACCTAATGTCACGATGTTTTTCTGTCACATACACGTGATAAATACGTATATTGCAAGTTTAAATATCAAACAAAAATTTGTATTAACATACACACGAATGTTTATCTTTGATTAGCTTCGCCGTAAGGGGAAATACGTTTGGCTATTTGTTAATATCTTATTGAAACAGGTAGTATGGTTGACACATCTATAAGACGTGGTTTGCAGCGTTATCGTAAAAATTCGTACCAAGTAAATATAAACGTATATATCCGTGCAGGAACGAAGAAAGAATACAATTTCCTGCGTTGGGGCGGCCTGTCGTAAGAGGCGACAAAACAACCCACAGCCAGGTGGTACGGTAACAACCTGACAACCTTGGGTTGTGTTCTGGCATTAGTGTATTCCAGGCTTCCCTTAGAGAGCGGCAGTACATTGGTAGTACCTGCATGTATTACAAATGTCCATAGGCGATGGTAACCGCTTTCCATGAGATAGGCTGTCTGCCTGTGTGCTGCATTAATGCAATAAAATCAAGTTAAAAAGTATCTTGTTTAAAAATGGATATTAGACTATTGAAGAATATTTAAATGATAAAACTTCATTTACGTAGCAGCTCGCTCCAACCTCTTGTACAATCGTCTATATAACGTTTTAATTTTGCCAAACATGTAAGGAATTTATGGAGATGTTGCAGTACAAACTATTAGTACATCTCGTCATTATTATAACTGAGTATGCACTGTTTGCTGCAACTCCATAAATTCTTCGGAAAGTATGTGTGTAACATACTTCTGTATAAAACTTATAAAAAAAAGAACTTCAGCTATAAATAGAATAAGAAATATAAAGAAACATATTTTTAGTTAGACGTGTTGGTGGGGAGTTTCTTGCCGCTTCTTCTCCTTAACAGTAATAACACGTTGCGAAGCGGTGTACATAGATTAAGAAGTAAAATTTAATTTTAACTTATATGTATGACCTTCAAAAAGTGTTCTCCGATGGAACTTATTTTGAATAAAAACCTTTGAATTTGAATTAAAAAAAGCCCACAATTTACGTCCTTAACATATAAATTATTATTTTTAGCCATCACGTATTCGGGTCATTCGCTTAGTGCCTGTTGACATTTTAAGACATTTCAAAAAGAAATGGCAATAAACTTATTGAGGTCGTTTCGATAAATTGTAGGTAAGTATCGTTAAAAATATATTATTTACGGTTATATCGCTTTAATAAAGTTAAAATTTACAGTAAACAACAAAAACCCTGTTGTTGGTGGTCATTTTTTAATTTATATTATTTAATGCATGAGTTCAGCAGACGACGCACCTGATGGAAAGCGGTTACCATTACCTATGGACGTTGTAACACTAAAAGTCCTGCTAATGTGTTGC
The DNA here is from genome assembly GCA_039645545.1 of Dendrolimus houi. NCBI lineage: Eukaryota > Metazoa > Arthropoda > Insecta > Lepidoptera > Lasiocampidae > Dendrolimus > Dendrolimus houi. Next base: position 30,298,253 of record CM077117.1, on the reverse strand, counting down.
CGCACTCTAAAGGGAGACTGGAACCTGGCCACTAATGCCGGCCGGAACACAAGTCAAGGTTGTTTAAGGAATTTAATTTATTGCGTAAATTGGTATATACTATACATACATGGACAGAGTGAAGTGTTACGTCACGTACATGGAATAATTTATTGCTACATAAAAGCAAGGTTAAAAATAAGTCGATAGTCCACGTACGTGCCAAAATCTGTCAATACAGAAAACGGAAAACCTTCGGAGATGAATCTACGAACATGTTTAAGTGTTACATATTTTCACGTAGCAGTTAAGATTTCTGTATATATGGTCTTAAATTGAATGTTAAATTTATTAAGCAACAAAGACATCTAGAGTACAACACTCGTTGTCTTATTTTGTACTCCCCTCCAGCGGTTAAGCCTAGCTCACGCATGGCGATTGAGCCCTAGGCTCTCGCCAGTGGTGCGTCACACTATCCAACGGGGTAACATCATCGTCGCACCACACTTAATTATACCCCCACATGAAGCATTGAATAAGACTACTACTGTCTATATAATAGAGTATTTATAATAATATTACAAATGCGAGAGTTTGAATAGATGTTTATTACTCAATCATGCCAGAACGACTGAACAGCCCTAGATGAAATTTGACACAAAAATAGATTATAGTCTAAAATACCATAGATGCACTTTTTATTGGGGACAAATGTACGGATTCCGTGGGGTAACATTAATGCGAACGAAGCCGAGGGTAAAAGTTAGTATTACTATATGTTACCAACACCAGCATAATAGTTATTTATGATACTAGTGCAGTAAGTTGGTTTTTACAAACGAGTAGACGAATATAAGCCCAAGACAATGTCGAGGGCTTAGCGCAGTCACGAGTTTGTAAAAACCAACAACCGCGCGTGTGTCCATACAAAGTGTTTTAACACATTTGCGAGAAAACAGTACGTTATCTCTATAGTATTAAACTGAGACAAATGTATTGATCAAAAGCGCTTCCAAGGATTATTCAGCTTATTTATTATCGTAATATGAAACTCATTGGTGCAATTCCTATTTTTTTTACCTAAGTATGTATTTTATCGCATGTTCCACTGTCTGGTGCGTAATTTTTAACTTTTGAACAATGTATACAGGCTTTATAATTGTATTTTTTGAGCAAATGTGTTGAAATTTTTTTTTGTTATAATTTGCAACACTGTCGTTCTTTTTTTTGTAACCAAGAGCTCTCCATGTTGTAATATTGATATCAAGTGATTTATCATATGTCTATTCAAACTACAACTAACAGTATTTGCTTTTTATTAAATGACAATAAATACTCGAAAATGTATAAGATTATTATATTATTACAATATTTGTTGTAAATACACTAAACAAATCTAAGAATAAGGAAACTACTATTGTTTGTTTTTAAATTTTGTTGCTACAAACAAACATACGTATAAACTCTTTCAGTTTTAAACTAATTACAGGCTATAATGCGCACAGCTTGGTATGTTTTAGTAGACTAGGAGGTACGGGCTTTTTGTTACACATTGTATCAATCATATGTAGCTATTAAATATTGTATTGCAAGTGTTTTAAAGATAATTATTTTAATGGACATTGGAAAGGTTCCGTCTTTCGTCCGGTAATTGTACTTTCAAGAACTTGAAAAATATTTATTATTACTACCGAAAAAATGTCCTGAAGGATGGCGCCTTAGACATCTGTCGGGTCTGCTATCGTCCAGGTGAATACCTCGGGCATATTGTTTCCGGCTGTTCACATCTCTCTATCGGCGAATACTTGCACAGACATAACCTCGTAGCCAGGATTATCCATCAGCAACTTGCTCTTCGATACGTCTTGTAGAAACGACCGTGTACTCGCCATCCGTCCGTGCCATTTTTATGGCCCGTGGTGTTCAAAGACATACAGTATAATAATAACAGCAAGTATTGTGAGGAAGTTTCTGTTTCTGGAGCCCTAACCACCGGTAGCCTGGACCCTAGGCCCCACTGCCGACGAACGTCATCTTTTTATATTTTTTTAATATGTGTCTTGTTACTTTATTTTCCGGGGATAAATACAGAAAACAAAACCGGGTATGTAGATAACAACATTTGCTTAAGTAATGCAAAGTTCAATAAAAGTTCAGATAGTGATGAGTACAAGCGACGGCCAGACAACTTACAAGGATTATTAAGGAAATTAGAAAATTAACTAAACGAAGACTCTGGTGTAATAATTTGAGGAGTAGAGATGAGACGACGAGTTGGGGAATTAAGTTGTGGGATGTCAGGCGAATTCAGGCGAGTTTTAGGTAAAAGAGAGTTTCGTACGTTGTATCAATGGCAGAGTTGGATGAGTAATTTAAGTTCTTTGACGTTATAGCCTATCTTGAATAAGTCGCCGAGTAAATAGGTATGCTTAGCTCTGTTCCAGATGTAGTCGGCTGGATCCACAGGATGGCCAGGAGATAGTACGCCCAACCAACGATGCTGTTCTGGGTAGTCTACTGTGTGTCGAAGATAGACAGCTCACCGCTGTTTAGGAACCCACGAAACTGGAACGCGTCGACACAAAGGTTGGAGAGATAGAAACTCTAAACAACGTTTATCAGCTGAGGTGTTTAAAAAGAGAGCACTGAAGGTGAATAAGAGATTAGATATATTTCGGTGGGTAACCACACGAATCTCATTAAGTGAAGACACGGGGGTATGTCATATATTTTATTTAAGGTGGTTGAAATAAAAACTGTTGTACAGGGTTAATCAAGATTGTTAAGATTACGTGGCGTGCACGACGGGGTTTATAGACAAGGAAAAATACAGCACGTGTCAGCCCATGTCGGGTCTGCTGCGTAGATGGTTAGGAGACATAATTGTTTTACAAAAAGAACACTTACGGGGTTATAAAATGGAATCAGAGGCAGCTTGGAGAGCGAGGAGTGGCGAATCACGCGCCCTCTGGGGGTCGTACGGCTTGGCCGAAACGATGATCTTTCGTCCCGAACATATCTAAGAATGCAAGGGCCTTCAATCGCGGTAGGTTGACGATTTGCAGTATATGGATGAATCGTAGATGTACTCACTTTTAAAAATGATATGAGGGCTGCTCCCAAAGAAGTATTGGCTCAACACGACTTGTCGGTACCGGGATCTTCAGCGAAAAAGGCCATAAAATGGCGGCTGCCGCGTTACGATTTCTCCAGGGTGTTCGAAGAAGAACCGATTACCTTTCGTTTACTAGGTACTTCACGTTTAGCGCGTATTCTATTCTATTCTATTTTTGGCGATTTTGCTTCAACGCTACTGACGCTGATTCAGCCAATGTCACAACAGAGAAGGTCAGGTGTGGGTTATAGGCAATCGCAGCTCAAAAAAAATAAAAAAATTTGGTCGGTTTTCTTTCCAATTGTGACTTCTGTGAACCTAGGGACAACACAACACAAACAGAGTTAATCTAACTACCTTATAAATAAATGTTATTTATAATTATAAATTTATATAATATATTAACAGATTTTTTATTGGCCAGTGCTAAAAGGAAATTTATGTTGACAGGGCGAGGGAAATCTCCTGGTAAAATATCATAGAGTGGAGTAATAACTTTTGGGCAGTAAAAAAAGATGAGTTCCAAAGTGCCCTCGTCTAAGCCGCACTCGCAAAGGGAATGGTCACGGACTCCAATTTTCGGCAAGAAAACTGGTGTGCAGATATGGCCGAGTCTGAGACGTATTATGGCAGAAACCACTTTTTTAGGGAGCTTGCGGTATAGATAAAACCATGGTTTGGAGGGGAGAATAGGTTGAAGGTTTCCAATGTGTCTTCCTACGTAAGCGCGTATTTAGAAACATCTATGGGTCCTGTCATGAAATTGATGGAACCGATATGTCATGTATGGAGGCTAAGGAACAAATTCATAAAGCCGTGTTATGGCAGTATAGAATTGAACGAAAAGGATTTCACTAAATAGTAGGAATTAATGGTTATGTGAAATAATATGTTTGATGAATTAAAATTATATTTATTAGCAAAGGAAACAAGGTATTATAGAAATAATGTTAACTTAATGGTGAGACGTTGTGTACGTTCGAAGAACGAGTGGAAGCAAATGCGAGGATTTATAGGCGGGGGTTCGAATGTAAAATATTGGTGGCTATGGTTGGAAAACCACCCTACGTCACAATGCTCCTCCCCTCAAAAAATTTTGCCCAGTAAAATTCTGGCTGGCCCTCCAGCTTATAACGGAGGAAAATTTAAATGTCATAAGATATGAAGAATCATAACAAAAATTAACAGTAATGTAATACAAGTAAGAAACTAAATAAACATATATGCGATTTGAAAAAAATAATTAAAAAAAATTTGGCTTTGAAAATATCAAAAGGAAATTATTCGATCAGCTATATATACTGTCTTGCTATAGTTTGCTGGCAGGTGGAGGCTTGTTTGCTCAGGCGTGCTCTTTCAGAATAAAAACCGTATTCGCACAATCACACCATCACAGTCCTAACAAATTTCAATCACAATCCACAGTCATTTAAATATATGTAATAAGGTGCAATAATAAAATAGTGTTACGAGCTACAGGACTCGAATTAAAAATGCCCTTGGAACTACTATAGAATTTATTAGAACTGTACAAACACGTATAAAACAAATGCAAATAAAACTAGATGAAACCAGTTCACACTGCACGATTCAATGCAATTCGACAGGCGTAAAGTCCGTCGTCTATATCGTTAATCGAGAGTACAACAAACGTCTTACTCGTCTCGTAGTCGTCGCTTGACTGCCCGCCCTTCCATTCGGGCATCGTCTTATACTCACTACACAGTACAAAGAAATTGGCCGCGCGCACTGAGTTTCCGAGAAATAGTAATTTGCACACCTGCGAACGGCCACAAAGTCGAAAACAACAACAATAAGGATTAGTTCGACGCTAATGATGGTTATAAAACAAGTAGAAAATTCATAACACAAAAGAATTCCTTAATCCGGGAAGACAATAAACTGCGCTTACAACAGGCAGCTGTGCGCTTATCTTTGACGGCATGTAACAATATGATGTACTAAATAATAATATTATTATAACTTACATTCACTCTCCTTACAGATCATTATTGTCTGGGGAATGAACACGCTTCGAGACGTTCCATTTGAGTTACATGTTACTAGATTACACCGTGCAAACCTGCGCCAGGAAAACTGGTCGAATATACCTAAGCTGAAGACATTACATCATAACAGCTATAGTAATGTTATAATTTACTATAACATTAAGTAATTATATGCTTGATATATTTTGTTACTACCAAAGCATGTAGTTGTTAATAAAAATTATCTATTGCTCATTAGTAAACCAACCTAAGGTGTTTTAACGCTAAAATAATTGTGAAAGAAAATATGGGCAATATTAAGTCCTTATTAATCTAGAAAATAAATGGTTAAAAGCACAATAACTCTGCTTTTAGTATTTTATAACTTAAGAGAAATGGTTGCAAAAAAATGCTAAACTTATATTTTATAAAATGAAATGATTTTTGTTATATTTAAACATGGGTAATAAAAAAATAGTATCTAGGTATAATAACAACTAGATAAGAAGGAGAAAATATCGAGTTTCCATTATTTGGTACCAGGCGAACGTGACCAAATAAAATCTGTAAAAAATGTAAATTCCAAATAATCTGGATAAGATTTAACTAAGGTATGTATGCATGAGTAAAAGAAACGTGCAGATATAGAAAGTATGTACAACATACATTATTAAAATAATTATTTTAACAATTTTAGTTGATTGTTAAATTTATTAAAAACAATCCGTAGTGAATTTGTGTTTACCATAAGAATTCAGCCACAATATTTTGTAGGCAAAAATGGAACGAAAAGTATACCATATAACACATACTATTGTTAGAAATACCAAGAACTAGTAAAAAGGTTTTAAGTTTGCTTATGCTTTGATATTAATAAGGTTTTCATAGTAGGAAGTATATCCTTGCAGATAATATAATCGTTTTTATATTAATTAATTAATATTAAAAATGATTTGTACAGTATTGTTCTGCAACGGTTTCTTTTTATATGCATTGTTGTCTGGTTCTAGTAATTATATTTTCAACCGGAATGAATAATAAATTAAGCTTTTTGCTGAAATAGTTTTAATTTTGTGTAAGTTTGTTTTTATTAATACGAGATTGTAGGCCATATGGAGAGTGTAACAGTTTTTTTTTATAATTTCTTCAGTATTATCATATATATTAGACGATATTGGACGGAGATACTGTTGTTTCTGCAAGTAATAAAATTAATGTTATAATAGGTTGGGGAAAAGTCTTTTCGCATATAATATGTATGAACTTGTAATAAGATCTCTTTGGCTATACCATTTGCATCTGGCTGGTTTTGGTATCATTAAAAAGTTTTAATTTTAAAGAAGACAATTCTAAATTCAAATTGGGAAAATGTAATCTAATGAAGAGATTCGATACATTTTAAAATTTTACTACTAAAAAGGTAAAAATGCAACACAAGCCGCGAAAAAAATTTGTGATGTTTATGGACCTAATGCAGTATCTGTGAGAGTAGCGCAAATTTGGTTTAAGCGTTTTCAATACGGAAATTGTGATATCAAAGATGCACGTCGCTCTGGTCGCCCTGTTACGGACAAAATTGATGCCATTTTTGAAAAAGTGGAGCAAGATCGGCATATTATTAATTACGATGTAGCTGGAGAACTGGGAATTGACCACAAAACGGTTTTGGCGCATTTGAAAAAAGCTGGGTACACAAAAAAGCTCGATATTTGGGTGCCTCATGAGCTCACGGAAAAAAACCTAATGAACTGTGTACTCATTTGTGATTCTTTATTACGACGTAATGAAACGGAACCATTTTTGAAGAAGCCGGTAACTGGTGATGAAAAATGGATCACGTACGACAAGAACGTGCGAAAAAGATCGTGGTCAAAGGCCGGTCAGGCTTCACAGACTGTGGCGAAACTCGGGTTAACAAGGTGATGCTGTGTGTATGGTGGGATTGGAAGGGCATTATTCATTATGAGCTGTTACCGCCAGGCAGGACCATCGATTCTGAACTGTACTGCGAACAACTGTTGAGATTAAAGCAAAAAGTTGAGAGAAAGCGGCCGGAATTAATCAACAGAAGGGGTGTGGTTTTTCACCATGATAACGCTAGACCTCACACATCTTTAGCCACTCAGCAAAAATTACAAGAGTTTGGCTGGGAGGTGTTAATGCATCCGCCGTATAGTCCTGACCTTGCACCTTCAGATTTTCACCTGTTTCGGTCTCTGCAGAATTCCTTAGGCAGTGTCAGGTTAACATCACGAGAGGACTGCCAAAACCACTTGACGCAGTTTTTTGGTCAGAAGCCCCAAAATTTTTATAGCAATGGGATCACGTCCCTACCTACAAGATGGCAAAAAGTTATCCAACAAAATGGCACCTACATAATTTAGTCAAATGTAAATAAACTTTTTATAAAAACCTTTTGAATTTTTATATAAAATGCGAAGAAACTTTTTCCCCAACCTAATAGATAAACTAAATTTTCCTACGAATTCTGGGCAACTACCGACTTCTGCTATTCTTCTTATACTCCATCCAAAGGTTCTTTGGGAGAAATCGCCACGGCCGATAAGACTGGCGGCATTTAAGTAGTTGAATATCAATGTTCTTGATATTATACAGCACTTTTGTACAATAAAGTATATCCTATTCTAAATAAGCCTAAAAACTCAAAGTCCAAGGCCCCTATTGGTTATTCATTATACGGAAATTGTTTAAAGCAAAAAAAGAAATCGTCTATTCACAGAACAGATTGGAAAAACTTTCAAAACAATAAATATTTTTTAGAATGTTATTATGTAACTAGCTGATGCCTGCGACTTTGCTCGCGTGGTCCGGTTTTTTAACTATCCCACGGGAACTCTTTAGTTTTTCGGGATCAAAAGTATCTTATATGTTGACCAGGGATATAAGCTACCACCATACAAAATTTCATTTAAATCGGTCCAGTCGTTTCGGAGATTAGCCGGTACAAACAGACAGACAAAGACACAAAATTTTTGAAAAAAATCGAAATTAGTTCTTTTTCACTTCTTACATCCTCCTGACTTGGTTTTTAGCATTATATATATACCGTTATAGGGAAACGGACAGTATACGATGTGCTGGTTGCATCACGATGTTTTCCTTCACCGTTGTTAGCACGTGGTAATTGTAACAATATGCACATTACGTCAGAAAACTGCCAAGTGGTGCATGCGCTCCGGCCAGGATCAAACCCGCGCCCTTTGAGTTTCGGACGCGTACGCTAGCCATTACGCTACCACGACTTGATGATATTTTGATTACAGAAACTTAAAAACGGGCTTAAACCAAAAATACTAAGTACGTTTTTTAATTCGCAGACAATTGTACAGTGATGGTATGAAAATGTTCGCCACTTTTCAAATTAATTCATTTAACGTTCCGCAAGCACATATTACCTTTTCAAACCAAGTCACAGAACAGACTGTTCCACAGAGTATTATGTTTAACTTTTTGACAATAAAGTTTAAAATTACTTAGATCAAAGTTGTTTGATTTTCTATCTTATCTAAGAAGATTGTTTAGAGATGTAAAACCTTTTTATTGGTTTTAATATTTATGTTAAGCATAGTGATTATATCCTCTTTGTGTCTAATTATTAATCTCAGCGTCGGTTATTGCCAACATTGCAATTTCCTTTTTTCACTTTCCTGTATTTTATAAAAGTAACATTTATTAAAATGTTGGCAGTATTGTTTCTTGTACTCGTGCAAGCAAAAGTCGACTTTAAGGTGATGAACATTTTCATTCCGCTTCTGTACAATATGCAATAGTATATTCCCAAGCTAAATATACTCTTGTATTACGGATAATATACAACAGACCACTCAGAATTCGATCCCAGACAGCCAGACCATAGTAAAGAACGGAAAGTTCGTTTACGAAATTTACCACGCCAAAATCGCTCTAGGTTCGATTCCATACGATGCAGTCGGCCTCACAGTGGTCAGTTGTATATTACACATAACATAAGCGTAACTTAGCATAGGCATATATAATGTGAATGAAGGAATGAATCTTTATTTAGTTATACAGGTATAAGTGGTATGTCGACAATAGTTGCTAAAACTTGTGATCGTATAAATGTTTAAATTTATGTATTAATTATACATAACTTTTTACATTTTAAACTATATTAATACTATAATACATTTAGGTTTCAAGTCTTATTATGCAATTCAAGTCAAATAAATGTATTTATTTAATTTGTTTGGGTAACATACAATAATTAATATTCGCAAATATAAAACACAAAATTAATACAAATATCAATCAAGTTTCCACTAAAAAATAATTTATATAATAAAAATTGGCTCAAACAGTTAATTACTGATAGCTACTGATAGCTACTGATAGCGGACGCGTGTGAATGAAACTCGAGGTTGTAGTGCACTGGTTTAATTTAAGAAAGTAGCCTAATGACAAGCGCATCGTACATACATAACACTCCTCCCCTAAAAGTATTTCCTATAGTCTACCGGAGGTCTATCTCTCCGTGAACGTTCCCTTGTATTGCAAGATTCGACTGGTCTGAGATCAAGGGTAGTAGGCTGGACACTACTCGGCCCGGCTACTGGTTCGGCTACACACGGTGGTCTTTGTTCCGGGCTCCGTGGGCTAGAAGTAGGAACGCGCCGCTTTGGACTAACGATACTCTGTGGTATTCTGATTTCATTTTGAACCACTTCCACCTCTGCCTCTTCCTCAGTAGTCCTATCGCCGGCTTCGACGACAGCGACCTTCGAAGTTTCCTTTCCCCATTCTATCAGAGGGCTGCGATGTTCCTGTGGAGACCTCTCCTCTTTGAAAACATATAACTGGTTCCTATGTCTTTGTACCACCTTGTCTTGTTTTATGAGCTGAACTTCGTAAGTTACTTTCCCTGTTCTTCGCACTATTCTACCCTTGGACCAAGAATGATTATTTTTTGTTTACGTACTCTTTTACCCAGACCAGGTCATCGACCAAAAATTGTTTGTTGTTCACTCCTCCATAGTACTCCGCTTGTAAACACTGTTTACGGTGAACCCGGGAAGATAACTCCGATGACGATGGCGAATTGTGAGGGACGATTAAGTCCAATCGCGAACGTGGTACTATTTTTAGAGTTCCGATAGTCGAAAAGGAATTTACATAAGTGGATGTGCAGATCATTTGCTTTGCACTCAGATAGAAGAATCGACTTGATTTCTTTTTTTATAATTTTTACGAATGATTACTCGCGGATGATATACGGGAGAAAACATTTGTTTTATTTTATTTAATTTGCAAAACTCAGACATCTCTTTTGAAGCAAAAGAAGTTCCATTATAACTCGCCATAATTTCTGGTATACCGTATCTTGACATAAAGTCGCACAGCTTCGTAGTAACAGCTTTAGCAGTTAAATTGCCTTTCATAGCATTCCACCCATTTAGAAAACGCAACGACTACTATTAAATAAGTTTTATTATTAATTGGACCAAAAAAATCGATATGTATTCTCTGGAATGCATATGGCGGATACGGCCACGGCGCAAGATACGTCCGTGGTGGCGCGGGCTTTAGCTGCACGCACACAGCGCACGCCCCTACGAGCTTTTCCAATTCTGCATCGATGCCCGGAAACCGAAACCTAGATCGAGCTTCGGATTTCATTTTTACAACGCCGAAATGGGAACTGTGCAGTTCTCTTAATACCTTATTCCGTACGGCGTGTGGAATTATAACCTTGTAACCGCGCATCAGGACTCTATTTTCTAATGCAATCTCATTTTTGCAAAGATGAAACGGTGTAAGTGTCGGATCTGATATTTTACGCGGCCATCTCTTTAATACAAAATCTGAAACTTTTTCAGTGTCGGGTCCCTAGTTGTTTCCAATTGTACGTCCTGCAGCGTAACGAGCAAGCATCCTTCGACTACGAAATCTACATACGTTGCTGCATCACGGACTCTTGCGCCCCCCTCTTCAGATTTATGAGCCGGTATCGCTCGTGATAAGAAATCAGCTGTGTTCGCTGCGCTATTTACGTACTCTATAACGTAATTATAGGCGCTCAAGAATATGGCATAACGCTGTAACCTGTTTGCAGTAACCTCTGGTATGCCCCGGCCCGGTTTAAAAATGGCTGTAAGCGGTTTATGATCCCTCCTTAATATGAAAGGATCTGACCTGCCGTACAGAAATTGATGGAACTTCCTAACCCCAAATATTATAGCGGTTGCCTCCTTCTGTATTTGGGCATACTTCCTCTCTGCCGGCGTGAGCGACCGCGACGCGTATGACACGGGCCTTTCGACGCCGTCGCTGTCCACCTGTGACAGAATGGCCCCTAACCCGACCGGGGACGCGTCCACAGTGAAAATTATTTTTGCTTGACTATTAAAATGTGCCAAAACCTGATCGGAAGCCATTTGATTTTTTATTGTTTGGAACGCTTTATCCTGCTCGTAGTTCCAGTTCCATTTAACTCCCTTTTGTAATAAAAAATGCAAAGGACTTAAAATGGAGGATGCATTTGCAATAAAATTCCTATAATAGTTTATAAGACCTAAAAAGGATTGCAGTTCTTGTACATTTTTAGGAATAGGGGCCGCTAAAATGGCTGAAACTTTGTCTAGATTTTTCCTGATACCGTTTTTGTCGAAACATAACCCAAGTACGTAACTTGATCTTGAAAAAACGCACATTTATACTCGTGTAAGGTGAGGCCGGCCTCCTGAAGACGACGTAAGACTTCGTTAAGTTTCTGCTCATGACGGTCTTTACTAACGTCTGTTCAAATCAAATCGTCCAAGAAACAAAACACGCCGTCCATGTCCCCTACTATTGACTCGATCGCTCGTTGAAAAATAGCCGGAGCGCTAGACAAACCAAATACTAGCCGTGTGTAATTAAATAGACCGCGAGGCGTATTAATATATGTTAACTTTTGTGAAGGGATATTGATTTTAAATTGGTTATACGCCATCGACAAATCTAATTTACTGTACTGGATTCCGTGGTGAAGTTTAATGAATAAATCTTGAACCGATGGTATATTTATTATACAGCGGATATTTTTCTACAAGAAGTTGTTTATTAATTGTTTGTGAATAATCGGCACAGATTCGTACAAACACTACCGTCACTTTCTAGTACGGGCACTATCGGCGATGCGTAATCGGAATGTTTGACCGTAACCAAGATGCCTAACGACTCTAACCGATGCAATTCGGCATTTATTTTTCTTTTAAGGCATATGGTACGGATCGTGACTTCATAAAAACCGGTTTAGCGTCCGACTTCAACGGCAAATCTATTTCATATTTATTAAAACAGCCTAATTGATTTCAGAATAATGTCGGATATAATTTAATTAAATCCGATAAAACTTCGTTATTACTCTTACAATAAGCAAGCGTTGAGATTAGTTGCAACTTAAATACTCGCATGAAATCACGCCCCAATAAGGGGGGACCCCATCTTTTATTACATAAATACACAGCGGGGCTGTGCGACTTAAGTATTTAATTGTTACGGTAATCTTTCCGAAAACGGACATGTTAGCGCCATCGTAAGAAAAAAGCCGCTTTGAGGGTGGTGATAATGGAATATTTGAGAAATGATGTTTATAAGTTTTCTCAGATATTACGCATACCGGAGAACCGCTATCAATTTCACATTTTAAATTCCTACTACCAAGGCACACCGACTCAACTAATGGCTCCCCGTTGGGGCAACTAATATTGTGCAAAAACTTACCATCATCGCCGTTACCTTCCTCCAGGTACCTCACTCGCGGGTTACCGGGGCACATTTTCCGTAGATGACCTTTACGATTACACTTTTTGCATTTATAATTAGAAAACCGGCACTCTTTAGCCGTATGATCTTTATAACCGCACACTGAACACTTTCCTACCGACCCCCATTGAACTTCCGCGATTCATTTTATACACGCCATCGGATACAGCCGACGAAGACCCTGCCACGGCAGCGGTGCGTGCACAGCAGGCTTCTTCCGCCAGGTTCACAGCCTTCCCTAGGGTCAGCTCGCCGATCTCCTGCGCAAACAGTTTCTCCTTCTTGGGACCTGGTAACATTCCCATGACTAACTTGTCTAGAAGGGCATCTTCAGTGTTTTTAAACCCGCAATGCGCAGCCAGTCCTCGCAGTCGAGTAGCCCATTGCGAGTGGGTTTCACCATTTAATTGCATGGCTTCATAAAACTTATGCCTTTCCGCAAAGCCGCATCGTCTGATAGTAAAATGCTCCGTTAATTTTTTAACTATGCTGCTATAATTTTTTGTTGCCAGGTCATCTGGTAATACTAAATTACTGGCCAACTGGTATGTGCTCTCTGAGAGTGCGCTGAGTAACACCGCCTTCCTTTTGATTCCTGCCTTGTCCGCGATGGTCAAAATTGGATAAAACACCAATAGCTGAAGCTAGATCGAACATTATTTTTATATGCCGAATATGTGGGTAAATCGTCGCCACTGATAGCTACGGAGCGGACGCGTGTGAATCAAACTCGAGGTTGTAATGCACTGGTTTAATTTAAGAAAGTAGCCCAATGACAAGCGCATCGTACATACATAACAATTAGAAAAAAGAAAAAATATACTATAATTATACAAAAAATGTCTATTTAATTTAAACGAGGTCAATATTGAACAAAAACAACAAAAAAATGTCACCACAATAATTACTAATAAAATAGAGATGAAAAAGGAAAAATAGAGTAACAATTTCACAACAACAACATACAGTCTAAAATATTTATTAGTTACTATGTCAAATTTTAATGTAAAAGATTATTAATTTTAAGTCACTATTTAAATTTAAAAGTAGGTGTAAGATATCTACAATTATAGATAATACAATAATATAGGGTCTAAATTCGAAATTTAAATAATCTATAATATTGTTACGAGTTACTAGAGAACTATACAAACACGTATAACACAGGTACCAATATGACCGAACACAAGAAGTCCAAACGTAATGCAGAAGGGCGTAATTCAATAAAACGCGCAAAGTCCGTCCCTATCAGATTCCCGATTGTAGCACACGTCTCGCTTCAATCGTAGTTCTCGCTTGACTGCCCCACTCCCTCAATCAGGCGATCGTTTACCCTGCACAAGTGCAATGTCGACACATTTTCCTAGAATTTGCTTGTACTTATAATCCGCAACACGTGGCTAATGATGCTTTTGAGCGGCCGTAAACGCGTACAATAGGACAATAGGCTGTTCTCCACAATAACTATAAACGTATATATATTATAATTATGCCAATAAATGAGTGAACAAAAGAAGACCATCATAAAAGGATTACAATTAGTTCAAATGCCGACAGGTAATAAAATGTGCTTTTACAGATCTGTACATGGAATTTGTCTTTGTCGGAGCCTAAGTTGTAACAATATTATAAAATTTTAAACATGCCGTGTCTGTACATTAAAGCTATTAAACAAAAACAAGTGGAATAGACTATATAAACGATGGAGATACAAACAAACAATTTTTTGAAATCTAAAAAAATTGTCTGTTTGTTCGGGATTCACGTAAAAACTACTGGGCCGATTTCGATGCGGTTTTTGCTGATTGACAGCTAATTCTTAGACTTATACTCTGCGCTACTTTTTATCCTGAGAATCCCGCGCGAAATTTACTAGGAATTATTTAAAATAGCCAGATTAAAAATAAATGTTGAATTCCAATGTGATTTTTTAATGATCGATAGCAAATTGAATGTAGTTATAAAATATGTGCAATTTTTTATCCCGCGAATCCCGCGGGAATTTTCCCGGGAGCGGTTTGTAGTTGTTCGGGTGCGGTAAAATTAGCTTATTCCGACACAGTTTTCACTAACACGATCGTTTATATTGTTACGAGTGCGGGGCTCGAATTAAAATGCCGTTGGAATTACTATAAAATTTATTAGAACTATATAAACACGTATAAAACAGGTACAAATATAACTGGACACAGCCAGTACAAATTGCACGATTAAATAACACGCGCTAAGTCCGTCACTATCTAGCTTATCGAATTTACACGTCTTGCTCGTATCGTAATCGTCGCTTGACTGCCGGTTTCTCCGTTCGGGCATTCCTTTATACTGCCTACCATAAAGGATTACAATACACAATAGGCGGCTTTTCTGATTTTACATATTAAACACAAAGTAAACAAAAGAAGTCCAAATGCGGGCAGGTAATAAACCGTACTTTATGGCCGGCAGGTGTGTATTCACATTTGTCGGCGTGTTTCGTGGAATTTTGGCTAAGTTGTAACAATATTCTTTTTTAAATTCTGCGATACTTTGTGTACCGGGAATCTCGCTGGTATTTCAAGTCAAGCGTGGACGAAGTCGCGGGCATATCCTAGTTTAATACATAATTATCGGAAGTCAAAATATTCATTTAAACAATAAAAACATGTATTGCATAGCCAGTCATACACTTTTCCTCTAAATTTGACGTTTCTCTATATTGTGTTTGTCTGCCGATTTATATATATATATATATATATATATATATATAAGTCTCGGTTGGTTTATTTGAAGGTTGTATCATTGACTTTTAGCCTTCTGTTTTACTTACATCTAAAGTACTATTTGATTGTCAATATTGCCTAATTCAGTATTCCGCAAACTCTTTGTGTTCAAGGTACATCTAGGAAAACGAAAATTTTTGGGGATACACCACAAATAATAACATAATAACAGTATTATTTTGAAATTGATTAACTGACGATAAAATATAATTTATGTATAAAGAGTTTTATATTAATTTAATAATTTGTTTATTGATTAAATAGTGTAATTATGGCCAGGCACCATTACAATCGCTCGTATTGTACGTCCGAAAGGACTAACTGTCGTTCCAACAAAAAACTCCCAACACCTTTATAATTGTATGATTGTGACAGTTTATACAATAAATGTTTATTCTAGTCTATTCTAAAAATATTTTTTAAGTAAACCAAACGAAACAAAACGCCTCGCTCGTTCGCTCGCGTGATTTACCTACATCTTTTATGTGATACTAAATATTTTTCTTACCCTTACATTATTTCCTAAAAATAAATTTATAACATACCCTTATTTTTCCGAGGCACAGCAATTAATGATACATACATATGTACCACGGTACATACTTTGCGGAACACTGGCCTAATTAACTATTTTCCTTATATAATTACGTTCAGATCCATAAGGCTGTGTTTACGACCACAGCGACGAGTCGATCGGAAGCGGGGCGGAAGCGGAGCGGTTTGACAATTACATTTACGATCATATGCAGATATTTCCAAAAACAAAGTGAAAGGAGGCTTCTTGAACGAAAGTAATTCTATGTTATATAGGCTTAGATAGATAAAAATAAGAAATGTGTAGATCGAGCCCCAAGTTCTCAGAGGGAAGCCAAATGCCAATTAACGAAAGCCGATTTTAATTATTTTTTTATTATATTATATAGTATTTTTTTTTAAATAATCTAGTTGAAACCAGGAGATCACAACAAGAAAAAGAATGACAAAAACTTCACAGTGTAACATATTTTATATCTGTTCTGTAACTGGGATTTAACGCCAGTATTATGTAGTGTTGAGTTTCTAGGACGTAAATAAGTGTAAAATCATGTTGTTTATGTTAATTTTAAGTTGATTACTTAAAGAGGTTTTGCTTTGTAGGGTTAGTACATAACTTAAGTAATTTTTTACCTACTTGTGCCACGAATATTGCCTGCGAAACTTCGTCCGCGTTGCCCATGACGACGTTTTGTTAGTGAATAGCATTCATCTATCCCACAGAACCGATGTCATTTATCGGTCTAAAAGTATCTTCAGTGCTAACCCGAGATACAACCTAACTCTGTGTTGAGTTTCATTTAAATCTGTTCAGTAGTTTTCACGTAATCTAACAGACAGCGGCCTACGAGTATATCTGTAACATGTAACCGAGATGAAGCCGCACCATATGCGATTCGAAAAGTCGACCGCTTTAGGCCTTCTTGAAATTCCAATTCTCCTCACGGCCATGGCAAATATTGACCAACCCTACTCTTCGCTATGACATTAGCATACATGTGACATCATGGCCGGTGTGAACTATGAATAAACAAGTCTCAAGACAAACAATAGTTAGTACACGCATGCGCAAAACTAAGCAAATAAGATTATTGAAGCGTTTAGTGTTACTCGATGTTAATATTAACAAATAGATCTTTATTTAATGACTGTGTTAATATTTTGGATCCATGCTGGAAGCTGGAACCATTTTTTTTTTTTACTACTCTACGGTCTCGAGTTCCGTACCCTTTTGTACAACTTAATTTCTATGAAAGTTTTTAGAGTTCATACACGCTTATTGTTTATTTTGTTATTGTGTGTGACATTAATTTAGTGATTTCTATGTTGTAGTATACATTAAGAATAAATAATAATATTTTTTTTTTTCTAATTTTAATACTAAACTTATAATAATGTAGAGTGTATCTGATGGAACCACCAGGGGCCATACACATTACGTCACACGCATTTCATGATGTTTGATCCCTCCCCCGTCCTTGTGAGAAAGAAAGAATTGGTTTTTTTTTTTTTTACAATTTTTGGATGACTATCAGATATTTACATTATTGGTGGCAGTTGCTTCTTCTTTGGTAATGAAACTTGATATAAAATTGGACTGTATAACTATTAATATAACTTAGAATATAGATAAAGAAGTACGTAATGACAAATTGAGCGAGAGTGTCGAGAGAGAATAGTAAGTCGTCAATGAGAATTGTAATGAAGAATTAATAAATTTTGCCTCCAAGGCCGCTCCTATATCCCGCGTACCGTCCGACGCCTAGCTGCTAATTGTGCGAGCTATGGGCGTCGGCGGTATGCGGGGCGCGGAGAGTAGGTGTGCTCCGGCGGGCGGGTCAGGGGCCTGCTCTCTGTCCGCAACAACAACAATTATAATAATGACACGATAGTGATAGTAAGCTATTAACAAGTCACCACAAATAGAAATAAATGAAGATATCTAACCAGAGATCAGAGAATTAAAAACGTACACAATCTAAGAAAACCTGACCATTACACACTAAAATTTAAACTATAATCGACTTTATTTTTAAAACCAGACACCGAGGTATCCGTTATATCCAAAGCATAGCTGCGAATTAATTTGTTATAGGTAGTACATGATTGATACAGAAAACTATTTTTAACTAACTATTTAAAGCAAAATAGGGACTATGACGGAAAGAGTGTCGAGGCGTATATTATATCTACTTTGTTAAGTAATTCAGGACAATCGAATTTCTGTGAGTTTACAATACGAGCTAGGAAGGTTAAATCAGCGATTTCCCGACGTTGTGCGAGTTTCAGAAAATGGTGATTCTTACATGATATAGTAAAATCTTTTAATTTGGCGTTGGTCCTAAAATTAAGATATTTAATCAATTTTACTTGTATTTTTGCTTTTTTTAATAGCTGAAGTACAGCAGACAGGCTGACAGCCCACCTGATGTAAAGCGGTTACCGTTGCCTATGGACGTTTGCAACACCAGAGGTGTCACTAACTGCTAATATATATGTATATATATATATATATATATATATATATATATATATATATATATATATATATATATATGTATATATATTTCTTCTGTACGTGTGTTGACAGTGAACTCTTTTGGTGATTTTGTTTTTATGTCATGAAACAAAGTCTTTTAGGAATTCAGAAAATATGGCGGAACGAAGTTCGCCTGGTCAGCTAGTCAGCATATGTATATATATATATGCTGAGTGCAAACCTTGTTTTCTGAAAATGCGACGTACAAATTCTCAAAATATGCTCTGTGTATAATAATGTATAACGAATGTAATTACGTCGCTATTTCTTCAAATAAGTTTTTCTTTCATTCTTTCTCTCTATATATATATATATATATATAAACATAGTGAGATATGTGAACAACAAACGTGTCACAGCTGGTCACATTCGTAAGACTCCTCCCCCCTAATGTGACATCACATATTGCGCTGTTTTACATCAAGACATTATTAAACTAAAACAACAGGTACGTATTTTTAATAAAAATAAAACATGCTCCGACAGACAAAGTTGGAAATATTTTGAAGTTTTCCGTTACTAATTCAGATTTCGTGTTTTAAAGCTTAAATAATAGACAGAAATATGATCGCACGAAATTTAGGACTCTTTTTCGCACAATGTTACACTTCGTCGACCCCTCCACCCCTTATTAAATCGCATTGGGATTCCAATTTCTGTTCAATCCGGCAATTTTAAATAATCCCCATAAAAAAATCCCACGGGATTCCAAGGTAAAAAAGCGCAGACTTTAAGTCTAAGAATTTGCTGTCGATCACCGAGAACCGCATCGAAATCGGCCTAGTAATTTTTATGTGAATCCCGATCAAACAAGACAAGAAATCTAAAAAAACTGCATCGTTTCCTCCATCGTTTATATTTTATGTAGTCTATTCCAGTTGTTTTTTTTAATAGCTTCAATGTACAGACAAGTCATGTATAGAATTTTATAATATAGATTTCCTACTTTACCTATTATGTTAGTATAAATACAATTAACCGGAACTTCGAAAGCCAATTTATATATGGACAAACAACATACATTATTCAACGCACATTATATTACATGCATTATAATTGAATTAAAATGCAAAGTGCTATAATTAATTATCTTCAGTTCATTAGCGTCCCACTGAAAAAAAGAAAGAAAAATATTTATTTCCAATAGCGACACACAATAGAAAATAGTTCGAAGATAACAAAGTATATATAAAATTATACAGATAACAGAAATTGTATGCCGCAATTTGAAAATGAGGTTGGGACTCGGCATTTGGCTGTGCCGAATCCTAGTCCGGCACAGCGATGATTTTCAGAGCCCACCCCCTCAATCACATATGGCATGCGGAGAAAAAAGTAATATATAATCACACTAAATACTTACAATTTATTTAAACCTAAAACCGATTTTTATTTATATATATACATATTAACAAAGCTGTATTAATTTAGTTTCTTTGCCTCAACACAATGAGTGTATATATTCACGTTGTGCCACATCACTCAAAAATTTTCCGTCCTTACTTAACCTACAAATTAAGAAATATTGAGTGGTAGATGTAATTACACTGCTGGGCTCGGACCTCCTATTTATATGGGAACGGACAGTATACCTGCTACGCTTATCAAATGGCTGGTTTCTATATCTTATTAATCATTCACTAGCCCTACCATAGGTTGAATTTTGACATTACTTGTATGGAGCTTATGTCAAATAACCGATAATAAGGCAAATGAACGATCGCTCGGTTAGATATAGGCACCGGCTATGAGACGGACTGGCGGGTTTCGCACATCGGTCATATCGAAATGCAGTTTATATCACGATATTTTATTGCACCGTTAGCATGTGGTTATTGCTGTAACAATATGCACATAAGGTCAGAAAACTTTCTGAGTGATGCATGCTTTCCGGCCAGGATTAGAACCCGGCAACTCTTTGAGTTCTGGATGCGAGTGCGCTAACCACTAACCTATCATGGTACCACAAAGTAAAATCTTTTTAGATGATATTAGTAAGATTATTAAGTTATTTAAATACACTAGCTTCTGCCCGCGACTTCGTCCGCGTGGTGCGGTTTTTTTTAACTATCCCACGGGAACTCTTAAATTTTTCGGGATCAATAGTATTCTATATGTTGACCAGGGATATAAGCTACCACCATACAAAATTTCATTTAAATCGGTCCAGTCGTTTCGGAGATTAGCCGGTACAAACAGTGAAACAAAAAATTTGAAAAAATCTAAATTAGTTCTAATTCACTTCTTACATCCCCCTGACTCGGTTTTTAGCATTTTTTTCATTGTACAGAAATTTGACTTCTACAATTTTATTATATATATAGATAACTTAAATTAACTATATATAAAATAACATGCTAACATAAAAAATAATCAAAATTATAGCGATTAATTCATTTATGACATACTTGTTATCATATTTAATTAAGTTACAATAGCTTTTGTACGCTCTTATCAGGCTAACTGTTGTTTATTAACTCTTTTTATATGCAAATTCAAAAGTATTTATTCAAAATAAGTTCCACTTGAGAACACTTTTCGAAGGTCATACACATAAGTTAAAATCTAATTTTACTTCCCAGTCTATGTACACCGCTTCGCAACGTGTTATTGCTGTTAAGGAGAAGAAGCGGCAAGAGATTCCCCACCAACGCGTCTAGCTAAATATTGTTTTTCTTTATATTTCTTATTCTATTTATATCTCAAGTTCTTATTTTTATAACTTTTATACAGAAGTATGTTACAGAAATTTTGAATGAGATTTTATGCTGCAAGCTGCAACATGTCTCCATAAATCCCTTACAAGCTTAGCAAAATAAAAACGTTATACAGAATATAGAATTGTATGTACACTGATTAACAATAAAGTATTCTATTCTAACTGTGTACATAGTGTTATGACCGACAAAGAACAATTCACACCTGCAACTTATTACCTTTTCGGCATTTGGACTTATTTTGTTTACTTTGTGTTTAAAATTTGTAATTACAAAAACTGCCTATTGTATTGTAATATTTTATGGTAGACTTTAGCCAGGTGTGATTCTTGGAAATCATTGTTTACGCGGTCGAGTATTGTGTCGAGACATATTGTATAGTTTAGTGTAAAACAATGCCCTAACGGAGGGGTAAGGCAGTCTAGCGATGGTCACAAGCGAGACAAGACGTGTGTACATTCGGTAAGCTATATGGTGACGGACTTTGCGCGTGTTATTGAATCGTGTGTTACGTTTGTATGGTTGTAATAAATTCTATAGTAATTCCAACGGCATTTTAATTCGAGTCCTGCAACTTGCAACAATATTAAGAAATTAAAATCATTAACTTCATCACTTTTTGTGTTTTTTATTTTCTAACTTTGTTACATCTCTTGTCTTTAAAAACAACCGCACATTCATCTTTCTTCTGTAATATGTTATATGGACTTTTTTATTATCTATTTTATTTAGGGGCTTTTAGGGATGATGTCACCATGTCAGCCCCATCTTATCCTAATCATGCAATTACACAAAATTGATGTAAGCGTCTCACCATTTTATGCATTAAAAGAGCCGCAACAGACTGCGGCCGCGACAAAATGCTTTGGAAAACACCCACGTCCATCAAATTAATTGCCAGACTTTCCACCAGCCCCTTCCTGCCGTCTCTGGTTCGAACACATTCCACTAACAAATGCTGCACGTCTTCGACTATACTGCATTGCAGACGATTTAGAGTATTGCTCCTTCCCACAAGATGATAGAATTTATTTAGTGGAATGTGACCGGAGCGCAATCCGTGAGCTACGACACAAAGCCGTCTACCATAGCTAGTATTAGCAAACTAGGGCTATACCTTCTATACCATATGCCCTTTTCTCTTGATGCAAGATCAAAGTACTCTTTCCATTCCTTATAAATACTTTCTTTATATTTTGACAAACTACTTGCTTGTATATATACTTCAGTTCCGTCGACGATAGGTGCCTTTGCTAAGCGGTCTGTTTCCTCGTTCCCTGGTAAGCCTATATGCGCTGGAACCCATTGCAATACCTTCTATGGATTATTTTTATATCCTTATTTTTGTTAATATGTCATGCGGGCAACGTCGTTGGCTTCAATTATTACCCGATCTTATTGTAACTTCTTATTTTGTATCGTAACTGTTGGTTGTTCTTTTAAATAAAAAAAAATAACAGCTCTTAGCGCCGACTTATTCAGTGTGAAACCAAACTCTCACAGAGAGTTGGCGTAAAACGATTAGCCTTGAGCTGATCTTGTTTAATACGATGAGTAAGAGTTCCGACAGTCCTCTTTCCCCTCCCTCTAGCCCGTGTCCTCCACACTGCCCCTCTAATCTGTCCTAGAGACTGACAACGTGTTGGCACCTCTCTTCTCCTCTCCTGCAAACGTTTGCAGGTGACGGCTATCAGTTATCGTGGGTAAGCCATAAGTTTTTTAAAAACAAATAATAAAGTTTTATACTGTTTTTATAACATAACGAGACAAACTGAAAAAATAATAATAAATTTAGATAAATAAAATTTATTCTAAAATTATATAGGTAAAGAGGTAAAGTTTGTGAGTTAGTGACGTTGTAGGGGGTAATCTCCAAAACTACTGAACCGATTCAAAAAATTCTTTCACTGTTGGCAAGCTACACTATCCCCGGTTGATATACGCTATATTATATTTTCAAAAAAATTAGGGATTTATAGGTAAAATTTGTGAGTTTGGTTGTAGAAAATAATCTCTTGAACTATTTAACCGATTTTGAAATTTTTTTCATCAGTAGACATCTACATTATTCCTGAGTGATATAAGCTGTCTGATTGTGATAAAAAAAAACATTTTTTTACTTTTTAATAACGCTCACCGAAGTGGGCACTGGCAAGCTGGTCTACAATAAATTTACTGGGCAACAATCATTGGGTCCAAATTCTAGTTTGTTAATTTATGATTTAGCAACTTGTAATACACTTATGATATCATACAAACACGTTTTTATGCATGTTAGAATGTTTGACATTGAAATATACTTTTACAACTTCACATCGTACGATGTATCACCTATTTACGAAATAGCTGTGTTAAGTAATTATTGTCAAGTTTTCCTCCTTAATAATCACAAGACATATTGACGTGTCTCAAAGGTTAGAAAATGTAGCAGTACTGGGTGACCGATCTTTGATGAGTTTTTAGCCGACTTCAAAAAGGGGGAAGTTCTTAAATCGGCCGTATATTTTTACGCCAGTTCTCCATCAATTGTGAACCGATTTTCAATTTTTTTAATTCAAAAGTGCACTCCTGACTTGATCCCATTGTCACCATGTCGGGATCAGTGGATCTCAGGGAAAACGAGAGCAACCCTCGAATATTATAGGCAAGTACGTCGTGTTTCATATATCTTTTTCTAAAGCTATTCAAGTATGTGTAACTGAAAAGTAGAAAATAAAAAGTATTATGACAAAAATCAAAATCGGCTTCAAACTAAAAAAAATATTTTTTGCTTTTAAATTTGAATTCGGTTTTGTTTTTTTTTTAATATTTCCTACTTATTAATTGCCCAAATACTTGAATAGCTTTAGGAACAAATATTTTAAGCGCCTGTAGAAATTGTACTACTGGCACGCGTATACAAGTTTGCCATTCGTTGACTGCAGGCGCACTTCAACAAGTGTTGCTCTCGATATCCACTCATCAGATGACAATAGGATCACCTCAGGAGTATGTTCTTTCGATTACAAAAATATTTGAAAATCGGTCCACAATTGACGGAGAAATCACGTAACAAACGTACTAAAAAAAACATACTGTTGAATTCAGAAACTCTTCCTTTTTGAAGTCGTTTGAAAACCCTTTTACTTCATATTCGTACTGCTAGATGTAGGCCTCCCAAAGTCTATGCCATATATTTCATTACTCTGCTGTTTACAACCACTCCCCACCAGCGATCTTAGGCAGGTCTTCGGTTCACTGGGCTGGAGGGCGTCCTTTACTGACCTTTAAAGGGCGTACCTTTACTGAGACGCGGTCTCCATTCCTAGACACGTTTTCTACATATGCTGCCCTGTGGTAGACGTGACCGGCCCATTGCCACTTCAACTTATTAACTTTGCTACCTGTATCGGTTACCTTGGTCCTTTTACACATATCTTCTTTTCTGATTCCATCCGTAAGAGATATAGCTCGCTCCATAGCCTTTGAGCAACTCTCAATTTGCGAATAAGTCCTACCCTCAATATCCACGTCTATTCCATGTCTTCTTTCATGAGTTCTAGAAATAAAGTATTTAAATACATTTTTTTTCAGAAATGGCAACTGGTATCCAAAAGCCGATGAAAGAGAAGAACGAAGGAGGAGACATCACCTACCTGGATATGGTAGATGAGAAGGACTCCTTAGGAGAGTCCCAGATTCAGAAATTCTTCGCTGGAACCACCGTCTTGCTGACAGGAGGAACTGGTTTCCTTGGGAAACTCATTGTTGAGAAACTCCTAAGGTATGTGGTATTATAGACATTTAGTGATTAATTTAATACTGGCTCTAAGTTAACGCCTTGTTTGGGTAAAGTGTCCAGAAGATTGGTTACGTTACCTCGCTAGATCACCATACTGATCTGTTGTCCGAGGTGCGAATTAGCCTTCTGATCACCTCAAGAGTCGGATAGGTGCTTTGAGAGCTGTTTATAAAGGGTCACCACCTCAGGGCCACAGAATTCAAGTAACTTTCATAGAGGGTTGCATATTTACGGCGTTTGAGTGATTCAACTGTTTCCGCTACCGAACCAGCTGATATAGATTTGCTAAAAAGCATACGGCTAAAGTGTTTATGCAGGTCCCACCCCATATCAGAAGCTTGCTATATCACCAGGAAATTAGAGTCAATCCGTCAGGACGCCAGGTCACGTTCAAACCCATTCAATTCTAGGAGGGTCGATATATTGGCGGTGGCTAGCACCCTCCGTAAGGTGTTATTCAAGGCGGCGTATCGTGACTATCTGCCGGCATTACAACGGCAGGAAAGACCGTGGTATACTGGATCGGCTACCTAAATCTTACGGACTTATCTGTATAGCAGAGGCGTGGATATCATACAACTCGATTCCCATAGCCTACCTTTAAGAAACTAACGACCAAAAGGCGTAAAGCACTATGTATTCATTGGCGTTTAAGCGTTCTGTTCAAACATATTATACATACATACAAAATCCCTTTTTTTGTAATGATGGAGGGGGAATGTCTTTTCTTGGGACACCATCCTCGGGACAGGGGGGAAGGCTTTACACGGAGGGATGTGTGGGACTTTTGATCAGCCGTATGCCCACCGTGTGGGGGGAAAGGGGATGGTCGGCCGTCAAACTACTTACTAAAACTAAACTGCGCCCCTCTCCTATGCACTTTTATGGGGTGCCACAGGAAATAGGCCATAGGTACTAAATCTGTGACACCCCGACGCCTGGCTATCTCACTTAGGGTACCCCCGGGGGAGGGTACCCTCTTCACTAACAAGGGGGGGGGGGGATTACGGGAGGAATTTCTCTCTCGGCCATCTCCTTCTAGGCCATAATTGACTCGCAGAAGGAGTCTACGGCTAACCACTATTCTTCGCTCCAGAGCATGGCCTCGACCAAGCCTTGAAATGTATCTGCCGGATCGATAACATTTTCCAAAAGGAACCTCTGGGGACCCCAAGCGGCGCACTCGATTAGCGTAATACATACAACATACCTAACTTAGTTCTCACTAATAAGAATTCAAGCATGCATGTCTGGTGTGGATTGTGCGCATGTCTAAAAAGTCTTTTTCAAAGCCACTTTTATCATACATGAAAGTCACTGTCACCAAATCCTGTGCTTTTTTGTATGCTGGTAGTGGGGCCTTAATTTCTGCAACAGCGGTGTAGTCGGCGCTTGCATCATACCGTATGTTTTTTCAACCGGCTTACCTTAGCCGAATTTCAATCCCGCGCCACTGCTGTATAGAGCATATATATGAGGCCCAGGTCCAGTTCTATGATTTCAGTTCTACTTATTCTTAATTAAATCTCATTGTATTCTACCTCTATAAGTCAAACACAGAGCCCAGGTCACTCTCTTCTATGGCTATGGCTAAGGTGCCTAGGCTAGGCAGGGTCATGGGGTCGGCCTTACCTCAGTCCCTTGGACTTTCCTTCGCTATTGTCTAATAGTAGGTGTTTGTAGATAATGTTGTATAAACTAGATGGCGCCACTGGAAAGTTACATCGCGGTATGGTTTGCATTCTATATGTACATAACACGGGTGCATTTAATTTGAATGTTGTTGGCACTCACTGCAATAAAATATTCTTTGAGATCTATATGTTTATAATTTTATTATATCGTATAGAAAATCCCCTCTCTCCCAGGACTGATTAAACATTTTTTGGTCCTTGCTTGAGTCGGATACGGATTAAATCAAAGAGCGTTTTTGATAAGTCCTGGGTGGATAAGGACTTGGTTCCGGGGGTACGGTGAAGAGCCGTTTGGAACCTACTAGCAAGAGGGAAGTTCAGTACCAGGCGGGGTACTGATCAGTAGACCGTCCGATAACTGCAGGAGGGCAGTGGTCGGAGGGAGGAGCAGGGTTGTGACCAGATGGGGTCCAACCAATCAGGTAGCAGCAAGGGGTGCGGCAAAGGCGTGACGTCAACATCAAGCGGCCAAGTGCGTGGTCGTTGTGACATCATTGAGCGGCTAAGTGCGTGTAAGTTGTGACGTCATTAAGTGGCTAAGTGCGTGTGCGTCGTGACGTCATCCAGTAGTGAAGTGCGAGTGTCATCCATGGAATAAACTGTAAGTACTTTGATATTATTAGTGGTAAAAGTTAGTCAATTTTGAACTTTAAATTCATTCGTTAATGGACTTGAAATAATTTTATCGATTTGTCACTTGTAAAATTTTAGAGTTAATTTTAGGACTTAGAATAGTTTTAAGAATTTGGTTCAGACGGGGAACCTATGCCCAATTTTTTTTTGATGTCGTGTTCTTTCAAACACTTAGAATATTTTTGAAGAAAATTTACTTGTCGTTTGGGACTTAGAAATTTTTTAAGAATTTGTATCATTGAAACTTTAAATTGAAATTGAACTGTTATTGTAAATTTGGAGTTAGTTTATTTTGCTTTAATTATGATGGAGTCTAAGATACATTTACAATGCGATTTGCAAAAACGAATTGAGAAAAGTTTTCTGAATTTCAAAAAGTCTTCTAAAGAAAGATTAACTAAAGATTATATGGAAAGTAGATTGGAATCGTTAGAAGCAATGTGGGCTCAATATTTGAGTAATCATTCAAATATTGTTAGTAGTAGTGATGTTAAATTATTACAAGCTACAAAATATGTAACTGATGATTTGTTTTATGTTACCGAGGAGTGTTATGTAGAGTATAAATGTGTATTGAAGTCTAAGTTATCTGCTTTTTCAACAAATGTAACACAAACATCGCAACATGCTAATTGCTCTAACCATAATAATTTGAAATTACCTAAAATAACTATTCCACAGTTTTCTGGTGATTATAGTCAATGGTCTACATTTCGGGATTTGTTTGTATCTCTTGTGCATAAGTCAGAGATTGACAAAGCACAAAAGATGCAATATTTGAAAGGGCTTCTGTCAGGAGAGGCAGAGCAATTAGTAAGGCACATTAATATATCTTCCGATAACTATGATAGATGTTGGTCAATGCTTGAGGAGAGGTATAATAATAAGAGGTTTCTTACATATTCTGTTTTAAAAGATTGTTTAATCAGAAAATAATTTCGTCAGAATCACCAACACTGTTAAAAGAAATGATAGATACAACTACAGAATGTCTTGGTTCTTTAGCTAATTTAGGAGTTGATGTATCTACTTGGGACGTTATAGTAATTTATATGCTTACATTAAAGATGGATTCTGAGTCCAGAAAACAATGGGAATTACAGATAGCTAGCAACTCTTCACAAGATTTACCAACTATGACGCAATTTAAGGAATTTATAACCAGTAGACATCGCGCGTTAGAATTCTTGGACTCAGGAGCCAAATTTAACAATCGGTCTTATACTCATAAACCTAAGACATTTCATGTAGCAAATGTGGTGTGTAAATTTTGTAGCGATAATCATCGTTTAGCTAACTGTAAACAGTTTGCCAACGCAGAGGTACAGGCTCGTCGTGGTTTCGTTGAGAAAACAGAATATGTTTTAATTGTTTGGGTGCTAAACATTCAGCCAAGTTTTGTTTGTCAAAGATATCGTGCAGGGTGTGTAATCGCAAACATCATTCGTTGCTTCATCCTAATGGTTCCGGGAATGCAGGTTCATCGTTAGGTGGTGCAGGTACAGGTTCATCAACGAGTGAAGTTGGCGCGATATCATTAGTTAAGAGTGGAGCAAGTACTTCCGCTCCTGTTGTGTGCTTTTCATCAGGCGGGATGGAAGCACGTAGTCAAGTGCTGCTCGCAACAGCACTCGTACGAGCTGAAAATAACAAGGGGGATCAATATACTATCAGGGCTTTGCTTGATCAAGGTGCACAAGCATCATTTATTACGGAAGCAACAGCTCAGTACTTGGGTCTTAAGAAGTCCCCAGTAAAAGGATATATATCAGGTTTAGAAGGAAATCAGAGTGTTTCAGCTAAAGGTAGGACAACTTTAACCTTTAGCTCGATTTATGACGCAAAGGTAAAATTATCAGTAGATTTTTATATACTAAAGTCTATAACTACTCTTCTACCTAGCAAGAGAATAGTAACTTCTGAGTGGGTATGCGACTTACCGTTAGCTGATCCACACTATAACACACCTAACAAAATTGATATTTTGTTAGGTGCCGAAGTATATAGTAAAGTTATTCAAGACGGTGTTAGAAAAGGACCTGAAAACAACTTGGTGGCTCAAAATACTTCGTTGGGCTGGATATTATCAGGTAGAGTTACAGCTTTACATCAACCAACAGCGAATGTAGTAGTTATGCATTCCTGTGTCGAGGTTAACGATATGTTAAAAAAGTTTTGGGAACTGGAAGCTGAACCTCAGTTAAATAAAGGTGGTATACTCACCGATGAAGAGAAGCGATGTGAGGAGTTCTTCAGTTATACGACTACCAGGATACGACTGGTCGATATGTGGTTAGGTTGCCATTCAAGAACGAAGAACTGGATCTGAAAATAAAGAATAGTAAGAAAATAGCGGGAAATAGATTAAAATTTGTAATAAATAAATTAGAAAAGAATTCGGATATAAAAGCAAAATATTCACAAGTTATGGAAGAATATTTATCACTGGGACATTTAGAAAAGGTACCGGAAGAGGAAGTAAATAATTCAAAAGCAGTATACTTACCTCACTTTGCAGTAGTAAGGTTTGACAAAGATACAACTCAGGTCAGAATAGTCTTCGATGCTTCCTGCAAAGGTGAAGATGGAATTTCGCTTAATGATCTTCTGATGGTCGGTCCAAGATTGCAGCCAGAGTTGCGACATCTCTTAATGAAATGGAGGTTAAACCGGATTTGTTTATCGGCAGATATCATAAAGATGTATAGGCAGATAAAAGTAGCACAGCAAAACATAGATTTCAAAGAATTCTTTGGAAGGAAAATGCTGAAAGTAAAGTAACAGATTATCGATTGTTGCGGGTTACATTCGGTACTGCGTCGGCTCCATATCTGGCTGTAAAAGCATTACAGCAAGTTGCTATCGATGAAGGGGTGAAGTATCCGATGGCAGCGGGAAGAGTCGTTCAAGACTTTTACATGGATGACTTGCTGACTGGTTGTGATACAGTTGAGCAAGGAATAATAATTTATAATGAGATGAATGAATTACTACAGAAAGGAGGATTTAAGCTACAGAAATGGTCGAGCAACAGTAAACAGCTATTAGATAGAATTCAAGAAAGCAGAGATGGGATAGGTATGAATGAAGAACTAAAACTCAAAGTAGATGATATAATGAAGTTGTTAGGACTTACCTGGAACAGGATGATGGATACCTTCCAATATACGGTGTTGCTACCGCAGGGTCAGGAACCTGTAACAAAAAGAATAATTTTGTCAGACGTAGCACGTTTATTTGATCCGCTTGGTTGGGTTGCACCTGCAGTAATACTCGCAAAAACGATGATACAAAAGCTGTGGTTATCAGGTGTAGCATGGGATGAAGCAGTTCCAAGCAATATTTTAAATGAATGGCTTACCTATCGCAGGAACTTACTCTCCTTTCCACGTTGCAAATACCTCGCTGGCTTAACACTAGTGCAAATAATGTCCTTGTTGAACTCCATGGATTCAGCGATGCCTCCAAATTGGCATACGCTGCGGCTGTCTATATCAGAGTTGTTGGTGAGAATGGAGATGTTCATGTTTCGCTTGTAACAGCCAAAACGAAAGTAGCGCCAATTAAACAAATTTCTATTCCGCGACTGGAGCTTTGTGGAGCGGTTCTCGTTACGAAACTTTTAATTGAAGTGGCAGAAACGCTTAATATCTCAAAAGATGCATCCAGGCATGGACCGATTCTACGGTGGTGCTTGCATGGTTGAACAGCCATCCAAGTCGTTGGCAGACGTTCATAGCAAATCGAGTGTCTGAAATTTTGACGACATTAGAAGCCCATCAGTGGTCTCATGTGCAATCGAAATCGAATCCTGCTGATTGCGCATCGAGAGGTCTTAAACGACTTTAAATAAACTTATCAGAGTGGTTGCATATATGAGACGTGTATTATCATGGAGAAAGAATACGAGCATAAAGAAAGGATTTTTAAAGCGGAAGAATTACGAGAAGCAATGGATGTATGTGTGAGGAAATGTCAAAGGAAAATTTCGCTGAAGAGATAAATTTTTTAATGATTAATAAATTGGGGAAATTGAAGGGGCAGATGAAATCGTTGACTCCTTTTATAGATGGAAATGACAATTTACGAGTTGGAGGAAGGTTGGACAAAGCACCACTCAGTGAAGGTCAGAAACATCCTCTACTACTTCCGAAGAAATCTAATCTCACAGATTTGGTGATAGCTGATGCACATTCAAAAACACTACATGGCGGACCGCAGTTGATGTTGGCGTACCTAAGGTCCAGATATTGTATACTGGGGGCGAAAGATTTAGTGAAACGTCATATGCGTACCTGTGTAAAATGTATCAGATATTCGGCCAAAACTACAACGCCATTGATGGGACAGTTACCGTCGTCTAGGGTAACACCAACACGCCCATTTAGTAATAGTGGCGTGGATTTTGCGGGTCCAATTAATGTGCGAATTTCAAAGGGACGGGGTCAACATGCCTACAAAGGTTACATTTGCTTGTTTGTGTGCATGGCTACGAAAGCCATACATATTGAAGTAGTTAGCGATTTGACGACACAAGGGTTTTTAGCTGCCTTTAAAAGATTTGTGTCTCGTAGGGGTTATTGCTCCAATTTATGGAGTGATAACGGAACAAATTTCGTAGGAGCGTCTCGGGAGCTAGATAAATTGTTCTACGCGGCAAAATCGGGGTTGCATAAAGAGTTAGCAGAAACTTTAGCATCAAACGGAACTACGTGGCATTTTATCCCGCCACATTCACCAAATTTCGAGGGTGGGCCGGTGTGAAG
This sequence comes from Dendrolimus houi, assembly GCA_039645545.1. Lineage (NCBI taxonomy): Eukaryota > Metazoa > Arthropoda > Insecta > Lepidoptera > Lasiocampidae > Dendrolimus > Dendrolimus houi. The sequence continues at coordinate 30,265,963 of CM077117.1, read as the reverse complement.
TCGGTCAAGTTTCATTTGCGTCGAGTAATTGGTGATACAACCCTGACGTTTGGCAACAGTTCTGACTCAAATTGAAGCGTGCCTAAATTCTAGACCACTTTCACGTATTGAGAGTGATTCAGATGGGTTTGAGGTTCTCAGCAGTTCCAGAGCACAATTTTGAATCACAAAACATAACTAGCCTCCGTAGATGGCAGTTAACTCAGCGGATGATGCAAAATTTTTGGCGACGTTGGTCGCAGGAATATTTAACCACATTTTTGCATCGATACAAATGGGCTTCGCAATCTCCGGAACCAAACATAGGGATTTAGTATTAATTAAAGAGGAGGATTTGCCTCCTTCACGATGGTTGTTGGGACGGATTATTACCAAGCATCCGGGCAGTGACGGTATAACACGAGTTGTATCACTGCGTACCAAGGCATCTGTCATAAAAAGACCTACTTCTAAACTTTGTATTTTACCTTATTCTAATGTTTAATTTTCAAATTATTGTTTTTATTTTTGAGTTCTATGGTTTTTTTGTATCTTTCTTTATGTGGTGATAAAGAACAAATGTCAAATATGCATAAGGGATGTTAATCGCGGTATGTAAACCACTAAAGGAACTCCTATTTAAATAATTTTATTATATCGTATAGACTGACGATTTGGACGCGACCAAAAGTTGTGGCCGATTTTTGAAAATACAAAAAAAAGTAACATTGAAACGCTCGAGCGCCTCAGATTAATATACAGATGATTCAGCTTGATGTCTTTGTCGTGCTGACCCATAATCTGACAATTATGTAGAGGAATTTCCTTAATATGACGGTTTAAAAAAAATTTGAAGAATAAAAAATACCCCCACCCTATATATGGCTTCATATATGGTGAGGTACATAATAGGGTGGACCGACTCTGATGAAATTTTGATGTATTTGAGTGGGTTCCGGGATGGTATAGATTCACAATTGGACCCGGCAGGTGTCATTGGAATCGGATTCCAGGACTAATGAATTTTTTTATATGTGTTTAAGATTTGGTATATTAATGTAGATTCAATATTGGACTCAGTAGGTGTCTCTGCAAACGGGTTTTGAGACATTTTTTCAGGGCAAAACGTCTTCCAGGCCCGCTAGTCTATAATATTATAAAATTCTAAGCATGCTGTGTCTTTATATTGAAGCTATTCAAAAAAAAAAAACTAGAATAGACTATATAAAAGATGGAGAACGGGAGGCATTTTTTTTAGATTTCTTGTTTGTCGATTTGTATGTTTGTTCGGCATTCATGTAAAAACTACTGGACCAATTTCGATGCGGTTTTCGTTGATCGATAGCAAATTCTTATATTTAAAATCTGCACTACTGTTTATCCCGGTAATCCCGCGGGAATCATCCCGGGAGCGGTTTGAAGTTGTTCGGGTGCATAAACATTACCTTATTCCGACATAGTTTTCACTAAAACGATAGCCGAGTATAATTTTTCTAATGCTGCGGTATTTTCTGTCCCGGTAATCCCGCGGGAAATTAAGACAAATGTTACAAGATGTCCATCACAGTAGCCATGAGAACCATAGTGCATATTAATATGACATAGACAATCGTCATAGATAATACTTTTAGTCGATTTATCAGATGATTCGTTTTATAAGTAAATTACCATTTCTACCGGTTAGTTAATTTTATAAGCCCACTAAATTATCGTCTAGATAATTTAGTGAATCAGTAACTAATTATTAGAATAGAATAGAATATACTTTATTGCATAACATTAAGATACATTTCAAGAAATTTAAGTACAGAAGACAATAGGCGGTCTTATCACTAAAAGCAATTTCTTCTAGACAACCTTAGGATGGATTAGAGAAAAATTGTGTAACATGTGTATTTTTCAATATAACTAGAATAAAAAAGTATATATATACAATTTTGGAGTGGCAAGTATAAGACAAAGATATACATAAATAAATAAATAATCATAGTAATAATGTATGAATTAGGTACGTAAATATGGGAGAGATGAAAATGTTATGATTGACTTTAGAGCCCGAGGTAATAATCCTTCACGAGTCCGTTGAACCCCTGAAGAGACTGGGCACGCCTGATGTTCACAGGTAGCGCATTCCACAGACACACTGCATGAACTGTGAAAGATTTGTTGTAAAATCGCGAATGATTTACAGCTGTTTCCGATGATCTGAGGTGACGAGTGTGGCTAAGGTGTAGATATTTAAAACGCTCCTTGAGATAAGGAGGATAATTATTATAATAACAGCAACACTATGATGTAATTGCTATTTTTAGCAATGATGCAATGTTATTGTTCTGTAGGGTAGCATTTTCGTATAAAAGGCGTAGTGGCGTGTAGACGGTGTTCATTCTTACTGTGCTGTGTGAATATTCACATCAAAGGCTGAACAATAAGGGGAAACCCTGCCCAAATAGTTAATATTTGGTATATTTGGTGCTTTCTTACACAAATCTTTCCTTGCATTTTACACAAGCGTAGACGAAGTCACGGGCATATCTTAATACATCTATATAATTATTTCTCGGCCCAAATAGTATTTGTTATTTGGCAATAGTTCCTTAAATGCGTGTGATCGCTAAATGTTATTATTCAATCAAGTTACCACATAAAAGCAATTACCTGTGTCATTGGAATAAGTATGGCTTTATTAAAACACAAAGGATTTGGTAGCGTTTTTTAAGGTTTTTAATTCGCCTTGTCTTCCGTCGTTCGGCATGCAAGTATCCTGCTTACAAATATTGGTATAATATTGTTACAAGTTGGGTCAAATACAAGAGATGCACATCAGCCTGCCATAAAACCTGGTTTATTGCCCTTCCTCTATCCGGAGTTCTTTTGTTTAGACAATAGCCTATTGTTATTGTGCTTGTTTGTGGCCATTCGCAGACATAATCCTGCAGGTGTGCAGAATTATGTTTTCTGGGAATAGCGTCGATGGTGGCGCAGGTGTAATTCGTGGAAATCATTGTTTACACGGTCCTAAGCTGAGTATAAATGGGTGTCCGAACGGAAATATGGGCGGTCAAGCGTCGACTACGATACGAGTAAGACATTTGTAGTACTCTCGATTAGCGATATAGACAACGGATTTTGCGCGTGTCAAATTGCATTGAATCGTGCAGTGTGAACTGATGGCATCCAGTTTTATTTGTATTTGTTTTATACGTGTTTGTACAGTTCAAATAAACTCTATAGTAATTCCAACGGCATTTATTTTAATTCGAGTCCTGTAGTGGATAATGTAGTTAATAGTTTTTTTTGTAATTTTAGTATATATCTGTTTATTAACCTAAATAAGTAAGGGCCTTAGTGTGGGATGCTACCTGCGTTGACACTCTGGCAGAGTCCCATCTTTCAAGTACGTGCACTACCGCCGGTACTGCTGCAGCCGAACAGGATGCACTCAAGCGCCGCAAATATGCCACCATTGGATATGATTACACATTTGCGGCGTTTGGGGTGGAAACTCCGGGTCCGTGGGGTCCTAACGCCTTAAAGGTCTACCATGACGTCGCCAAACGTCACACGCGACCAGAAGGCTGGCGTCTATTTTGCCCAAAGATCAAGCATTTCTATACAACGTGGCAACGCCGCCAGCCTTCTGGGAACGTTCCCGGCAAGTGACAGTGGTTTGGGACCAATGGCTTATCTTTAGATATTTTCCCCCTTTATTATTTAGTTTTAGTTTTCATTTAGTATAGTTTGTAGCTCATTTTTAAGTTTTATTAATAGATTAAAATCTAATTATTTACGTAATAAAATGTCAACCAATAAATTATAAAATTGTGTATTAAATTACAATGATGCAGTGGCGTAGCGTAGTGGGGGCGGCAAAATTTCACAATAAATAATATAAATATATGAACCATTTCATATTTTTATCGCAACTACAAATTCGGACCGATTGAAAAGAGCACGGAATTTTTCATTACTTACTCGCCTGGCTCAACACGGGCAGATTTTTCATTACCACTCCGCTCCTATTGGTCCTAGTGTGATGTTATATAGCCTATAACATTCCTCAATATGTGGGCTTTCCAACACAAAAAGAATTTTCGAAATCGGTTCAGTAGATCCAGAGTCACAAACACTTCCCTCTTTATAATATTAATATAGACCAGGTATGGGCAACCTTTGACATGTTGAGGGCCAAACTTTAGCGTGCAAATACGTTCGCGGGCCGCGTTTAAAAGTACTTAGTGCATTTTAAAGAAGTGAAAATATTTTTAAATAAACTAGTTTAGAATAATTGAGAAGCAATAAATCTTTTGAGGTGTCGCCCGTGAGGCGGCAAACCTCAAAGGATTTGATGTTTGCCGCCTCACTGTCACTCCCGTGAGTATAAGTGCCTAATGTAATATGTTTTTAATTGGGTTTTTTCAAAATGTCTCGTGGGCCGGATCATATCTTACAGCGGGCCGGTTGTTGCCCATATATGGTATAGACATAGTATGCATTAAATTGAAATATCTAAATAAAAGGGCGGCAAAATTGTTTTCCGCCCCGGGCGGCCGTCACCCTGCTACGCCGCTGCAACGATGTCAATTAAAATTAAAAGTAACTCAGAGTCAAGTTTCATAATATCTTGTATGTATTGTATTGTATCTTGTATTGTATGTATGATTAGTTTGATACTGTTACAAAGTTAGTTCATCAGTGTTAACGTGAAACTTTAAAAGTGGCTTATAAGCGCGCCTCTACATTAGAGTCTATAAATATAATACTAATATATATTCTCCTATATATTCTTTACATAGTATACACAGAGTTGCTTTTTTGTCACGTCTGTCCGTTTGTCGGTCTGCATATCCGCTAACTGCTTCTAAATCACGCAACGGGTTTTTAATCGGTTTTATAGTATATATATGTCGGCTCAGGCGCAACGAATAACACAATAATAATCTGAAATATTAGGACAACTCCAAGAGTTGCATCCACGCTTGTCAGGTGTCGAGCAGCAATTTGCCCTCAAAGAATACTGCGATTATCGAACAGTAATTATTGACCACAACATATGTGCTCCTTGTCCAACAGAGATTTCGCGCACTTCAGCCGACGAATGTAGAATGTCGAATGTCCCGTTTAGGCAATTTCACCTCCTCTTATATTGTCGAACCAACAACACAGCGTTTACCCTTTAGTAATCTGGTAAACTGAAACTTATTACAAAGGTTATTAAAAATCCTAAAAACAGTGCTCAACAATATAAATCTTATCATATATATACAACCCAGTTTTTATTAAACTAAAACACCACTTAATAAAATCAAGTGCAGGTACTTTAAGAAAAACATAAGTACCCTCAATTTAAAGTCACAGCACGGCAAATACATAGTTTCAATTATTTAATACCTTCATATTACCTGTCACGGCCATATTGACCTCCCATATCAGATATTATCTTACAATTTTTTTTACAATTATATCGCAATCTGCGACATATATATATTAACCTAATTAAGTTTTTGTGTGAGTAAAATAGAGCTACTAGTAGAATTATTATAAAATTTCATCAAAATCCATTTAATAGTTCCTCTGTGAATGAGTTACAAACATTCGTCCCTTCTCGCAAACTTAATTGTTTATTTATTTATATGGAATCTTTTAATATGAATAAGCGACATTTCGCTTTTGCCCAATGTTCGCTGTGTGGTAGACAGATCACGTATGCTATTGCGGGAGAAACCACGCTACAAGCATAGCTTATTAGATCACGTATCGGCTTAGCGGTTTCGACAGATGATAGGACTATAGTAACAGAACATAATTGTTCAAAACATAGCAATCTTTTTAACCATTATGTTCTGTCTACTAATTATTATATACTTTTGACATTTGTACATGTGAAATAGGGTAACATAAACAAAAATTAAATAACTAAAATGAACAAGTTAAATAAAATAAAATAAAAACTTTAACATTACTCATTGACATTGGACATCTTCATTTTCCGCGATCACGGCTACCGAAAAGTGGCCGAAACGTCGGAATAAAATACCGCACTTAAAACCGTTAAAACTTGATTTTATTATACGCCTAGCACATTGAGAATTTTTTACAGTAAATTTCACCTGGTGTAAATGTCACAGTTATCATACTTCATTGTTCGATGCGACTTAATAGTGACGTTCTGTGGGATATCAATGCACAGACTATAAAATGTCTTTAACATGCGTAAAAATAGTAATTAATAAATTGTGCAAGGTTGAGCAAATTTTCATATGCTCTCTACATGATGTCTAAAGTTGTAAATGTGAATTCCCTTTTAATAGCATTTCAAGTATATGTTACATCTGTTTTAAGACACGAAATTATATTTTGGGGAAATTCCACAGACAGAGAGAGAGAGAGAATATTTAAAGCACAAAAGAAATGCCTTTGATCTACCCATATTTCATTTAAAACAAACGGATACATGTAAACCATTTTTTATACATTTTAAGATATTGACATTTCCGTGTTTGTATATTTTTGAAATTATCATGTTAATCAAAAACAACCCAACATTATTTGACAAATTAGAAGTGCCCGACATATGTATGAATGAATGAAAACTCTTTATTGTTCACCATAACTTAAACCTAGGCATTGAATATAAAGACATTTCCATCAGAACAATGGGTGGCCTTATCGCTTATAGCGATCTCTTCCAGGCAACCCGGTGTCCAAGGAGACATTACTAGAAAAATTAAATAATATTTGGTGGTTTAAGTAAATTAAAACTAATCGTAATTAAAGAAAAAAACAAACAAAATAATAAACTAATATAGATATACATATACATAATATAACTATTATAAGGATTAAACAAAAACTGAACTAAATTATAAATAAGTATACATGCAAATTAAATTTAAATTATAAAATCTAGTGCCAGATCGCTGTCAGTTGGAAACGTGCCCAAAGGACTGGCTACATTACCTCGCTACCTTACGCTATATTACGTGAGACGTCTACCAGGCGTTTCGCTGTCCCGATAAAGTTTCTGCGCCTTAGGCCCCCATGGTCCCAGGGTCTCGACCCCAAAAGCCGCAAATATGTAACCATTTCCGATGGCGGAATATTTGCGGCATTTTAGGGCCTCCTGCTGTGCAGCAGCTGTACCAGCAGACATGATAGTGGCTGAAAGATGGGACGCCGCCAGAGTCTCTTCGCAAGACGCGTCCCACACTAAAGGGCGACCCATCCTCCAGGGCACCAATGGCATACCATCGGGTCTCTTGCCATCGCCGCGGCGCAAGCCGTTCGGTTCTAGAACGGCAGGTACCCCGGCGATGAGAAGAGCCCGACGGATTGTGTCATTAAGTGCTGCATGACGCTGAATTCTGCCGGCACTTCTGATACAAGATAAACCATGGTGACCGAGGCGCTTCACACTGACATAATTAAATATAGATTATAATAATATAAATTACATATATTTTACATGCGAGGAATAATACAATTATATTTACTGAAACAATTTTATTTAATGGACAAATAATGGTCAGTGATCAGGTGTTTTTATGTAGAAATTGATGTAGCTTGTCTGAATTTCAAGGGGAAGGGGTTGCACAGGCGAACAGCCTGTACGGCAAAAGAGTTTCCTACAAAGGGCATATTAATAAGAATAAAATTTGTATGCCTCCCCACTGCATTATATGATAAAAGCATGTTTGGGATAACACCAAGAATATATAATAAGTTACCATGTAATATAATGCAAGAAAATAATATTAATATGTTTAAACAAAACTTATTCGAATGGTTGACAAAAAATCCTAATTATAGCGTCCAAGAATATTTAAATGAGAGGTAATTAAAAAGATATTGTGTTGCGTTGAAATTAAAAGATTTATAAGGCACCAAATTAAATATTATACAGAGATAGATTAAGTAAGTTTATATTGCGATGCTATGAAAGGCCAGCTAAGTAATAAGTTCTCAGTTATATTGAATGAGACCTATGTAACACTTAGTACGCAATAAAAATGATTTGATTATAAGAACTCTATATATATACATATAAAAAAACTGTAGAGGTCGAATTTCTGTACAATGAAAAAATGGTAAAAACCGAGTCAGGGGGATGTAAGAAGTGAAATAGAACTAATTTAGTTTTCTTTCAAGTTTTTTATTTCTCTGTTTGTCTGTTTGTCTGCCTGTTTGTACCGGCTAATCTCCGAAACGAATGGACCGATTCAAATGAAATTTTGTATGATGGTAGCTTATATCCCTGGTCAACAGATAGAATACTTCTGATCCCGAAAATTTAAAGAGTTCCACTGGGATAGTTTTAAAACCGCACCACGCGGACGAAGTCGCGGGCATCAGCTATTTAATACTGAAAATCTTTAATTTTCCTTCATTTTTACATATAAACCTGTGAGTTATATCATTTATTTATTACGCAATACAGAATTTTAAGAAAATGTCATAGGTGCACTTATTTTTTTATTTATTTATTCACAAATAAACTTGTCTTTTATTTAAAATCGAAGCACTATCTCATCAGTGCACTAATTGATCATTGAGCACTCTTTCAAAAGTAAAATAAACTATTGGACGGAGTGTAAGGTTACTAGTACTACCTCTGATTGAGTGGTCTAAAAGCAAAAGAAAGAAAAGCAGTGAACCCGGGCTTAATTCCTAGCTTGGCAACTTTCGTAAAGGAACTTTCCGTTATTTACTATGGTCTGGGTGTCTGCAATCGCTTGCAAAGTTGTCCGTGTATGTTACCCATAAGCTGTCCCAATAGGCTGACACGGATCTTCTAACTTTCAATTTGATTGAAGCAACCAAAGGACAGTAATAGACCAAAGAAAACTTAACTTAGTTATATTCTACCCATCATTGACTCATTGACTCTTCAGGTGATCAGAGGGCTGGTGCTTACCTCGGCCAACGGATCAGTATGGCGATCCAGCGAGGAAACATAGCCAGCCTTCTGGGCACCTTGCCCATAGAAGACGGTGATCTAGGCGTATTCTACTTATAGTCTTGAGGGACTATGTGTAGAATACAATACCAATAAGTTTTCTTTTATTGTATTCGATTATATGTAATTTTATAATTGTAAATTATGTAAATATAAAATTATGATTAAATATTATATTATTCTACACATAAAAGTATAAAAATACTAGTTGACCCGGCGAACTTCGTACCGCCATATTTTCTGAATTCCTAAAAGACTGTTTCATGACACAAAAACAAAATCACCAAAATCGGTCCAGATGATTAGGAGGATTCTAGAAGACGATCTCAACGCCACCTACCGGCTCTAATTGCAAATCTAAACCATCCGGGGACCCATTCAAACACACAACATCAAAATCGGTCCAGCCGTTTAGGAAGAGTTCACTGTCAACACACGTACAGAAGAATTATATATATATATATATATATATTCCATGTTATTTAATGTTGTCATATTATTTCATTTTTGCCTCTTTCAACCAAATTGTTTCAATTCGGTTGAATAGTGTAACACCAGCATTACATGCAAACAGACATACAATGGCAAAATTATAACAGCATTTGCAATTTTACTCCGGATTCTTAAAATAATGTTTCTAAGAAATAAAGGTCGATATACTTTAGAACGAAATACAAGGAAAAGAATATAACACTGCCGATTGTAATTACATTCGCAACGCGTGCGCAACGCTCGAGGAAAGCAAAACAGGAGCATAATGTACAATACGTTTATTTATCAAAACACCTTAAGGAGCTATGTAAACGAATAAAGGTGATCTTTTCGTGGCCAAATCTTAAACTATGTGTTAAGAACTCATCCAGAGACTATGTATTATTTATTTATAAATATTAAATGTTTATTTCTTTGGGCCCTAGATGGCGCTAGCGTTATTATAGCTCGCGGTATGGTTTAACCGTGACACTCATACTGGACGCTGCGTACCTTTGCAATAGATATCTTGCATTGAGGTAACCACCGTTGCATTTGAGGTACCCCGGGTTCAAGGTATTTGTACGAAAAGTATACACTATGCTAAATAGAGAAAAGCACTCAAAGGAGTTTCGAGGCTGACTTTGACCAAAACTAATGTGGTAATTTAGATTTTTGACAAATTAATTATCCTTGTCAGGAATCGAATAGTCTGACTTTGAAAAAAAAACGTGGACGTCTCGGGACGCCCTACAGAAGTGATAACTTAAAGTAATCTAAGTTGAACTATTTTATATTGAAATTGTTTAACTTAAGAAAAGCTTAGTTTATTACTTAAATTTTATGTATATTAATATGATAATCTAAGGAAAGGTTATTTATTAATTAAATCTTTTATTGATTATAAAATACATTTTATTCTCAGTTACAATTCTTGAATATGTACATTAGAATTTTGTGTATGTACATTGTTAATATCATTATTTAATCTAACTGCCGAAATACGGCTACCGCTGTGGGTTAGAGAGAGAGGAGGAGCCTGCCTACCGCTGCCGTATGCGTGAGAGAAAGGGAAGCCAGACAGACTGTCGCCGTAACGCGTGACGTAACGAAGCGGTTGACCCTCCCATAAGAAGTTATCACTTCAATAATCACATCCTGTATTGTTATACCAAATTATATCAATCATACTGCATTCATTATTCGAAAAGTAATTGTGGAACATATCTTTAGTATATAAAATTCTCGTGTCACAGTGTTTGTAACAAAGCTCCTCCGAGACGGCTTGACCGATTCTTATGAAATTTAATATTTAGTAGGTCTGAGAATAGGAAGTAAATTATTTTTCATACCTCTAAGTGATATGATTCACCTAAATTTTTCTAAATTATTTTTTGGACAAAGTTATTTATTTTATATTTTTAATGATTCGGAATTAAAAAATACATACAACCCTTAATTTTTAGCCTTCTACCACCAACTCCCATTTTTTAACAGCGATATTGTGGTGGATTACTAGTTACCGATATTATCATTATCAATCGACCAGTTATCCCCGCCAGGCGTCTACCGGTGTCACTTCTCACCCAGCAAACAGCATGGAGTAGGGATGAAAACAATAGGTTACTTATTTTTTATTTAACTACCAAACTGTTCTCTAAAAATCATTTATACGCCAAAACAACGTTTGCCGGGTCAGCTAGTTTCTGTATAATTTTTTTTTTTTTTTTTAACTAAACGTGTTGCTGGGGAGTTCCTTTCCGCTTCTTCTCCTTAACAGCAATTACACGTTGCGAAGAGGTGTACATAGAATAGGAAGTAAAATTAAATTTTAACTTATGTGTGACTTTCGAAAAGTTTTCTCCAGTGTAATTTATTTTGAATAAAATTGAATTTGAATAAAATCCAATTGAAATCTTTTAAGTTTCATTTAAATTGAAAATTAATACTAACAGACAAAGAGATATATGTTTTATATCGAACTAAAATATAGTTGAATTTTATGTGTTTGTCTCTTTTTAGTGTCGCTTTTTTTCGTTACATAAAGTTTCAAATCACGACGATTCTGAAGAAGTTTCACTTCAAAAGTCATGTACCATAATTACAGCACGCCGCAGTAGGCTTTTTTTAATAATCTGTAGGTTCGCTTTTGACTGACATTGCGTCTGATGTCAGGTGGAAATGCAGTCTAAGGTGGAGCACGCTTACCTAGATATATAGATACCTGTTCACGCGAGACTTGAAGACACCTAGATTGTATTCTTGAGGAAAAACAGACGACGGTAAATAGTTGATGTGAATTTCAAGAACTATGCAGTGACATTTATAAGAGAGATATCAAAAATTCAATAATAATATGCAAATATTGTGGACTTTTTATTGTTTATCTTAAATCTAGTCGTTACCTGTTTATTAGTCAGGTATCTTAGCATAACAACTTCTATAAAAAAGTAATTTATTCGTTCAAAATAGGGTCATATTTGCAAATGTTATGCTAAGTGGTACAAATTACATGTTTCGCCTTTGACAGGCATATAAAACTTTGTAATTTTGGCTACAAGGACTACAAATGTCCTTATTGTATGTCCTGTAAGATCACGGGCCATTGGCCCGGATTTTTGGGGGGCTTGGTTGATTTTTATCTATGAGAGTTCTTGTTCTGAGGGTACATGAGCAAGAAGTAGTTTTTACGAAGAAAGGAGTTGCGAGAATACTAAGACACTACAACAATTAATCTTAAATTATATGTTCTAAGGCTGTTTTCATGTTGAAACAAAAGTTATTGTATTGTTACGAATTTGTAGGGGTTTTGTAGGATGTAAATTCGAGAATGCCGTTGGAATTATCACAAAGTTCATTAGAAGTACACACACGTAATTCACAGTTTTTACAAGTATAGCCAGGCAGGCAGAAAATCGTTATCACATAAATCGCGCAAAGTTCGTTGTTGTGAGATACTCGCTCTGAAAATGCACTATGTATTTGCAGTCAGAATACGACTGGCGCATTTTCCGTCTGACCGATCGTCATCCATTTGTAAATTAGACATGACAATGTAAATTAGCAATATGCCGCCCACTGGTTCTTGAAATCTTTAAATGGTTAGCTTAATGGCTTCCAAGAATTTGCATGAAATACCAACAGAGGAAAGAAATTTTTATGACGTCTTACCTCGCCGTTAACAAAGAGATAGCACGAACAATAGATAACTCAAATACAAAGGGGTAATAAGACACCTGCAAATGATTAGTATCAGCTTGCAACAGTATAGACTATAGAGTATAGAAGACACTTGTGTGACAATGCTTTGCATTGCTACTGTGCTCGGCTTCGACCATGACAGGCGCAGGGTCTTTGAAATATTCGGTTCTGTAGGCAACGCATGCATTTTGGAGGCATCGGCAGCGTCGCGCGTTCTGCTCCCCCTAAAACTCGGTGCCTACGACTCTGCACTATAGGTAAAGCCGGCACTGGGTTTATCTGTACACTAGCTTTCATCAGCGGCTTTTTTTGCGATACCTATATAAAAACCCAATTAAGAATTTATATGAGAAAAATAAAGCTACCCACTAGGGTTGGATCAGCAGTGTAACCACGGGAAAAACTTTAGTTAGCATATTGTTGCTGGACTCGAATTAAAATGGCATTGGAATTATTATAGAGTTTATTAGAACTATACAAACACGTTTAACACAGGTACAAATATAACCGAACACAACAAATCCAAACATAATGCAGAAGGACGTAATTCAATAAAACGCGCAAAGTCAGTATTAGATTCCCAAATGTACACACGTCACACCTTGATCGTGGTTCTCACTCAACTGACCCCCTCTCTCAATCAGGCCATCGTCTTATACTACACAAATGCAAATGTGTCCGTATCGTATCCTCGAAATAATTTTCTAGAATCAGCTTGTACTTAATCCGTAACACCTGGCTAATGATGCCTGCAGGCGGCTGTAAACGATTACAATAGAATAATAGGCTGTTTTCCACAATACTAGAAACGTATGCCAATAAATAAGTAAAGAAAAAGAAGACGATCATAAAAGGATTACAATGGGTTCAAATGCCGACAGGTAATAAAATGTGCTTTTACAGACTGTACGTGGAATTTGTCTTAGTCGAAGTCTAAATTGTAGCAATATAAAAGAACAAGTATAATACTCGGGCTCCATCTGGCATAATGTTATTGATTATGGCCAAATGCGTCTTATTTATAGCGTTAAAAATAACGCCGTTAGTGGTGCAGTGTAGGCTATACGTACGTTATCTGTCAACATTTAACGTCATTAAAAATTAATAACAATATGGCATCATAGTGCGACATCATCTGAGTTAATTTAAAAGTTTAGGCCCGTGCGCGTAATACGCTTAATAAATGATACTTATTTTATACTATGTAAAGGTAGACACAAATCACACCGAAGCGAACCACTTTGCGAATGAAACTCGTATTATTGTTGCGTAAGATGTCGACATCATTCAAGGTTTAAGGTATACGTGTGACAGAGGACGGACGCAACTGAAATATATAATGAAACTCGGACCAGCCCCTTGTATTAACTTAACAAATGATTTAGCAATTAACATGTGTCTAGATGTGCTGGTAGTTGTACGAAATAGCATAAAGTTCCACTTTACGTTGACACATGTCATTCTTGTCATACAAATCTTTCCGTGCAGGAACGGAGACAGAATACAACTTACTGCGACTAGACGGCCTGTCGTAAGAGGCGACAAAACAACACACAGACATACGGTAGGGTATTTACCCGTCTAGATGGCTTCCACCCCTGGTCTAGGGTATACCACCTCAACAACTTGGAATTGTGTTACGGCGTTAATAACCAGGTTCCAGTCTTCCTTAAGAGAGCAGTAACGGCAAGTGTCTATAGGTGATGGTATCTGCTTTCCATCAGGTGGGCCGTCAGCCTGGCTGCCGAACTCATGTAATAATAAAAATGAATCTGCATGCGCCCGCTTTAGGGCTTCTTAGGCGCCTTTATTTAGGGGCGCAATATGTGTGTCGCTACCGAGCGCAAGGACTTGGGGAGCGCAAGCTGATCACCTTACTATATGACGTACGTATACTTTGTATTCCAGTCATATTAGTGTTTCACCCTGGAATGAAAGCCAATATAATTGTTACGAGCTACAGGACTCGAATTAAAAATGCCGTTGGAACTACTATAGAATTTAGTAGAACTGTACAAACACGTATAAAACTGGATGCAACCAGTTCACACTGCGCGATTCAATGCAATTCGACACGCGCAAAGTCCGTCGTCTATATCGCTAATCGAGAGTACTACAAACGTCTTACTTGTATCGTAGTCGTCGCTTGACTGCCCACCCCTCCATTCGGGCATCGTCTTATACTAACTACACAGTAAAAAAAAATTGGCCACGTGCACTAAGTTTCTGAGAAATAGTAATTTGCACACCTGCGAACGGTCGAAAACAGTAACAATAAGGATTAGTTCGACGCTAATAATGGTCCTAAAACAAGTAAAAAACCTGACACCCGTTGCCAGTTATAGTGCCACCTATAAAGAGTCGCACTAAAGTTATTTCTAACAATATGTGCATCGGTTGCTTCATGTGAGACGATTTTCAGCAAATTGAAATTAATTAAAAATTAATAATAATAAATCGGCAGAAAAACACAATCAAATCATTTTTATTGCGTACTAAGTGTTACATAGGTCTCATTCAATATAACTGAGAACTTATTACTTAGCTGGCCTTTCATAGCATCGCAATATAAACTTACTTAACCTGTCTCTGTATAATATTTAAGTTGGTGCTTTATAAATCTTTTTTTTAAACAACACAACACAATATGTTCTTAATTACCCCTCTTTTAAATATTCTTGGACGCTGTAATAGGATTTTTTTGTCAACCATTCGAATAAGTTTTGTTTAAACATATTAATATTATTTTCTTGCATTATATTACATGGTAACTTATTATATATTCTTGGTGCCATCCCAAACACGCTTTTATCATATAATGCAGTGGTATGCGGAGGCATACAAATTTTATTCTTATTAATATGTCGGGCACTTCTAAATTGTCAAATAATGTTGGGTTGTTTTTGATTAACATGATAATTTCAAAAATATACAAACACGGAAATGTCAATATCTTAAAATCTATAAAAAACACACACACTGTATATCCCCAAATTAAGCAAGTTACGCTTGTGTTGTGGGTAATATACAACGGACCACTCCGGAGCCGATCCCAGACACCCAGACCATAGTAAATAACGGAGAAAATCGAACCCGGAGCCTCTGCGTTGCAGTGAGGTAAGCCGGCAAAGGCTTAGCCCGCTCAAGCACAGAGGCCGTCAATTAATACTTACTAAATTACTTAATAGTAATATTTAGTAAATTACTTGCGGTCTACAATGACTGAAACCATATTAAACAATCATCGTATTTTAATGATAGAACATGAAACAACACAAAATATAAATTTGGATGATGTGATTTCGGAGCTTGCAAGTGTTCAAGTTTGAGAAGGAAGAAATTTTAATTTTTTGTTAACTAAATTTCTTTCACATATATAAAAATAATAAAAAAAAGTATTTTTTATTTTTTTATTGCAGGAGTTCAGCAGACAGGCAGACAGCCCACTTGATGGAAAGTGGTTACCGTCGCCTTTGGACATTTGAAACATCGAAGGTGCTACAAATGCGCTGCTGCTCTCTTAAAGGAGACTGGAACCTGGTCACTAATGCCTGTTATGGCGGCATACTCTAGACTCGGAGTGATAGCCAACCAGTCTGGCAGATACCTTACCACCTGGCTGTGGGTTGTTTAGTCGCCTCTTACGACAGGCCGCCCCAACGCAGGAAATTGTATTCTTTCTCCGTTCCTGCACGGAAAAAACGCGTTTAAATCACAGAACACATTTACCAGTAAAATTTATTTAGAAAAGTGGGTGTAATTTTTCAGTGTTGTCATATCTAAAAAGTTAAATTAGCCACGTGCGTGGATATCCACTAATTATGATGGAGTTGTCTCCACTTCAACAAGTACACAACCACTAACAAGTATTTAACTGAAAATTACCCATATCTCCAAAAATTGTCAACGGGTTTTGTTCAAACTTACTAGCCGATAGCAGCTACTTACTGGTTTTACAAACATACAATACGAAAGCTGAATTTTTATAATAACTAAAGATACAATATAGGGTAAACTATACAATTGTTGGCACGCCCCCTACACCCCCCCTTTAATTCTTGGCACTCTATTATCTTATTCGAAACATTAAAAAATCTTAAGGCTTGTGTCAACGCCAACTTCCTTGACGACTTTTTGGTACTAATTTTTCAGGCGATACTGGGGAATACATAAAAATAAAAAATCATCCAAATTATTTATCTCTCTTTTATAAATACGTAGATATATTTTATTATCCTGTTTTGATAAAATTTGAAGGAGTAAAATGGTTCCATATCAATAATTTGGAGGTGATTTGATAAAAAAAAATTTAACTTAAAATAACTAGAGAAAAAGTATAAAAAAGCCACATTACGTCATATATCGCGAAAATTTGTTTTTTTTTTCATTGGGTAAATTATCGATCAGTAATAATCAAAGAAAAATTGTTTCGTTAGCATCCCAGTTTCGACTTTTGTGGCAACACGTGCCTTAAAACGAGTATCCTTTTTATTTTGTAGCCATACATTATTACTAAATATTATTGTAGTGTTACATGCCGTCAAAGATAAGCCGCACAGCCTATTGTAAGCGCAGCTTATTGTCCTCCCGGATTAAGGAACTCTTTTGTCTTTTGAATTTGTAGTTAAGAAAAACATGCTATTGTCTTATTACTTGTTTTATAACCATCATTAGCGTCAAACTAATCCTTATTGTTATTGTTTTCGACTTTGTGGACGTTCGTAGGTGTGCAAATTACTATTTCTTAGAAACTAAGTGTGCGCGGCCAATTTCTTTGTACTGTGTAGTTAGTAT
Source organism: Dendrolimus houi (assembly GCA_039645545.1). Lineage (NCBI taxonomy): Eukaryota > Metazoa > Arthropoda > Insecta > Lepidoptera > Lasiocampidae > Dendrolimus > Dendrolimus houi. The sequence goes on along the minus strand of CM077117.1, from coordinate 30,248,562 downwards.
AAGATGATGCCCGAATGGAAGGCGGGCAGTCAAGCGACGACTACGAAACGAGTAAGACGTTCTCTAGTACTCTCGATTAGCGATATAGATGACGGACTTTGCGCGTTCGAATTGTATAGAATCGTGCAGTGTGAACTGGTTGCAACCAGTTTTATTTGTATTTGTTTTATACGTGTTTGTACAGTTCTAATAAATTCTATAGTAGTTCCAACGGCATTTTTTTAATTCGAGTCCTGTAGCTCGTAACAGTATGGATACAAAATAAAAACTTGAAAGAGTGCCAATAATGGTATAGGTTCTCCTACTAACGCAATGATGAAAATTTAACCCTAAACCTTATTCTATACTGTTATTTATATTCTATTGTACCTATGATCCCTTGGAACTAAGAATACTGAGTCTAGGTTCTAACAAATGACCTAATTTAAATTTACAGATGCTGTCCAGAGTTGAAGAAGCTGTATTTACTAGCAAGGCCAAAGAAAAATAAGGATATAGTGAAAAGACTACAGGAACAATTTGATGACGTGGTGAGTCATTTTTTCTGGAGCAGACGACTGCCGGCCCTGTTGGAAAGTGGTCACCATCGCCTATGGACATTTGCTAAATCAATGTACTGGAACGGCATGCGGTTTCTGAGCTGACCGGGGTCTCTATCTTCGAATGAAAGACTGGTTTAGAGTATAAGTTAATATTTGCAATCAAGACGCTTTTCATGAGATGTGTTCTGCTAACGCCCCGATGCAATACTGTATTATCTTGTTTTTGGGAGGAATTCTTCGATTAAATTTAAATAAATTATGTTTCTTAATATATCATAACGACTAAGGAGGTTAGTCATAGATACACTATATATATTTATATAGCAGCTCGCTGTAACATCTTATACTATATTTTGTATAACGTTATCTTGTCAAGCCTGTAAGGGATTTGTGGAGATACATTGCACCATAACATTTTAGTACGTCATGACATTATTATAACTTTAATAATATTTTTCTTTCCTTTTATTGTGTTTTGGTCTTATTGAATTTGCACTGTTTGCTACAACTCCATTAATTCTTCAAAAAGTAATTATGTAACATACTTCTGTATAAAACTTATTAAAAAAAGACAACTTGAGATATAAATAGAATAAGAAACTTAAAGAAAAACAATATTTAGCTAGACGTGTTGTTTGCTGGGGATTTTCTTGCCGCTTCTTCTCCTTAATAGCAATAACACGTTGCGAAGCGGTGTACGTAGAATAGGAAGAAAAATTAAATTTTAACATATGTATGACCTTCAAAAAGTGTTCTCCAGTGAAACTTATTTTGAATAAAAAACTTTGAATTTGAATATAAAATAGATGAACCTCTCTGGAATAAAATATCAAAATATCATTTACCCTGTCCGATAGATGGCGCTAAAATCGATATTTCTATAAATTCCATCAGATGGTACTAATAAGTTATAACTTGTGATCTCCCCCTACAAGATTGGAAAATAAAAAAATATATGGAAACTAGCGCAATTAAGGGAAAGAGGCGGTCTAATATTATTTATTATTTACGTATAAAATGTAATTACCTTGTCGTCATATGAAAAGAGTAATAACTAAAACCCAAAACTTATACATTATAAGTGACAATAAGTAAATCAAAACAATATAATAAAGAAATAACCCAATGGCAATATAACAGAAAATATTATAAGTAGTTTCCATTTAGTGCACTTAAGATGGTGCTGTACAATATTGTTGAATAATTACAACTCGCTGACGAGGTCTCAAGAGCAAAACGTAAACCACAAGTGACGTTCGTATTAGGGGAATCACTCACACGTTTTTACCGATGGTATAAATTATCAAGACTTTTATTTTAGTTTTTAAGCTATATTTTTATTTTGTCTTTATTCTAATATAGAATAAGTTAAAAGTACCATCTAGTATCTAGTAATTACTAGGACTTTATAGAACTATCGATTGAAACGCCATCTAGTGATATTTATAAGAATATAATACCGATTGAAATGCCATCTATTGGGTGAGGTGGTCGATGTTTTGGTATTTTGTGTTCGAGAGGCTCATCTGTTTTATATATAGTGTATTATCTGTGGTAGAACGTGTCATACCCTAGTCATTTTCTATGATGCTCTATAAAAAATATGTATCCATATTTATTTATGTTCAGTAACAGTTTCTTAGGGGCGATGTTTCTGTTTTTCAGCTATATGAGAAACTAAGAAAGGAGAGGCCAGACTTCATTAAGAAGATCAGTATTGTCGAAGGGGATGTGGGACAACTCAACCTTGGAATGAACGAAGAGGACAGGATCAAAGTCATCAATGAGGTAAATGAGATTTAAAACCAATTCTTATGGCGGGCGCCCTGGTGCCGTAAGAACCAGCACGCCGTTCTTACGGCTACATATTCGTATATATATATACGCTATATTCACCTGCTACCCCTAAATTAACACAGATGACTGCCTGTGGTGAATTAGGGGCTTAGTTCGTTTTCAAAAAATTCGGTAAACTGTCTTTGTTTATTTTTAAAATATTTAGCAAGTGACTAACTATTATATTATGACTAAATCTTAGTGTTAACCCTGCCTTTTGTGGATCTATATTTCTTGCAAAATGGGACCATTTCCTCGGGATCAGGTTCAAAGTTTCTTCGGGCGAAGCCTTAAAGCGGGAAAAATCTTAGTTTGAAGTAAATTATTTAAGTAAACGTGTCAAATACCTAAATAAAAACGTGTGCGTCTCGGGACGCCCGACAGAAGTTATAATTTAAATTAATCTAAGTTGAACTACCTATTTAATATTGAAATTGTTTAACTTGAGAAAAGCTTAGGTTGTTACTTAAATTTTATGTTTATTAATATGATAATGTAAAGAAAGGTTATTTATTAATTAAATCCTTTATATAGCGTGGCAATTGCCTACGTGCGCGGGACCTCGTATTTCCCCTGCCCCTTCAGACCGTGCGGGAAGTACAGGACGGCACAGTATCCGTGTTCCTACTGCGGCGCCCTTCGTCCCCCGGCGGTCGGTTCGCCTAAGGCGGCCACCCGTCAAGTTAGTTAGTTAGTTAGTTAGTTATAAGACCTTGTAAGGACTGCTCATGTAGAGCACACGCGCTCTAATTATTATAAGTGCCCGCTATATTTATTGATTATAAAATACATTTTATTCTTAGTTACAATTCTTGAATATGTACATTAAAATTTTGTGTATGTACATTATTAGTATCATTATTTAATCTAATTACCGAAATACGGCTAGCGCTGTGGGTTAGAGTGAGAGAGAGGAGTCTGCCTACCGCTGCCTTATGCGTGAGAGAAAGGGAAGCCAGACAGACTGGTGCCGTAACGCGTTACGTAACGAAGCGGTTGACCCTCCCATAAGAAGTTATCACTTCAAAAAGAAATGTTATAAAACATATTAAAGTATTAAGTTTGAAATTTTCAATGTCATACTCTTATTTTAATGTATTATTAGTAATATATTCATATATATAAGGTTTGAACCGTGTAAGTGGTAACTTGCTAATATTATTAGTAGGCAATTTATTAAATATTGTTACTGCCATACAGTAGGATGCATTTTTCTTAAATATTGATAATTTAATTGATGCCAATGAGTTGTTGACTGGACAATAAATGCGTAGTAAATAGGGTTTTGACAGTACGAAATACGATTAGCTCAAGGCAACTGTTACACGCCGATATGCTGTAACAGTGTAGTTTCATGCTGATCGAGCCAGCTCTAGGAGGCAGAATCAAGATAATAATTCCAGCAGAGAGGCGGCTCTAGCTCATGTAACGAGTCCAATGCTATACTCCGGCGCCCCCTAGCGTGACCTAATAGTGCAATTTTCAATGATGTCAGAAAACAATAGGTATACGTTGAGAACAAGAACTCTCATAGAAACCGTGCTAAAATAGCAACATCGTACTGTTTTGTTTTCACTTATGACACAATTTGGTGTGTGGAATAGAGAGGGATATACAATATTTCTTTCACTCCAAGTTGGCATATACTGATAAGTGAGACAAAAATATGGTATCGTAGCATTACTTTTTTCCTTACTTCTATCTATGAGAGTTCTTGTTCTAAGGGTATGAATGAATGAATGAATGAAAACACTTTTATTGTTCACCAAAATTAAAACTACGTTCTTAAAAACTGCATACAATAAATGTTGAACAAAGGGCGGCCTTATCGCTTAAAGCGATCCAGGCAACCCCCTAAACTAAGGAAACTATTAAAACACAACAGTGGCGGTGTAGACAATAAATAATATAAAACATTCAAAATATATGAAATAAGTAAATAAAAATCTTTATTATATACTATATAAACATATAATACACACAGTATAAGCAACACTATTATACCTGAGAGGACCTAAAATAATTAAAAACCATGATTTTAAAAGAGGATACTGACTTAGCTTGTCTGATGTTGAGTGGCAGTGAGTTCCATAAACAGACAGCCTGTACAGTGAAGGAGTTGTCAACATGTGAAGGGTACACAAGTAAAAAGTATTTTTAGGAAAGAAGCGATTAAAAGAATAATGCAACACTACACCAATATGTTTAATTATCTGTTTTAAGTCTGATTTCATGTTGAAACAAAAGTTGTTGTATAGAGTAAAGGATCTCGTGGTGCGCCTTGTCTTGCTACGTCGCGGCTTCGACCATAACACGGACGCAAGGTTTTTGAGAGCGCTGACATCCCGAGCGTCGTATGCCCCCTAAGATGCTGCGTCCGTATGCGCTGTACATCCTGCACTGTAAAGCCAGAACTGTCCAGCAGGGCGCTACCAAGTCAAATTATTTGATCTCAATCCACTATTTTTAGGTAGAAATAATCTTCCACGGAGCGGCGACAGTTCGGTTCGATGAGCCTCTGAAGACAGCTGTGGAGATCAATGTGAGAGGTACCAGAGAGATGTGCCAGCTTGCCAGAGCCTGTGGAAAGTTGAAAGCCTTGGTCCATATATCTACTGCTTACAGGTAAGGATGGGTTACAATGACAGGCATGCTGCGTGCTATATTTTAAACTGCCTAACAGGGTTTCCGACACATACAAGAAATTCTAACATTATTTACATATACAAGAACAGAAGTCAAAAACGTCTTATCATCTTACTTTTAAAATATGATGATAGAAGTAATTTAAATTCCTAATTAAACTATAAATAGTGCGCCTTTTGACTTATTTTACTCGTGTGCCAACTTACGCCGTTATACATAAAACTTTATTTTCTTCCAGTAATTGTACAATCCAAAAGATTGACGAGAAGTTCTATGAAAGTTCTCTACCTGGTGATAAGCTCATTGATCTGGTGGAAACTATGAATGAGAAAGTTATCAACAACATTACTCCTGGGTAAGTGGATTCTTTATTAGAGCCTGGAGTCCCCCACAAATTTGTCGCCGTTATCCTGAAAATTTTCATTATGAACGCAACGGTGTCTGTCCTTATAAGTCTGCCCGCTTCGGATCCCTCAAACGGCGATGACGCTTGTTATTCGCTCAGTTTCGCCAGAGACAAGTCATGCACCATAGTGGCGGTGTTCCTATTTGACACTATTCGTTATATTTTGGACAATTTAAACAAAGAGGCCATGAGCCTCTACAAAAATGTATCAAAACGACTCATTGACTCTTCAGGTGATCAGAAAGCTGGTGCTTACCTCGAGCAACGGATCAGTATGGCGATCCAGCGAGGAAACGTGGCCAGCCTTCTGGACACCTTGCCCATAGAAGACGGTGATCTAGGCCCAGTATTCTACTTATAGTCTTGAGGGGCTATGAATAGAATACAATATAACAAGTTTACTTTCACTGTAAAAGTTTATATTGTCTAAGTTTTATTTAAACAATATCTTTATAAATTATAACCTATCTATAAATCTGACGTATAAGTTTATTGTGAAGTTTCATCCAAATCCGTTTAGTAATTTTTTGCGTGAAAGAGTAATAGACATGCAGTCATAACAAACTATCTCATTACACAATTTATTTTTCAAAAATTTATAGAATCCTGTAAGCAGTGTAGGACCCAATTTTTTTTTATTAGACAATGATATCAATTTTACAGAAGCTTTCACTCTACTGATGATGAAATATCTAAATTGACTCTACAATTCATTCCAGTTTGCTTGGGGATTCTCCAAACACCTACGCGTATACGAAGGCAGCTGGTGAAGACATCGTCCAAAAATATTCCAAGGGTCTGCCAGTCGCTCTTTTCAGACCTTCGATAGGTAAAATCTTAATAATCAACTTCCGCAATTGACCCAGAGCGCTATAATCAAAGAGAATAGAATAGAAAACAGTTCACTGCATAAAATTGAGATTTAGTTCAAGAAGTATAATAACAGAATACAATAGGCGGTCTTATCGCTAAAAGCAATTTCTTCAGACAACTTAGAATGGATTAGAATAGTTTGTGAAACATATGGGTTTTGCAATATATAACTAAGACAGAAGTAATACAGAACATATATTCAAAAGAGTGTTAGATATATTTTAAGTCTTGACGGGGTAGACAACGCATCAGTTCCCTTGGTATTGCAGATTACCTTTGGCCATTGATGACCACTGACTAGCAATTGTATAATCTCCGGTTTACCTAATAGCAATAAACCATATAAAACGTCTCTTTTTGAGAGATCAATCGGTATACCTGCTTGTCCACGGTGACAGGTGTGCAGTTTTGTCAATATGTAAAACCTTTAATACTATGCTCATAAAGCCAAAGATGCCCGATTAATCAGATCATGTCCTCTACTAAGATTTCAATTTATCTTGTTGTCATGAAAATCCATTCAAATTGAACGTATTTTCAAATTCAGTAGGTGTTAGAAGACCGCATAACATTTCGATTCTTTCGATTAGCCTCTAATACACAGGCTGCTTATGAATTTTGTAACAAAATACTGTCATTGGACTTCTAATTTCTAATACATGTATGTATAGTCTGCGCCAACTAAAAAAAATCTAGACAAACGAAAGCTCGCCGCTGAAACCTTTCGTCGTCAGGCTGTGCATTTGGATTGTCCAGTGAATTGATTGAATTTCTTTGAATTGTTTTCAGTGATTGGAACAGCAAAAGATCCCATAGCAGGTTGGATCGATAACGTGTATGGACCTACTGGGGTAAGGAACAACCGTCATCATCCTATCATTTAATCCTAATCAGTTGTCTCACTTTTTCTTCTCCACTTTGCACAATCTTCAACTTGAAGACTGCTACCCCAAGTATTGCTGACGTCCTGGCAGCCGTAACCGCTTCCCATCAGGTGGAGGGTGTCAGTTTTTTTACCCGCAAACATAAAAGATGATGACTTCAACACTAATTTTATACATAACCATCAGGTCGTGGCTGGTGCAGCAGTCGGGCTTCTTCACGTACTAAACTGCAATCCCAAAGCTATAGCAGACCTGGTGCCAGGAGACTACGTGGTGAATGCATGCATCGCCACGGCATGGAAGACTGCGAAGGAGTACCCTGGGAACCATGAGGATGCTCCTCCTCAGGACCTCCCACCTCCGGTGTATAACTACGTGTCTTCAGAGCAAAAACCTTTGACTTGGGGTAAGGCATTTTACAAGTTCTTTTTTATTCCTGGATTACAGCAGACAGACTGACGTCCCACCAGACGGAATGTGTTTACCATCGCCTATGGACATTAGCAACACCAAAGGCGCTACAAATGCGCTGCTGCTCTCTTAAGACTGGAACCTGGTCACTAATGGCGAAACACAACTCAAGGTTCTTATGGCGACATACTTTTAGAACAGGGGTGATAGCCATCCAGTCGGGCAAATGCCCTACCACCTGACTGTGGGTTATTTTATCGCCTCTTACGACAGGCTGTCCGGCCGCAGGAAATTGTATTCTTTATCCGTTCCTGCACGGATAATGAGATTTCATCCTAAATGAGATTTTACGTAAAAGAGATATCACGACAAGTTTTTATAAAATACACCAGGGGGCCTAGCAAACGTTGTCCTGTCCTGGAAGAATATAAAAATCAGAATAATTGCAGCGCCCCTAACTAACTGCTGCGGCTCAAAGACCCAAAATGAGTCCTGTCCTCCGAAATGAGAATACTCTACTATTTTCTGATCAGCGCTGTCTTCTGTCAGTCATAGGCTTGAGGCTTGCGCAGATCAGCGTCCACTACGTCACTCCAGCGATATCTGGGCCAACCGACTGGTCTCCGTCCCCTTGGTCAGCCCATATAGGCTCTTTTCACCGAGCGATCCTCCCCCATTATATTATTACATGCCGTCAAAGATAAACGCACAGCTGCCTGTCGTAAGCGCAGTTTATTGTCTTCCTGAATTTAGGAATTATTTTGTGTTTTGAATTGTAATTAAGAAAAACATGCTATTGTTTTTCTACTTGTTTTATGACCATCATTAGCGTCGAACTAATCCTTATTGTTATTGTTTTCGACTTTGTTGGTCGTTCGCAGGTGTGCAAATTACTATTTCTCGGAAACGTAGTGCGCGTGGCCAATTTTTTTTGTACTGTATAGTTAGTATAAGACAATGCCCGAATGGAGGGGTGGGAGGGAAGTCAAGCGACGACTACGAGGCGAGTAAGACGTTTGTAGTACTCTCGATTAGCGATATAGACGATGCACTTTGTGCGTGTCGAATTGCATTGAATCGTGCAGTGTTAACTGGTTGCATCCAGTTTTATTTGTATTTGTTTTATACGTGTTTGTATAGTTCTAATAAATTCTATAGTAGTTCCAACGGCATTTTTAATTCGAGTCCTGTAGCTCGTAACAATATGTTGGTGGCCAATCCAGCGCAAGCGATATGCCTTGCTCTCGCTTATTATATTGGGCTTATTCGCCAGCTCTTCGATTTCGAAGTCGACCAAGTCAAATTGTGAATCTAAACCATCCAAACTCAATTTTTGTAGGACTTTCTGTGTCTGTATCAAAACAGTTTTTTCAATATTTTAAAAGATCTCTGCTATCTGACTACAGGTTTTTATTTGGAGATTTTTCAAGCCAAAGTTTTCACTGTTCCGTACGGTTTGTCAAACATATTCTTTCATACAAACCCTGTCCTGACAATTACGAACACAACAAAAAAGAATTTACCTAATAGGTACAGCTAGGGTTGCCAACCATACTTTACAATAACGCATCGTACATATTTTTGGTAAATATACTTTACACTTTTACACAAAAATAAAATATGTGAAAACACTCTATTTCCAATCTTTACTGTGTGAAAAAGAAAAATACAAGAGATAGTACAACGGGCGGCCTTATCGCTAAAAAGCGATCTCTTCCGGGCAACCTTTGGCAGGGATTAATAGATTTTTAATACTGACAGTAGTGCAGTATATAAATAATGATAAATGATAAGTACACAATACATATAAGTACAAAAAGAATATAAATATATATACATATGGCAATGAATGATTTATATGAATAATTACTGAACTATTAATGATACTTCTAACTTGAAACTGGACGAAATCGTGTACGATTAAAATAAAATTTAAAAATATATATTAATTACAGAACGAAACGTTAGATTGTCAATGAGAAAGATAGATAAGTCACCTGTCTAAGGTGTCAGTCATAGATAAAACGTATACTTTATATATACAAGTCAATGACCTACTGTGTGGAGAAAACGCAACCGTGGAGAAAGCGCTAGTATATAAATAAAATTTTGAAAATACTTTATCGTCCAAATTTTTTTCCCCTACTTAAAAATGTGAGTTGCGTTATTTTTCCCAAAAACTGTTGGCAACCCTACGTGCAGCTGTTCTAGAGTGCTTCACTTACATACATGCGGCAATTAGTTTTGATTTTTCCGTCTTTTATGTAATATTATTTCTAAAAATGCCGTGTCTGTATATTCAAGCTATTAAAAAACAGCAGCTGGAATAGACTATATAAACGATGAAGAACAGGTTGCAATTATTTTTTAGCTTTCCTCTATATAGATCAAATTGTATAATTATAACAAATTGATGGTTTGGTGTACTTCAAGTTTGTTTTTCGTTTTTAGACCATTTAAAGAAGAACTTTTCTTCTTATGTACGTACCTTTTAAATATTAATTTTTAATTCCTTCTTTTTCAGAGAAATTCATGAAATACAACGAAGAATACGGGTTTGAAGTGCCGACGATGCAAGCGGTGTACTACTACTTGTTTCACCTGACACCGTCTAGATTTATATACATGTTATATTGCTTTTTCCTGCATTGGATACCGGCGTATATAATCGACGGTATAGCTATACTTGTTGGAAAGAAACCTATGTAAGTAAAACTTTTATTAAGTCAATTAATTTATTGATAAACAAAACTAAAATTTAAACCAAAAGGAATAACTAACAAGAAAAGAAGAAAGAAAGAAAATATTAAACTAAATACTCAAAAATAAACTAAATTATAAATCAATTAATATAAAGTATGTAACAAATCGCTGCCAGAGGGAAGCGTGCCCAGAAGGCTGGCTGCATTGCCGCGCTGTATGGCAATGCTGATTCGTTGCGCGAAATACGAACCAGCCTTCTGATCACGGGTGCCATCAAAGAGTTTCTTTGAAGAAACCCTTTGCCGATGGGCACAAATATGTAACCCCTTCCTAGGGTTCCATATTTGCGCCATTAGAGATCTTCAGCGGTTGAAGCAGCGTTGCCAGCCCCCGACTTAGTCACTGGAAGATGTGATGCCGCCAGAGTGTCAACGCATGTCGCGTCCTACACAAGCGGCCTTCCCATCCTCCAGGGAATAAGTGAACTTTTATTGTAATACTCCAAAAGTATGGAAATATAATAGAAAAGATAAAGACCCAGTAAATACGTAATTGATAAGCTTCTGAATCTACTATGACTAGATGGCGCCACGGGTCTTGCTTCTCTCGCTCTTTGATCTTTGAATTAATCAGCACAAAGTATCTATATTGTATACTAGGATACGTCCGCGACACTTCGTCCATAGTGAAAACTGTGTTGGAGTAAGCTAATTTTTATGCACCGGAAACACTACAAACCGCTCCCGGGAAAATTCCCATGGGATTCCTAGGATAAGAAGTATCGCAGATTTTAAGTCTAAAATTTGCTGTTGATCAACATAAACCACATTGAAATCGGCCCAGTAGTTTTTACGTGTATCCCGAACAGACAGACAAGAAATCTAAAAAAATTGTATCGTGTTTTCCGTCGTTTACATAGTCTATTCCATTTGTTTTCTTTTAAATACCATCAATGTACAGACACGGCATGTTCAGAATTTTATAAAATTATAGATAGATAGTTTTCCCCGTGGTTACACCGCGTGTCAAACCCTAATGGGTAGCTTTATTAGGTGTTTTATATAGGTATCGGAAGCAAACGGACAAAAGCTACAATACATATAAACCTTTTTTTTAAATTATTTATATATATATATAATTTTATTAAAGTAACTATATAACTAATATAAGTAGTAATAATGTAATACAATAAAAGAGAACTTAACTTATATGTATCGTATTCTACCCATAGTCCCTCAAGACTATAAGTAGAATAGTGAGCCTAGATCATCCGTCTTCTATGGGTGAGGTGCCCAGAAGGCTGGCTACGTTTCCTCACTGGATCGCCATACTAATCCGTTGCCTGAGGTAAGCACCAGCCTTCTGATCACCTGAAGAGTCAATGAGTAAAAAAAAAGTTAAAAGAAACTTTTTGAATAATTACCTAACTAATGGTGAACACAGGTGATTCCGTGCAGGAACGGAGAAAGAATACAATTTCCTGCGTTGGGGCGGCCTATCGTAAGAGGCGACTAAACAACCCCCAGCCAGGTGTTCGGGTATTTGCCCGACTGGATGGCTACCACACCTAGAGTATGCCGCCGTAACAACCTTGAGTTGTGTTCCGGCATTAGTGAACAGGTTCCAGTCTCCCTTAAGAGAGCAGCAGCGCATTTGTAGCACGTTTGGTGTTGCAAATGTCCATAGGCGATGGTTACCGCTTTACATCAAGTGGGCCGTCTGCCTGTCTGCTGAACTCCTGCAATAAAAAATACATATAGACATATGCGGAAAGAGATTTTTTATGCTATGTTAAAATAAAGAAAGATGATAGTAAATGTTATCGGTGTAGAGATTGAGTTATTAAGTCAGGCCACCATAGTTTGTCATGCGCGAGGAGCGCCAGCGACGCGACGCTTAATGACGTTATCCGATGGTCTTTTGTCACCAGCTGTTCTTGAACCAAATGGGCTGCCGCGACGATTGCAAGAGACCAGATGGAATGTCGTTGGTGCCATGGAAGATGGGACGCCCCTTAGTATAGGATGCGACTTGTGTTGATACTTTGGCGGCTTCCCATCGCCCAGTCACAGCCGTGAAAGCCGGGGCTGTTGCCGCGCACCAGGAGGCCCTGAAACGCAGCAAATGTGTCCATTGGCAATGGGTACATATTTGTGGCTTTCGGGGTTGAAACCCTGGGGCCGTGGAGCTCATCACCTCTATCGAGACCTCTTAACGCGTCTAATTGAGGTATCGCGTGACCAAAAGTGTGTCTTGCACCTAGGACAACGCATAAGCGTTGCCATCCAACGTGGAAACGCGGCCAGCATTTTGGGCACGTTCCCCGCCGACAGCGACCTGGAGTCTATTTTTTACTTATAGATTGTTATTTCTTAAGTATAGTTCTGTTATACTAGCTTCTGCTAACGCTAACTTTAACCCGCGACTTTGTTTACGTAGGAGGTGAAAATATCTGTATTAATATATAAAGCTGAAGAGTTTGTTTGTTTGCTTGAACGCGCTAATATCTTCCCCCTCATGACTGCCCGCCGGCCTTGCACATCATAAATGCGCGCGCAGTACTTAATCATTATTTTGCTGCGATGTTATGTTATTACTGCGATATCTCCTAAGGTATTCATTGAAATCGAATGATGCAAATGGCAGTTTTGTTTTAAATTAAATACTTGTGATGAATATCGTATTTATTTGGATAAGGATTAATATCATGTTTATAAAAACACCTTCGCAAATAATGCATTATTTTAGAACAAATTTGGTTAGCATAAAAAAGGTTATAGTGAGCCAACCTTAAAAGATAGACATATGCTGTCGCGGACTTTTTTTTTGGAACATTTAAAGGTGAACAATTCTGTCAAACATGATTTTTGCGAGACTAACCGTTTACGCAGCGCACGCAGCGGAAGCTCTCAAAAGGAAAAAGAACCGATTTTGAAACATTCTTCATTGGTGCTCCGCTCCTATTGGTCTTAGCGTGATGATATATAGCCTATAGCCTTCCTCGATAAATGGGCTATCTAACACTGAAAGAATTTTTCAAATCAGACCAGTAGTTCCTGAGATTAGCGTGTTCAAGCAAACAAACAGTGTATTTTTAATTATTATGATTAGTAAAGAAATTTTTCTTTTTTGTTCTAGGTTAAGAAAAGCCTACCAGAAAATAAGTAAATTTTCTGAAGTTATATCGTACTTTGCAACAAGAGAATGGAAATTTTCAAACGAGAACACCCAAAACCTTTACAAGGAGTTATGTGTTGCCGATAAACACATTTTCGACTTTGACATGTCAAATCTGGATTGGTCAACTTATTTCTATAATTACATCAGAGGGGTCAGAGTTTACTTGTTGAAAGACCCAGTCGACACAGTCCCAGCTGCCATTAGGAAGTATCACAAACTAAAATACGCACATTATATATCCTGTATCATATTGAGCTTAGCAGTTTTGAGGTTATTATGGGTTTTTGTTTGTGGTGTTTGGTAGTCAATTTTTTAGAGTTTGTAAAAAGTTTATAAATGACAATTGTTAGTATTTGTAGTAATTAATATAGTTAATTTAGACAAACAGACATAATATCTCCAAGCTATGTTTTATGGTGATATACAACGGACCACTCTGGTGTCGATCCCAGACACCCATGCCCCTAGTATCATCTGGACCCTGTAAGATATCAAAATGAGATAAAAAATGTATTCCCTGTGTGGGGGTGTAGAGGCCCAAGGCCCTGAATAGAAATGCGGAATGGTGGTGAAAGAATGTAGCCATGTCGTTATTGTCCATTATTCAAAAATTAGCAAATCAAAACGGTACTCACGGTTGTCCAGTCACCACGTTGCCTTTGCCAGGCCTGGCATGATGATTCGAAGGTAGATGCAGGATACCACTCGCGAAGGATGTTTTTGTCTTAATTGAGCTGCGCATGCGACCCTGGTTTTTGTGCAAAGTGATATAATAGCCAATGAGCGCGTGGCGGGATGCAATAAGGCGTTTAAGCAGCGCGTGTAGGCGACCGTGGTGAGGTGCGGTGTGGGGCGGGGGTGAGAACAATACCGAAGCACGTTTGTCCACCTTACTTTGAATCAGGGATAATTACGAAGTGGCCCATCTCTGGTGGTCTTCTTCCTCTTGGCCATTTGAGGCGGCGAGGAGGTTGGGGCCTCGAGGAAAGCCTCTATGCCCCGGCTTCTACTCTACGGACAACTACCCGTCGGTGGCGGGGTTTGGAGCTGTTGTATAACCTTCATGAGTGCTAATGGCATAGACAAAATATGATTATTGTATAGAATACATTTCAAATTTACTTCAATAAAAAATGTCGAACCGTTAACACAATCTTTTACTTAAAAGATTTTCCAACAGGAGCCACTGGAGCCTTCCTAACTAGGGCTGCCACCTTTTTTGGTAGAAAATATAGTATTTCTGTTTTTAAGCTGTAAAAGTATAGTACTTTTGGGGAATTTAGTTAAAAAAAAGAGTATACATTTATTATATATTTTATTTATTTAATTATTGCATTTTCCATGTGTATTTATTACTAGTTTTTGCTTTGGTTAGCAAAGATCTATTATTTTTAAACTAATCATAAGTATCTGAACAAAAAGCGCGACAATTGTATTAGCAATGAAAATATAGTACATTTCGTACTATATAATTTTTCTATAATACAATTGTACTATTGTAATAGTATAATTGACTGAAATATAGTACGATACTATATATTATAGTGCGGTTGGCATCCCTATTCCTAACGGTGGTCTCTCAACGGCTCTAGTTGCCGAAGTGGCCCGCCCCAACAGCCTGTTTTCATTGAAATCCGTTCAGCCATTTCAGAACATAATCGTGATACATTTTCGAACAGACGTCACATACAATATTTTAATTTTATTGCTACAGATTACTTCTGTAATTACATACCTAATATTCATTACTATTACATGAAATTAGCATGGTTGTGGAATACATACTTATTTGTTTCAATATTATACTGGCCGCTCGGTTTTAAGATTTCAAATAAAATCGAGTTGATTGTGAACGTAAGTACAAAATGGTGTTTCATTTTATTTAATCCTATTTTCATTTAAATATACAGTGTAAACTCCACGTAACGTCACTCGATTTAACAACAAACTCCCTGAAGCGTCGAAATCACTTTGCTGTGGTTGGTTTAGCTTGTCTTCCATACAATGATACACTAATATAGCATTACACCCACTCTCAATAACGACAACAATTATTAAGTAATAAAAAGTATCTTGATAAGTTGCCAAAATTAGTAAAAGCTGCGCAGCTGTGTACGTTCTTTTATCACTTTATTATCCTAGCCCGTAATAAATTCGACTGTCGGCATCATGCACACCGAAATTTGTAAGAAATACCGAAATTTCTAAGTACTTCCTTTATCACCAAGATGCCTCACCGCCTCACCAATATCGCAAGATATGAATAAAATAAGTAAAAAAATACAACAAAATTACTGGTGCAGCAAAAGACGTCAGACAAAAATGACATACTTCTATCCATTTAAGGAAAACTCTCTATAACGCCATAAAATGCACAGTCCCTTTAGTGTCGTTATATAGAGTTTACACTGTATATAATTTAGCCTCGTTCGGGTCCATCACAGGTATATTCTAATACGTACTTTCGTAAAAGAGGTGTTGTAATTATACTAGTCTCCTTGGACGCCGGGTTTATGAAATAAGCGATAAAGCCGCCCATTGTTCGGCTTATTTTTATTACTGGAAATGTATTCATATTAAATTGTCTAGTTTTAATATGTGGTGACCAATAATGAGTTTTCACTCAGTAAGTCAGTGGTATTCTAGCCATTAATAAATGATTTATTATACCACGTGTATTAATAAGACGTGGTTGCAAACAATTATCGTTGAAGAGATGTAATTATGACCGAAATTGTAAAATTGGCCATCAAATTATCGATGAAATTTTAGTTCTGATTATGCTCCAATTTGTAAAAAAATATAATGCACTATATTTATGCCTAGTCTAAATATACAGGTACAATTTAATTGGCTCGGTAATTTTAAGTGGTTTTTATAAACTGGTAAATGTATTTTTTAAAAATTTTGTAAATAATTTGTATTTTAGTAAAAGGTAATATTAATTTATAAGTAACATTTTTGTCGATAAACAGAATTGCTCAGTTAGGTACGATAATTTTATGTATCATGTTTTGTATGAAAAATGTAATATACAAACTATGTTAAAAATATATTTTTGGAAAATTTCCTTAAGAATTTTGATTTCAATCCATCTTCACGTCTACAAAACCAGAGGAAAATAATTAACACTTCGTTACTTTTGCGGCAGCGAGCAGGGAAGTGATGTGGGAACTAAGTTGCGTTTACATACTCGAGCTGCCACTTCCGTCGCCAATTCACTGTTTGGTGCCCTCGTAATAAGCAGACTAAATATGATTTAAAGCAACTGACAACCACAACTGTTGGTCCTGGGAGCTTTTGACGGGAACTGAAAGCTGACGTTGTTCTGTGCACTTTTTATTTCTAAATATGTGTAAATTAAAATGAAATAATGTAACGCAGAGGTTCCCAAACTATTTTGGGCAAGAGACCCCTTTTCCAAGATCAACTGATATCTCAGACCCCATGCCCAAATTACTGTAAAAATCAAATTACTTACCAGTTTAAAAACTTTGCGCTTGGATAAGTAAGTAAACTTGACATCATTCTCTTATTACGATTTAACAAAATAAATAAACTGAAATTTCAGTAAATATCAAGTGTAATTAATAATAATTAATACAAATTACGACGACTTGCACGCTCGAACATATTATCTTATACGAACTTGTACACGCTTATCGATTTGTTGGGTTTTTTTAAAGTATAACAATGATACTTCCTATTAAAATATTAGTCATTCTTATAACAAGTTGGCAGACGTAACATGACTTATGCAGTATCTTGAAAGTTTCAAATAGAAACTTGTGTTCCTATTTGAAAATAAGGGTCGATTTTAGACCCTGGGAATCCAAATTCAACCCTAGGGGGTCGATATCGACCACTTTGGGAATCCCTAATATAAGGTATGCATTTAGCTGCTGAGTGGATAATCTTAGCGACCTCGCTTGGCTACAACATTTTCCTTCTTCAACAGTTAACAGCATATCCTGTTAGTTTTGCGCCCATCAACCAAATTGATTCAATGCGGTTGAATAATAGAAAGAAATCATTGTTATGGTTTCGTTTATGTAATCTACCTTTAAACTTAATGATAGTCCACTAATTATTTCAAGACTCTATCAACAAGAGAACAGCTAAGCCAGCATGTAAACACTAACTGCCTGCGATGCTGTCACAAAAGTATTTTGAGAATTATTTTTGATAGCACGAGCAGCAGCGGTAGTGACTGAATGTTCAGAAGTTCACAAGATACTCCATATAATAATCGTTTTACATGACATAAAAGTCAGTTAGTATTTGAAAATGTCGATATGTCATTTTATATTTTAATATACAAATGTTTGTAAAATTGGATATATTTTTAGTAATTATTTTAAATATGCTAATTAATTCAATAAACGGTGTTAGAAATAAAAATTTGTTTATCAATAAGAAAGGATTGGAGAAGATAGATTCATTGAGTGTAGGAATAATATTCTTTGTAGATTTGAACAATACTTCAAGTAATGATATCAATTTAGAGATCAAAAACGATCAATGTTGCTTGAAGAATGGTGCTAATATTGACTGTGAAACACTTGAATTGATCGGTTGTACTGACTCTATACCGGGAGGTAAGCAAGTTATATTTGTCTTAAAAAAAATATGTATATATATTAAATTAGAGTATAGTATTGTTTTCACAATCGTTCGTTCACGTAAAAGGTTTGGTCCTTTAACTATAGATCTCTAACGAAAGCATCAAGATATTTGTATTTTCATAACTTTCCACCACAACAAAAATTGGGTGGGGAAAGGGCACTATTTACTACTTTGGAAGCGAATATTTCGCCAGTTGACTGAAGCAAAAAGTTATTAGTTATAATAATTCAAATGTACAATAACAATAATTCTTTAACCTGCATTGTTTTTAGCCCTTAATTACATGTACTGCTACTCCCCCCATCTATTTTTTTTGTTTTCGTAATTTCACCATATCGTTATATCCTACTTCTTATCCATATAGACTCAGTTTTTTTTCTTATTGTTGAAGCACAACAAACAGGCTGACGGCTCAACTGCGATGGAAAGTAGTTACCGTCGCCTGTAACTCAAAGTTTTTATGGCTGCATACTCTAGACCAGGGGTGGTAGCCATCAAGTCGGCCAAATGCCCTACCACTTGGCTGTGGGTTGTTTTGTCGCCTCTTACGGCAGGCCGTTCCAACGCAGGAATTAGTATTATTTTACTATTCTTTTTCCGTTCCTGCACGGAGAAAAAGGTAGAATGTGTTGTTGTCAGTAGGTTCTAACAAATATGAATGTGGTATATATTATATAGACAGACGTACAGTAGCACCAAGAGACATAATAGTTTTATAAAGGTTCCGTCTTAGTAAACTCAAAAATGCTGCTTAAACAAACTATGGAACATTGAAAAGGACAATGAGCCTCCATCGCAAGATTGACATTAAGTACATCCAGACCAGGAATAAATCACTTACATATCAGACAAATATTTTACATCAGTTTGTGTTTGAAAGTACCCAGACAAGTAGACACACTATTAAGTTAGGTTTAAGACACCAAATCTATCTTCAACTTTGTGAAATGGTCGAGCCTTAAAGTGAACTCAAATATCACCGCTATACTAATGTTGAAATTATTGCAGGTACATCCAAAACTATCAATCTCGTAGCACCTATATTAGGATCTGTACAGCGTAAAGGATACTGTATAGCTCATATAGACACTTGGGGAGTAGATAAAAGAAAAATGAGAAATTCTATAAAACTCAACTTTGATATAAAACTTAAAGATTTTGATTCCAAAAAACCTATTAATATTTGCAGCACTGTAGATCAAGATCCATTAAATGACTGCAAACCTGTAGATTGCGATTTGAATTATAACGGATATAAACCATTATTTGATAATAAAACTAAAAGATGTGTGGCAGCTGTTGATTGTTTAACCAACACTAATAAAATTCTCAATCCTCATATCAATAAATGTGTAGATAGTGCTATTAATACACGTGATATACAATTTATTAAATCTCTATCCAAAAATCAAAGAAAAGCAAAAGATATACTAATATTAAGAAATACTAAAAAGCTTGCTGCCAGTGTTAACGATACACGATTAATTAATAAAAAGATTGATACAAATAATTTTAAAGAAGGTATAGAAATAAAAAAAATATCATTTTTGAAGAAAATGAAAGCTTATTTTAGCTGTAATAAATACACATTTAGTATACTAGGTTTGGTTATCTTCGTACAGTGTGTTCTAATTTGCTCAATGTTATATTTTTTCAATAAAAGTTGTGGTTGTCGCAAAAAGAAAATAGTTGAAAGGAAATATTTTAACTACAGACAAGACGCTTCTGTTACAACACCTTTAATTGATACTAGCAACATTGATACAGAGACCACAGACTATCAATATCTAAGCGAGTCTTCTGATATTGATAAGAAAATCAAGTGCTACAAAGCTTGTCAAAAAGAACGTAAAAACAACGTCAAATTAAGTCTATCCGATGACATCTTATCTAAATGCATAAGTAGAAGAGACTGGACTAAGCCAAGGTCTGAAACCATTCCTGAGTTGCCTAGAGAAGAAGATTTTAAAAAGTCTACAATGGTTACACCTGAAAAGATTGACGATATAAAAATCATTATTGAGAATAATATTGAACAATCAAAATCTAATGCTGCGATGGAGGGTAAAGAGATGACAACTGTCAAGAGTATTGTCAAAATTATTGAAGACAAAAATGTCACTCCAAATTTACAACGTGTCTCGTCTGAGAAGGAGATCAAATGTCATTCTTATAACTATAACGAGGCGAATTCGAATTTGACAGGCTTCAAACCAAGCATACATAGTAAAAATTTAGGGTTCTTTAATTCTGGTAAAGAAAAAAAAGGTACTATATCCATTTCTACAGAAAAGGGCGCTCAAGCGACATTCTCAAATGATTCTATAGACGATTTTCTCTCAGAGCGGGGTGTTGTATACTTAGCAGGTGAAAACATGTCAAAATACTCTTTTAGTTCATCGTCGAATCCGATCAAATCGTCAAGCACGTCAATATCAAGTCGCACCTCAAAAAATAATGTAGTCAAAAATGTTCTCTCTTTATTTAAACGAAAATCAAAAGTGACTTCATCAGATCCGATATTGAAGAAGTCAAAACAGAGTATTGACCTTGAACTGATACACATGTCTCGAGCGTCAGTATTTTCGTCAAGCAACGACACGGATTGTAAAGGATTTAAAAGACTGAAAGATTCAAGAACTTCACTTTAATTTATATGTTTAGTTTTATAATAAATATATATTTTTAATGACTACAGAAAAATAAAACAATACATTTAATCATATTCTATTAATGTTATAATTAAAAAGTTTATGAGGACATATATCTGTTACTCTTTCACGCAAAAACTAATATAACTTTTTTATCAGCATATCACATAGGGCATTGCTATATGTAGTATTCGTATTCCATGCTAGGGGCTATTAAACTAAGTTTAGCCGATTACAGTGATTTGCAGTATCGAATCTCTTATATGTAAGTTATTTTAAGAAGACAGCAAACTATGGAGAACAATTGCTGCAGTCGCACGGTGGGCAGATGGTAGACGTTGCTTCCGTAGGTACCGTCACGTACTTTTCCTTGCCCTGAAATAAATTTTAGTAAAACTAAGTTACTGGTTATATGTCTATACCCCTTAGAAAAGGAGAAACCTACTAAGGTAGTTGTCACTAGAATTTAAAATTACTGAAAAGTTGTTAAAAACAGGTAACACTTTGAGCGCGTTTCTTTTGTATCTCACAACGCCCAAAATGCTCCGCTAGCTGTTCCACAAGGCGACCGCGGTCGTTGTGATCGTGGAAAAAACAGCACTAATGACGTCATCATTTTCGATCACACTACGCTCACAACGACCCATGTCAAGAGGTGGGTCGAATAACCGTTCTACTTGGGTTTACGATTGTAACGCCGGCAAGCAACTGCAACGGGATAAATCGCGGTCGATGTGGGTCTCGTGTGTGGGGATAAGGAACCAGTTTGTACAGTTCTAGGGAACACTCTCCGAAATGTATCCGATAGAAGACAGATAGCCTAACAACCTTATGTCTATGCTCAAGACTGAATTTGAGCATTAAATAGATGGTAATTATCGATCAACCTCCTGGCTCTTTTCTCTTTATCTAATTGTACAGGAACATGATCTATAACACTACACTTATTCAGGGACCCAACACAGAGAGTGAGCGTGGTCTAACATTGTATATATTCCAAATAATTAAAACTAGCATAGTGTAATGACCACTTGACTAGTCAAGCGTGGTAGGCAAGTGACACGGAATAATATACGTATTTTTACAATGTAGATAGATAGATAACACTTTAATGTACACAATTACAGAAAACTTACGAACTAGTATTATTCTAATTGTGTGAAAAGGGCGGTCTTATCGCTAAAAAGCGACCTCTTCCATACAACCCGTACATAATATACCATATGCTAAAGGTGAAGGAAAATGTAATGAAACATGTACATAAAGATAACTGATGTGTCAAACCCGCCAATCCGCCTGAGATAAGTGGTGGGTTAAATATTGCCCGTTCCCATGGGAAGGTCTGAATTTACCAGTGGGACATTAATGACATTATATTTATACACGCTAGGACAGGCCTGAAATTATGTGGTATATACCCTATTTCTATTATTACTACCGTAATAATGTCTCAAAATGGCAAGCATATTTTTGTGTCAATCTGAAGCGCCACTTGCGACAGTCTCAAGAAATGATATTGTTACATGCCGTCAAAGATAAACGTACAGCTGCCTGTCGTAAGCGCAGTTTATTGTCTTCTCGGATTTAGGAATTCTTTTGTTTTGAATTTTTAATTAAGAAAAACATGCAATTGTTTTTCTACTTGTTTTATGACCATCATTAGCGTCGAACTAATCCTTATTGTTATTATTTTCGACTTTGCTGGCCGTTCGCAGGTGTGCAAATTACTATTTCTCGGAAACTTAGTGCGCGTAACCAATTTTTTTTGTATTGTATAGTTAGTATAAGACAATGCCCGAATGGAGGGGTGGGGCAGTCAAGCGACGACTACGAGACGAGTAAGACGTTTGTAGTACTCTCGATTAGCGATATAGACGACGGACTTTGCGCGTGTCGAATTGCATTGAATCGTGCAGTGTGAACTGGTTGCATCCAGCTCATAACAATATTATACTCGTGTTAAACACTCACTGGCCGTGGGGCAATAATATAATATGTGGGAATAGGAAAGTGCCTACATCTCTCCCTGTCACACTTGCAGGCCTAATAGGATGCAATGTAACACATAAGTATAGTGTTCATATTAATTCTATCAGAGTGTGGTTATCGATAAGTGACGCACTGCACGTGTCTTACCATAGTGCACTGATGATTTGTAACGTCGTCGGTAGCGTGTGTTTAACACGACTATAGTATAAGTACTGTAACTATTTTGGTTCACTGGGACTCTCGCAAACAGCACATTCACCATCAATTCACTCACAGTACATGTTAAGACGCATATTTGAATTTTTTAGATAATTTATTTAAAAACACAAATATGTTAGTGGTTACGCGAATTGGTAATTGTTTACTTATACCCTTTGATGTAAAACCACAATGATGGGCAATATAGCTGCATAGAACACAGGGAAATAGAGGCAGTTATATGAAGGAAGGATTGCACAGTACCTTTGTGTAGCGAAGCGATGATTTTTCCTTGTTTCTTAGTAGTTATCATGTCACCCACAAATGTTCGATTTGCACGAATACACGAAAAATTGGTAATATATTCGAACGATGCGTACGCGTTGCAGTTCGATAGCAAAAGGTGAACCTTTGAAGGTAACCACTATTGCGATGCTGTAGACTTCGCACGCCGTCTCCTTTCTACCGCACGCTAAGGTACGTACAGGAGAGGAAAAAAAGATAGGAGGTGGTTTTACATGATTTAAATGTATTACCATTCGTTCCGTTCCTTTAAGAATTTTGAATATAACTTACTCGCAACCAGTTAGTGTTCTAACAACGTATAATATTTGTAATTTTCTTTTAAAACCGATACGTAATCGACCTTGGAAAGTTATCGTTATCGTCAGCCATTTGCAGTCCACTGCTGGACGTAGGCTTCCCCAAGGCGACGCCATTCATCCCTGTCCTCTGACCTCCTCAGCCAGCGCCTACCGGCGACCTTGCATTCGGTCCATCGGGCTGGAGGGTAACACTAAGTTTACCGAGACGCGATCTCCTGCGGCAGACGTGAACGGCCCACTGCCACTTCAACTTGCTAAGTTTGCGAGTTATGTTGGTTACCTTGGTACTCTTACGGATATCCTCGTTTCTAATTTTATCCATAAGAGAAACACTCAACATAGCTCGCTCCATAGCCTTGTGGGGGATATAGACGTATTAAGTACCCACCTCACATTTATTTGTTCACCGTCTTGTCGGATGCACAACCAAAAGGAAACAATAGTTTGAACCACTCTTGTATATTACACTTAAATACAATATTAAATAATTGATAGAAGTATAATATTTATAATTTAGATGAAAATGAGTAAACTGTTTTGGTCGGTGTGGTATATGGTCGGTGGTTTTTGTTTTCTCTCGTAAAAAATTTCGTTGTTATATATTATATGTTTTTCGGTTGAGCCACTCGCGGCGCTGGTGCGCCTGCGCATTAAACAGGCTTAAACAACTTGTAACTTGTTGGAAAGTTATGGTCCACTACAACACGAGGTGATATAATTTCGCCACACTATTATAAGTTTAGGTTTTTAATATGAATAAGGAGTATATACACATAATTTATGTATTACTAAGTTCTTTAATTATTCTAATATGCATATGTCTTAAAAATATAATTGAATTCGTACAAATAAAGTATACTTTTGAGACGATATGCTCCGTTTCGGCCAATAGTGTGGCGCCAGTCAAATACGACACAAAAACAAAGTGACAGTAGGCTGTGTAATGATAATAACAGAATATAGGAGATAGACAGACGGGTTGCCTGGAAGAGATTGCTTCTTAGCGATAAGACCGCCCATTGTGCACATTTAGAATATTGTTAGGCTATAAGTTTTTCTGTGTTTTATGTAATGGTGTACAATAATGTGTTCTCTATCTATCTATCTATAGTGGTTGAATAACTTGCCTTGATGTTAGGAAAATGAATGTTTCCTATTAACTTGAATTTTGTTAAAGGAGCTCTTGTAACGCAGATGCACTGAAAAATTTTAATATAATAAATAAGAAAAATTCAAGTGTCTGATTAGATTTTTTTTATAGCTGGAGTCGTGGTAGCGTAATGACTAGCGCACGCGTCCCAAACTCAAAGGGCGCGGGTTCGATCCTGGCCGGAACGCATGCACCACTTAGTCAGTTTTCTGATCTAATGTGCATATTGTTATAATTACCACGTGCTAATAACGGTGAAGGAAAACATCGTGATGCAACCTGCAGATCAAGATAACCGATATGTCAAAACTGCCAAGCCGCCTTGAACAAGCGTGGCGGGTATACTGTCCGTTCCCCCTATAATGGGAAGCCCGAGCCCAGCAGTGGGACATTTATGGGCTGATATTATATTTATATATAGCTGGAGTACAGCAGACAGGCTGACGGCCTCCATGATGGAAAGCGGTTACCGTCGCCTATGGAAGTTTGCAACACCAGAGATGTTACGGCCTCGAAGAAATTAACTAGATCTGCTATACCCCACCTGCGGTGGCTGAACTTTTCTGAGTGATCCGTCTGATGCGCTATATATGCTATATACCGTGTGGTGGTACGATTATCGTACTCAAAAAAATTTGGAAGAATAAGTACTTGATATGTTTCAAATTGACACAAAATGAAATGTTACACAGAAGGCAGAATAATAAGCTAAAGTGCTAAGTGAATGCTAATATCTGAAGATAGTTATCTTCTACGAGATGTGAGTCGTAGTTATGGAAGGTAGAGATAAGACTACCATATTACATAGATATGAAATTGAAAATATGTCCAGCTGAAACTAGAGTTTCCAAATACGAACCACAATTGCGCGAGCGCGGCTTACGAACCGCTACGATATGAATTAAAAATTGATGCAGTACTATGAAATGAATAAAATGCCAGCATGGAAAATCCCAATTATTTACGTAGTCTAAAATAGTTTAGATAGATAGATAGATAACACTTTATTGTACACCATTACAGAAAACTTACGAACTAGTATTATTCTAATTGTGTACAAAGGGCGGTCTTATCGCTAAAAAGCGATCTCCTACAGACAACCCGTGGCAGGAATATTTCTGATTATACATATTCAAGATATAGTAATAAAATGCAACTATTTAAACATAATAAATATATAGTTATATGCAATATAATACTAATTATATAAAATTACATATCATTATATTGCAGATAGAATTTACTGACCATGCTCTTAAATGTTATTGAAGATTTTGCTTGTCTGACAGCAACAGGCAATGAATTCCAAAGTTGGACAGCCTTGACCGTGAAAGAGTTATTGAAAAACGTTGTATTATGAATAGGAGTAATAAGTCTATGTTGACTGGAAAAGCGTAAATTGTGAGAGCAAGAAATAAATTCGAAGCGTTCTTTAAGGTACTGTGGAGTAGTAGGGATGAATAAAATACTATAAAGCAATGAAAGAATGTGATTATCCCGGCGAAAACGAATTGGTAACCATTTGAGTTTTTTACGAAATTCAGAAACATGGTCATACTTGTGTAACCAAAATATGAACCTTATAGAAAAGTTTTGGAGACGCTCAAGTTTAATGAGTTGTTCTTGAGTTAAATCTAGATAGCTGGCGTCGGCATAATCAAGTATGGGTAAAAGTAGCGACTTTGCAAGCTTAATTTTGGTGGCGATGGGCAGGAAGTTTTTCAGCCTCCAAAGTGATTTGGAGGAGAGAAACAACCGCCGACTCAACTCCATTATATGGGGTCTCCAGGACAGTTCACTATCAAATATAACTCCAAGGTTTTTGACCTTATCACTGACTTATAAGCTTTCCATCAAAAAGAAAACTTGTATACAGGTCCAGTCAAGTTTAGTAAATATTGTGATTTTTTTATTAATAAAAAACCAAAGCGGAAAATTTTCGGTCTTTGTTTATATTTCTATTTCACTCTAATATTTATCGCAACCACCCTTATTATCCGCGTGGACATTTCTTCGAAACAGATGATACCTACTCTATACATCTACCCTCCATATTTGTAGTATATCCAAACAATAGAACGATCATGAGAAGATAAGATAAAAAACACTTACCCCTGGCTGAAAAAGCAACAATAAATAAAGATAGTAAAATGAAATTAATATTTTTTTAAGCTTTCGGCCACTTTCAGTTGCCGTGATCACGGAAGACAAAGATGTCAAGTGTCAATGTCAAGTGTCAATGTCAAGTGTCAATGTCAAGTGTCAATGTCAAGAGTCAATGTCAAGTGTCAATGTCAAGTGTCAATGTCAAGTGTCAATGTCAATTTGTTAGTTATAAGTTAGTAGGCGCAGTAATGAAATGGCTGATCACTGTGCTAAGGAAGCCGTCTCTGGTGTAAACAAATATGACAAGGTATTTCTTCGGGATCTGACAGCCCTCGCTAAACCCCGAATGTTAAACTCTTGGAATCTGTAGTGGTAAGCTTCTCGACAAGACGCAGGAAGACACTTGAAACCTTCAACCTATTCTCCCCTCCAAACCATGGTTTTATCTATACCGCAAGCTCCCTAAAAAAGTGGTTTCTGCCATAATTCGTATCAGACTCGGCCATATCTGCACACCAGATTTCTTGGCGAAAATTCGAGTCCGTGACCATTTCCTTTGTAAGTGCGGCTTAGACGAGGGCACTTTTTAACACATCTTTTTTACTGCCCAAAAGATATTACTCCACTCTGATATTTTACCAGGAGATTTCCCTCGCTCTGTCAACATACATTTCCTTTTAGCACTGGCCAATAAAAAATCTGTCAATAAATTGTTACGAGCTACAGGACTCGAATTAAAAATGCCGTTGGAACTACTATAGAATTTATTAGAACTGTACAAACACGTATAAAACAAATGCAAATAAAACTGGATGCAGCCAGTTAACACTGCACGATTTAATGCAATTCGACACGCGTAAAATCCGTCGTCTATATCTCTAGTCGAGAGTACTACAAAAGTCTTACTCGTCTTGTAGTCGTCGCTTGACTGCCCGCCCCTCCATTAGGGCATCGTCTTATACTAACTACACAGTACAAAGAATTTGGCCGCGCACACTGAGTTTCTGAGAAATAGTAATTTGCACACCTGCGAACAGCCACAAAGTCGAAAACATAACAATAAGCATTAGTTCGACGCTAATGATGGTTGTAAAACAAGTAGAAGAACAATAGCATGTTTTTCTTAATTGCAAATTCAAAACACAAAGAATGCCTTAATCCGGGAGGAAGAGAATAGACTGCGCTTACAACAGACAGCTGTGCGCTTATCTTTGACGGCATATAACAATATTATATAAATTTATAATTATAAATAACATTTATTTATAAGGTAGTTAGATTAACTCTGTTTATGTTGTGTTGTCCCTAGGTTTACAGAAGTCACAATTGGAAAAAAAACTGACCAAATGTTTTTTGACCTGCTGTTGCCAATAGCCCACACCTGACATTCTCTGATACTGTAACATTGGCTGAATCAGCACCAGAATCGTTGAAGCCAAATCGCCAAAAATAGAATAGAATAGAAGTTAGCAGGCTAAATAAAACTTTAACAATACTCATTAACATTAGCGCGCTTAAAACTGTTAAAACGTAGTTTAATTATGTATAATAGTCGCGAAAATTAAAAAAAAATACAGTAGAACCTCTTTAACTCGAACTTGAAGGGAGTCGCCAAAAATTCGAGTTTTCGACTTATGGAGGATTTCGAATTAAGCGAATTTTGTAAGAAAACATTCGACTTGTAGAGGTTAAGATTTATTCAAATAATCGAGTTGTAAAGGTTGTAAAATCAAATATTGCTGTATTCGAGATACAGAGGACCAATGTATTATGAATGTATATGTATTTTATATAATTCGATACAAGTTTGATACACGATTATTTATTTTAATTTAGAAGTAACGTACTTATTGTTGGTTTTATTAAAATATATTTATTTGTTTTATATCAAGAACAGAGCGCCATCTGTGATCGTATAGTGTGTTACATTTTTTGCTGGACAATTGCAATTCTTTACTGTTTTCTTCTATGTTGAAAAAGTTATGAATGCATGAAATTAATTATAATAATATTCTCTATTTTGCCAGAGGGTAGTACAAAAGTTGTTACAGTGATTTTTTTTTTTGCTGTATGAATTCAGCAGACAGTCTCACCTGATGGAAAGCGGTTACCATCGCCTATGGACATTTGTAACAATAAAAGTACTGCCGCTCTCTAAAGGGAGACTGGAACCTAGCTACTTGTGCCGGAACTTACGGTTGTTACGGCAGCATGCGCCATAAACCTACCACTTGGCTATGGGTTGTTTTGTCTCCTCTTACGACAGGCCGCCCCAACGCAGGAAATTGTATTCTTTCTCCGTTCCTGCACGGATATTATAATATGGTTATTATGTGCTTGCTATACAGATATTCTACTATTTTCATGGTGTGCAAAAAACAAGTCTAAAGTAATTTAATATATTTTATCTTTTATCTTTATTTATTTTTATATTATTAACATTTTTGTCTTTCTGTAATATATCTATATTTATATTTGCAACTATAATATATATGATATGTTACTTACTTTCTGTTGAAGGATTTCATGAAAGAAAATAAGTATAATTTAATTTTCATGTTAACGGTTTTTAAATGCTTAATTTTATTTTTATTTTGTTAAATTTTAATAATTTTACGAGCTACAGGACTCGAATTAAAAAATGCCGTTGGAACTACTATAGAATTTATTAGAACTGTACAAACACGTATAAAACAAATACAAATAAAACTGGATGCAACCAGTTCACACTGCACGATTCAATGCAATTCGACACGCGCAAAGTGCGTCGTCTATATCGCTAATCGAGAGTACTACAAACGTCTTACTCGTCTTGCAGTCGTCGCTTGACTGCTCGCCCTTCCATTCGGGCATTGTCTTATACTCACTACACAGTACTAAAAAAATTGGCCGCGCGCACTGAGTTTCCGAGAAATAGTAATTTGCACACCTGCGAACGGCCACAAAGTCAAAAACAATAACAATAAGGATTAGATCGACGCTAATGATGGTTATAAAACAAGTGGAAAACCAATAGCATGTTTTTCTTAATTACAAATTCAAAACGCAAAAGAATTCCTAATCCGGGAAGACAATAACCTGCGCTTACAACAGGTAGCTGTGCGCTTATCTTTGACGGCATGTAACAATAATTATAACAGTAATTTTGTCCGTTACGTTTTCACGGAAAAACTACTAGAACATTTTTATAAAGTTCGGTATGTAGGTAATTTCAATATCAAGGATAGATAGATACATGATACTTTTCACCGCGGAAAAGAGAATAATTTTGATACAATGTGGTCTGTATGTCTGTTACGCTTTCCCGGAAAAATTGCTGGCCGATTTGTTTGAAATTCAGTAAATAGGTAGTTTCAATACCGAGGATAGAAATGGGATACTTGTCATCCTGGAAAATAACAATATACTTTTTGGAAATCGGAAAATAAAAAAAATACTTTTTGATCTTAACCCTTCGGTAAACGTATATAGGGTTACACTAACTATGATTTTCTTTTGCATTTCGACACATATTCATGTAGTGACATACAGAAGTGTAGTTTTTTCGGAAAATAACTACAACACATGAACGGACATGAAGGTTTTATATGGGTACAGTTTTGTCAAAATATTTATGAAACCCTAAAAACATACCGTCGAAATTTTAAAACCATACTTACAGTTCTTGGCTAAAATAGTAATAAAACATAATAATTTTAAACTGCTGCCATAGTATTAAGGTCATAACTCATCAGAGCCACCTGAATCCCCACCACCACCGAATCGTCTCACTCGCAAATTGTCCACGCGCGGACGGCGAGTTAACCACTCGGTGATAACCTACTGCTCGGAATGTTAAAAACTATCAGTTGAAACTAAATTTGTTATTTGTTCAGTTATCAAAAGAGTAAATTTTATGACGTTTTTTAATAAAATTATTTTTATTAAAAATAGCCATGAACACTTCGATTAGCAAGCTATCATAGGCGTGTTTATAAATCAATATAATTTAATAAAGAATATGTCTCATCTGGTTATCAGATTGGGCGAAGGTCTTCCATCTTCAATGTCTCTTAGACTTATTAATTAGAAACAATTATTAAATAAAGCAATACACTACAAGAGTACAACACTACCCTCCTCATAGCAAACACATTATAATTAATTGCAAATGGCGGTTTCGAGAAAAGCACGGTAAACATATCTTTAGATATCTAAAATCTAGAAAGAAAAAAAATCAAGCTTTATGTATAGATTAGCACCCTGGGGTACCATTTCTACAAAAAATGAGAAACCCAAAAATGTGGATTACTGGAAGCACAATTAGTAGGGCAGAATAATTCGTTGTCTTATTTTGTACTTCCCTCACGGCGATTGCGACCTGGGATCTTGTCAGTGGTGGGTCACTCGATACAACGGGCTAACCAACACAGACGTACCACTTTTTTTTTTTTTTTTTTCGGAAAGCATGTAAAACATTCCGGACTTGTCTGGGCCCCAAGTGGGGGATGGCCAATTGCAGAGTGATTTTAAAACTCCGCACAGACGCGAATGAGGACTTACAGGCGTTCCCAATTACCTCGCTAAACCTAAACCTGTGCTCCTTTGACACGCGTGGATTGGAACGATATGGGATCTGGTATACGTAGAGCGGCGAGCGCCCAGGTCGCCGACATCCTCCAGGTCGCCCAGACGTCGGGCAACCTGAAGGGCGCATACGTGCGCCGACTGAAGGAGGCTGCGACCCGGCTGTCGGACATAGTCGACACGCTGGTGACGCGGAATCCAGAGTCGGAAGCCTGGAGACTCGGCAACGAGAACTCCAGGCTGCGCGCCGAGCTCGGCGCCTTGCGGGAGGAGAACCTCTCCTACCGTAAGGAGTTCGAGCAGATGCGGAAGGCCATGAAGGCCCCCGCTGCGGATGCGGCCCCGGTTCCCGCTGTAACGGCGGAGCCGGGTCCCGTGCCCGCTAAGCGGAAGGCCAAGGCCGCCGCGGCGGAAAAAGTCCCGGCCCCCGAGCCGGGGCCTAGCTATCCGCCGCGGTCCCCAGAACGGTGCCGGCTACCGCCGTTGTGGCGGAGCCGGTTCCTACATCAACCGCTGCGCACACCGGTGTGGATTATGATATGCTCACGCATATCATCGCCCGCACGGTTTTAAAACTCCGCAAAGACGTACAGGCGTTCCCAATTGCCGACGAGTGGAAAGGGGGTACCTTTCGCTAAACCTAAACCTGCGCTCCTTTGACACACGTGGATTGGAACGATATGGGATCTGGTATACGTAGTTACTTACTACCATCATATCGCTCCATGCGCTATATGGCCAACCCGGATTGGCTAAGGTGTTTTCCATAGAGGAACATAGGTTTAACCCAGCTGCACTGCGCCTAGTTGCAGTCGGACCTCTGAGGTGGTATCACGGGAGAAGATTCTGCGCGTATCTGCGTCTACGAAGGCCAGTCTGACGGCGTCCGGAGATCGCATGCGCAGACCTTTCCTTCTCTCTCTCGGTGACCTCCTTTTGGGTCATTATTAACTCGCTAAAGACCGAGACCGCCTTTCACACCACTTAACTTACTTCAACCCCCTCTGTGGGCAATCGCAGGATGCATTAGTACATGTTTAATTTATATTTAAAATTAATACTTACTCTGGTCTGAAATATGTTTAAGATATGTCATTTTCAAGTGGGGCTCGTAAACTTTCAGAAGAGTCCATAGGGTCTCTTCTGAAACTACGGGCCATCAACAAATTACGTCCTCCCCCGTCCTTGTCACAGTTGGTCACATTCGAGACACTTCTCTCTCACTAATGTGACATCACATATTTTGCAATTTTACATCAAGGAATTATTAAATTGAAACAGTAGTTCCGTAATTAGCTTAGATATAGTAAGTACATTTTGAAATGTGACGTCACGAAATTTAGGACCCCTCCCACCCCTTTTCATACTATGTCACACTTCGTCGACCCCCCTCTAGCGTGTGACGTAATATGTGGATGGTCCCCATACGAAATAGCGAAAAAAATTCAACCACAAGGTAGCGTGTTCAGATCACGTCGGGGTCACCATTTGAGGGGTGTTAGGGATGTGATGATGTGGTTGTCCGTTACGTCCGTTGAGCGGTGTACAGGTTAATAAAAGATAACTTTCATCGTACACTTTTAATCAAACACTCTCATGTTGTTTATAGTTCAGAAGGATTTAGGTAAGGGCAAGCAGCAAGCGCGAAAACCGACTTCTGTACACGAGCACGAAGGTCGTGTGCCCGCGTTGAAGGCGTGTGTCGGACTGCGTTCCGATTCGTCCCGAACTGTCGTTCGGTTTTTGTTCAAATGGTGTTTACGCGCCAAAAGAATCGGCGGGAACGTTGCGAGCCCGCGCTGTCACAAAACGGCGGGCTGTTTTACTTGCTACAGATTAATATTAGTTTCGCGCTTGCGTGCTTGTTTATGATGTTGGCATTATTGTCGCCACACTGGTATTATTATATTTTTGAATAAACAATTATCCTAACTAGATGCTTGCTTTCAAGCCAGGATTCGAACTCATGTCATTTGCGTCGCTCGCGGCTTTTTTATGTGGGCTAAAACTCGTTCAATTATTATTTTTTGAGAGCATGGCTTTATACGGGTATGAAGCATGGACAATGACACAAAGAGATCGTGATAGATTAGAAGCATTTGAAATGTGGCGTTGGAGACGTATGGAGAGAATAAGTTTGAAAGAAGAGAACACCAATAAAGAAGTACTGGATATGATAAAGGAGAAACGCACAATTTTAAAAACTAAATAAGGGGGAGATGTTTGGCCATTTGTTACTATACAGGGGCGGATTTAGAAATTTGCCGCCTGTAGCCTATTCAAGTTTTGCTGCCCCTACCGACCTGTACAAATCGATACCCTAATTAGTTCACAATCAAATTATTTAGATACTTTTGTGTTAGTGGGCTTGTAACTTTATTATTAGTATATAGTCTTATTAAACTGATTTCTTTCTCCGTAATTTGAAAACTATTTAAGATATATATAAAAATTGGCCTCAAACTTGCCGCCCCTCCAAAATCTGCCGCCCTAGGCTCCAGCCTACTCAGCCTACTGGTAAATCCGCCACTGCTACTATACGACCCATTCTTATGCACGTTAATCGAAGGCAATGTAGAAGCAAGGAGAGGGAAGGGAAGACCAAGGCGAGCATTCATGGATCAAATAAAAGAAAAAGTGGGTGTAATGTCGTACATAGAAGTAAAACTACTGGCCCATAATAGAGTAGATTGGAGGAGGCTCCACCGACAAGAGCATAGCTCTTTAATAGATAGATAAAATAAATATTACCAAAATAAATATTTCGTGATTGAAACTAAAACTTGGTTTGATTTTTCAAACATAAGATAAAAGTTATTAGTCGAATAAATTATAACCTGAGTAAATTCAAAAGTGAAACCATTCAACTGTTATTCATGTCAGTGACCTAATCTTTTCATGTTAATAATTTATTCTATGAATAACTTTTATCTGTTGATTGCAAAATCGACTCTTATAATTAAATAAAATATTTCAAAACTTACGAAAGCCTAGAAAATTGTTAATTAATTATTAACTTATTTTATAAACATTAATATTAATACTAAATAATATTACTCTTAATAAAATATAGTTATAAAATCTTTTTAAAATTGACTTCAAATAAAACAAATGAAATATGATATTATTGTATTTAATTAAGTGAATATGATTTATTTTTGTAAAAATCTTAAATATGAAACTAGTTGGTATATAAATAATAAAATAAATATTCATTTTTTAATGACGCCTGTCAAATGTGTAATAGCAATAACTTTCCACGCAAGAATTGCGCACATCCTCTTACGAGGCACCGCGAGTACTTCCCGAATTTGTTTTGCCTGCGTGCATGTGTACGTGCATATATGTATATTTTCTAATAACGCCCAGTGGGCACGGGTCATCTACTTATTTATAAATTTAATAAAACTACTTACTGTCAGCTGTAAATTGATTTAAACAAACAATACATAATAACTTCATATACCTTAAAGTAATATATACATGCAAATTCTATTATAAAAAAAGTATATCATACCCAACTCTGAAAAGAATTAAATAATTTTAATTAAGTGCTAGTTTTTGTGTTTGTAACGGCTGGTTATTTGAATCCAATAATTTAATGGGTAAGTTCTTGGCGGCTAGGCTTGGAGCCGGTTTAAAACGAATGAATGCTTTTAATCGTTTATAACCGGTTTTAGTCAACTATATCATTTAGTGTGTAAACCTTAAAAATAGTTATGTAAACCCGCATTTAACAGTTTGTTCCGCGAGAATTACTTTATCTATATGACAACTGTTTAAAAACATATGTTTCTGTGCAACTGAACACTTGTTGTACCAGATAACTACACTTTGACGGTGTGTATCAAGCCGTTCAAACCCGGTTTATTAATCAAAACCTAATTAATGAACTTTTCTTACCGAAAACCATTTGATTGGGGTTAAAGTTAGAACAAAACTGAAAAGTTCCTATCTACTTAGACAATAACCGGGTCGAGTTTTTAACCGGTTTTCGAGCCCTACTTTGCAGTCCGCTCACAACGGAGGCTTCGGTAGAGGTGGCAAACGATATTTGGCTATGAAAGCAGACAAAAAACAGTTCTCATTTAATCAAAAACATCCCATATCTCAAGGAAGGTGGAGAGGAGCACACCGTTGAGGCGACTGCAAAGTTTTATAACCTTCTTACTAAATACATTGTCGAAAAAAAAAGTTATGAAATGGTTAATTTAAAACATTTTCTACTTTAATATCTAATTTCAGATGTTCCTTAAGTTGACTAAGACTTTTTTATGGCTTGAGTTCAGCAGCAGGCAGACGGCCCACCTGATGGAAAGCGGTTACCATCACCTATAGACATTTGCAACATCAACGGTGTTACAAATGCGCTGCTGCTCTCTTAAGGGAGACTGCAGCTTGGCCACTAACACCGGAACACAACTCAAGGTTATTATGGCGGCATACTCTAGACTAGGGCTGGTAGCCATCCAGACGGGCAGATACCCTACCCTACCACCTGACATTTACATTTAAGTAAGCATAATTAAGTAATTAAATGTATAAACCGTGGTGTTTAAAGTACAAAAATGATCTAAGCAAAAACAAGTTATACTTTTTATACAGAAAGTTGGGATACTTTGAAAGGAATATAGATCCAAAGAATAGGCAATATCATTACCTCACTCTGTAAAATTAAGAATAAATAAAAGATTATTATAATTTATTCCTAGTTCTGTATTTGTAAACTGCATAATAAAATACAACATAAATCGGCCAAGTGCGTGTCAGTCCATGCATTTCTGTTCTATTCTGTTCGGCGATGGCTCCAACGCTTTAACGTGCGTTGATTTTGCCAATGTCGGAGTGACTATTAGTAGTGAGTATTATTTTACAAGTCCATGCATATTGACGTGTTACGAAGAGGTGACAAGCGAAAAACTTCGAAATTAACATTTTACTTAAAGGCTCTTTATATCAATCACTATTTAGAACGGGATAGGAGGAGGATTTGTATTTATGTATGTTTGTAATGAATAAACTTAAATTTTTATCCGTGCAGGAACCGAGAAAGAATACAATTTCCAGCGTTGGGGCGGCCTGTCGTAAGAGGCGACAAAACAACCCACAGCCAGGGTATTTGCCCGACTGGATGACTACCACCTCTGGTCTACAGTATGTCGCCATAACAACCTTGATTTTTATTCCGGTATTAGTGACCAGCTCTCTCTTAAGAGAGCAGCAGCGCATTTGTAGCACCTTTTGGTATTGCAAATGTCCATAGGTGATGGTAACCGCTTTCCATCAAGTGGCCCGTCTGCCTGTCCGCTGAACTCAAGCAATAAAAATAAAATAAAAAACTCAAAGACTACTGGACTAATTTCAAAAATTCTTTCACCGTTAGAATGCTTTTTTTTGAGGCGGAGGAAATGCATTTCGCACACTACCGGGTCCTTTATTAGGAATTAGACCAAAGCGACGAGAGGTGACACCACGAATGGGCACCAGAGACAAATCGCCGGCTTGCGTGGAGACTCGACTATTCAATACTCCACTAAAATCACCCTCCTCCCATGTGCAGGAAGAGCGTGAGACTTAGAACGTAGTTACGCCCACGCTGATCCTAGCGCATCAGTGCTTTAAAATGACCCGGGAAAGGCAAACTCACTTTGTCAACAGGGGTGAAGATTCCTCTGCTCCCTAGATGCTAGAAGAGATCTTGCGCATATATACGCCTCCGGGACCCAGACTGACGTCGGTACCCGCGAGACGCATGCGCACCTCTCTCCCTTTCTCGTTCTGCGGCCTCTTTTTGATACATTACTGCCTCGCAGAAATTGGCCGCTAATCAACGTGCCACTCAATGATCGTCGCTATGCAGCATGGCTTGCACGAAACTGCCCAGCGCATCGATCGGACCTACGAGGGTCTCGAGTTCATATCTCTTCGGTGCCCAAGCTGCGCACTCGACCAGCGTATGAAACGCAGTGTCTAATGCCCCACACTGGCGACACTGCGGGGAAGGCAGGCAGCCCGTGATTCAGATACTTATCGAAGCACCCATGCCCGGTAAGTAGCTGCGTCATCCTGCAGGTCAGGGTACCCGTGTTTCCGCGAGAGCCATCGCAACAGGTGCGGGTCGATTAGAAAGCTACATTGTCCCTGAGTAACCATAGGCTATATTTATTACAAGATAAAATTAGGAATCCCTACTAAAACTTCAATAATTTAACCTGAGGTGTAAAAAAAGGTAAAAACTAGCCATAAACCTGTACTGTTTCTGTGTATTATAATAAATACGATTATAATAAAGTAATATATATATTACAAAAAATCGCTTCTTCTCGTTGTAGATTCAACTCAACCTGTCAAAACAAATGACGCGTTTCATTACCAACTATTATAGAACATCTTATGTTACATATGGTTATTGACGATTTTAAGTTTAAGTTTTGATATCTACAGAATTTACGCAAAATATTAGGCTAATATTGCATAGTATCACGTCGAGCGAGCCAGCCTTAAAGTCTAACAGAACTCTATGGCTGACACGTCCATAAAACGTTACGAAATTGTTCGTTTTTTTGCATGAGTTCAGCAAACAGACAGACGGCACACCTGTTGGAAAGCGGTTACCATCGCCTGTGGACAATTTGCAACACTTGTGCTGCCTCTCTCTAAAGAGATTGGAGCCTGGCCACTAATGCCGGAACACAACTCAAGGTTGTTATAACGACATACTTTAGACTAGGGGTGGTTGCCATCCAGACGGGTAAATATCCTACCATCTGGCAGTGGGTTATTTTGCCGCCTCTTACTACAGACCGGCGAGTCGCAGGAAATTGTATTCTTTCTCCGTTCCAAGTACTCAATCATATTGCTATTTAATACTACTCTTATTATATTCAGAATCATTATATTTATTTCTCTATTTATTTTCTCTCCCATACCATCCTATTTGAAACAGACTTTAAGAGCTGTCATCAAGACAGTGATTGCAGCACCATTCTACCAAGTCAAATTTCCGTAGGATTCGTCAAACGTAAGATTCTGTTTCCGCCAAAATGAATTCGGAACCCTAAATATTGCTAAATAAGACATAATTAAGTTACCAGACCGATTAACCTAGATTAAACAGACTTGTTATTTCTTTGTTGCTTAATTAACTTTTTCTATACTTACTAGTAATTTCTGAAATATTAAGCATATAATTAAACAGAAATTAATAATGTATATATATATCGCAACGAGCGGCTAAAATATCATGTGTTAAAACAGTTTCGTGATTATGAGATATGTGGCCATGTTCGAGTCGGACTCGGGCATAGAGAGAGTTCCTCTGTAAATATAATGACATACAATATTGTTCTTTAATAAATTATTGCTTTAAAGCTATCCGTGCAGGAACGGAGAAAGAATACAATTTCCTGCGTTGGGGCGGCCTGTCGTAAGAGGCGACTAAACAACCCACAGCCAGGTGGTAGGGTATTTGCTCGACTGAATGGTGACCACCCCTGGTCTAGAGTATGCCGCCATAACAACCTTGAGTTGTGTTCCGGCATCAGTGACCAGGTTCCAGTCTCGTTTAATAGATCAGCAGCGCATTTGTAGCACCTTTGGTGTTGCAAAAGTCCATAGGTGACGGTAACAACTTTCCATCTAGTGGGCCGTCTCTGCCTGTCTGCTGAACTCCTGCAATAAAAAAAGCTTAGTATTTTTTTAATACATTTTGGTCACTTTTTAGTAGCCGTGATCACGGAAGTCAATAGATTGTTACACGAGAGATGAAAGTGACCTATTTAGGCATGAGATAATTCGAGTGCCTAAATAGGCCTTTCACCCGAGGTTAACACTGGTTTTCATTTCGAATATTAAGAAAGTAAAAATAATAACAACCGATTAGTTTAAACAAACAACTACATACTTCTGTAATGAAATCAGGCGTTAAATCCATGTCACAATCAGATGAACTCATTTAATACGTCACCCATGAAACATGAAGTAACTTTCTTTTTCTGTGGCATTCTACCAGCTAATATTTTTTTGTCACTTATAATAGTAAATATTTAGCTCAAATTTAAGTAAATTAAATAATAATTTAGTGAAAAGTAATTTATAAGTATAAAATGATATTACAAAATTGTTTTTTTTTTTTAATATGATTTATTCCGCTATTTAACAGTGACTGTAAAAAATTTGGCATATGAGTCGCATGTATCTATGGTCCGCATAGTTTAAAAAAAAGTCTAAGTGTACTTTTAAAATAATGAGAAATTAAAAAATTATTTACGGCCTTGTTTTATTTTAATCTAAACGAATAAAATATACTTCATTTATTTTTAATTTGCACACAGTTACAATGCAAACTATTTATTTACTTTGAACTTCTAGTACTTTAGTCTGTGTCATCTTCCTGTAGGTTAATTATCAGAGATGGTGCTTGATCTCTTAAAACAGTTTTCCTTGAGTCCTTATCCTGGAGCTCGTCGGCATGCCTCACACATTTGGCCCAGTCTGGGGTCAGTTTTCAATTCTTTTAGTAACAGGAACACGTTGTGAATTACAGCCAGAGCTTGAGCGTTGATGTCACCATTTAATTTCTTCAAAACCATGTTAGAAAATTAATTCTCCATTGTGCGTAACGAAGCGTAAGTAATGTAATAAGTGTCATAACAAAAAAATATTATGTTTATAGAAACATAACGACCAATCAGGAGTCGAGTGCTAATGAAGGTCACGATGACGCATCGACCCGGCGTGCGCAGGTAGCTAAGTATCGATAACGGGTTGCATTGCGTGCACATTCCTACTGTCAGTGACATTTATTGCCCGTCGACTATAGTTAGAAATAATAAATAACTGAAAAGTTAAATAATTAGTAAATATTAATATATATAATATAACACATATAAAAATAATAATGTGATATCACTAATAAAATTGACTTACTCCACCTGACTGAAAAGAAAGAAATGAAACTTTATTATCGCTGACCTTTCACCAGTGGAACTTTCTCCAGTATTCTAGATTCTCGACAATTTGTTTAACTTCTTTGTATCTATACATCATCTGTCTATCGCTTTACTGGGTCGACAAACTCCTTCCTAGCTCTTCTCTCTTCTACCGTCCACTGCTGTTGATTATGTTACTGAGAAGGGTGTCGTAGTACAGACTCAAAAATTCTATCTCTCATTCTAATCTATAATACCTATAATAAATCTATGGAGTGGTCGAAATTGAAGATTTAAAAAAAGAAAAAGTCCTCCATCGGACCAATAGTTTTAGAAAATGTAATTTTAGATTTATTTTACGTCACTGTACGAAAGTAGTACGCATGGCCCCAAAAATCTATATACATACATATAATAAAACTGTAGAGGTCGAACTTCTGTACAATGAAAAAAAATGCTAAAAACCGAGTCAGGGGGATGTATGAAGTGAAATAGAACTTTCTCTGTTTGTCTGTCTGTTTGTACCGGCTAATCTCCGAAACGACTTAAATGAAATTTTGTATGGTGGTAGCTTATATCCCTGGACAACATATAGGATACTTTTGATCCCGAAAAATTAAAAAGTTCCCGTGGGATAGTTAAAAAAATGCACCACGCGGACGAAGTCGCGGGCATCAGCTAGTAGTACATATACGCAATGAGATATGGTACTATCATCAAGGACACAATGCTAAATAATGCTTACGTAATATACACGTTTTAAACTCGGTTTGGACATATTTTCCGTTAACATATCTTTTGGTATCTCATTATATAGGTATATCTGAGGACATATTCATCTCCTGGTCCATAGCCCGTAATATTTATTTGCTTTATAGTATGACGCCGCCCTGTTCCCGCCGCTCAGTTCAAAATCCCGTCAAATTATTTCCATAACTACCCGCTTTCCTAGCCGCGCTGTTCAATCACCTTACCTAGCCGCCATCTTCCGTTTCATACGACTATCCTTGTCGTAGTTGTAGTGGAACACTTGCAGGCCAATAGATGGCGCTGTGCAATAATTGAGGTCGCAAACGATCCCCAACACGTACAAAGAATACAAAAAAAATTTCAACAATAACAGAAGGGCCTCTGAGAAACAACAATAGCCTCGTTATAAGATCTTCCTTTGAGAGGAGCGATTCATCTCGCTCCTCCATTCCTCCAACTATTAGGGTCATTCCTAAATACTCACCACTGCTGATGATACTGCTCCTCTTAACGAGTCACTCTGCTGTCAACACTAGGAGGACAACCCGTACATCTTTCCGTCACCAATTACCTATAAGTGCAGTTATACCACGCCACATAATATCGAAGGCCGCAAGAAGGAGACAAGCTAGAAGGTTTGCTGCAAGGCTCACGACTTGGTGATCAGCACGCATAGTTAGTGCAGCCCAGAGGCACGGAGGTTAGTCTCCCTTCTGTCCAAACCAGCAATCCTACCACCGCTATTTGGATACGCGGTCAGTTCCTAATACTGTCGCGTTCACAGTCCCGGTCCCGTTTTTTTGTGTCGTCGTTGCAATTCAATAACAAATAAGTCGTAATCACGGCAACGCGAACCAAGTATTGATGACAAATGCTAGTCAGACATAAACTTAAAACCTTAATACGTATGATTATTTTCATGTTCACTTAATTTGCTCTAAAATATGTTTTAAATAATTAAATATCTAGCTTAAGAAGTAAGTTCAGTATACTGTAGTTGAGACTTGATTGAAGGTAGTTTGAGATCTTGAGGTTATTGAAAGTTTTAAGTTACTTGATTGAAGGTTGAATGAAGTTATTGAAGATTGAAAGTTGTTGAAGTGAAGGTTGCGTGTTCGTTGTCGAGAGTCGCCAGTGAAGTGAGTGCCCCGTATAGGGTGGAGGAGCGAGATGGAATGCTTCTCCGTCTTAAAGGAAGATCTTCCAGCGATATTTATTTATCTTGTTGAAAATTTATATATATTCTTTGTTTCAGGAAATGTTTGTGACCTCAATTATTACACAGCGCCATCTGTTGGCTTGTAAGTGTTCCACTACATTCTCGTGTATTACATAATAAAAGAGATTTTTCATATAATCGTGTTTTGTTGATCAATAGTACTCACCGGAAGCTAAAATATACAAAATAAAATAATGACTACATTTCCATTATACTATTTATTTCTTATAGTAATTATCTTTATCTAATACAATAAAAGAGAACTTATTCGTATTGTATTCTACCTATAGTCCCTCAAGACTGTAATTAGAATACTGAGCCTAGATCACCGTCTTCTATGAGTAAGATGCCCGTTAGGCTGGCTACGTTTCCTCGCTGGATCGCCATACTGATCCGTTGCGCAAGGTAAGCACCAGCCTTCTGATCACATGAAGAATCAATGAGTCTTTTTGATAAATTTTAATAGAGGCTCATGGCCTCAGGACCCCACGATCCAAGCCTCTCATACTTACCTAATATTTTGGAGTATTAGTGGCATGGGATTATATGGCATATATATGTAGATTTTAGTAATCAACGAGTATTCGTATATACCAGTCGCAGTCGTTTGATTAAATACTACAGGTGTACAGTTGTGTGTGTTGGGTGTCAGAATGTACCCCTGTCGTAGAAGGTGAACAGGGGTTCGCAGGCGGCGCTTTTATTTATAATTTATCGATATTACACGTGACGAGACTAGGCGTCCTGACGGAATGACTTGGAATTCCTTGAATGGATGAATTCCTTAGCAGCGTGGCAAGCCTTTGGTATGGGATGCGACTTGCGTAAACATGTTTGGCCGCATCCCATTTACCAAACACGTCTAGATCAGCCGGTTCGGCGGCGGAAACAGCTGAATCACTCAAGCGGCCCAAATATGCAACCCTCAGTGAGAGTTATATGTTTGTGCCGTTTGCTGTCGAGACGCTTGGACCGCGGCCATGAGCCTCTATCAAAATTTATCAAAACGGCTCATTGACTCTTCAGGTGATCAGACGGCTGGTGCTTACCTCGGGCAACGGATCAGTATGGCGATCCAGCGAGGGAACGTAGCCAGCCTTCTGGGCACCTTACCCATAGAAGACGGTGATCTAGGCGTATTCTACTTATAGTCTTGAGGGACTATGGGTAGAATACAACATAAATAAGTTTTCTTTTATTGCATTCAATTACATGTAATTTTATAATAGAAAATTATGTAAATATACCTTTTATAATTTAGTTTCTTTTAACTATTTAATGAGTTAATTTAAAACTTTGTTACTTTAATATCTGAACTTAGATGTTACTTAAATTCGCTATAGAATAAAAGTTTGTTTAGTTGTTCAAATAGTAAGAACTTACTGATATCTGAAACAGGCAGTGAAAATGTTATGAAACACGTGAAAGCTATATTAATATATGCTGTAATTTTCATAAG
Organism: Dendrolimus houi; assembly: GCA_039645545.1. Lineage (NCBI taxonomy): Eukaryota > Metazoa > Arthropoda > Insecta > Lepidoptera > Lasiocampidae > Dendrolimus > Dendrolimus houi. The sequence goes on along the minus strand of CM077117.1, from coordinate 30,204,832 downwards.
AACCTGGTCCAAGGAAAAAATGGCTTACGTTCATCTGAAAGACAAAAAAAAAGCATTATTATCAGATCTGTACAAATTAAACCTATTTATATGTAATGCCAGCTGTACCCGGCAGACGTGGTCTTGCTCTTAAAAAATAAAAATCTAGAAACCGGTTGCAGCGCCATCAACCGGGACCAATCGTTAATCTAAACCATTCTCGAATCTACTTGAAAATAACACAAAAAAAATCATCAAAGTCACACCGTCAAAGAGGTGTTTAGCGGCGCCACCTACCGGGTCCAATCGTGAATCTAAACCATCCTGGGATCCACTTGAACACACAAAAATAATTCACCTAAGTCAGACAAATGAAAATGAGTTTAAATGCAGTCACCATTGCACACCCTTAGAATTATAGAGACCTAATTCAAAATATCAAGTTATTAAATTTTGTACCTTATCCTATACGCAATAGATATTTAAATCCAATGACTCAAAATTTTGATTCAGGTCTCTATAATTTTAAGGGTGCGATTGCCAAAATTAGCGGGATAGATCATACAAATGAATGGCTAGACTGATGTTTTGTTAATGATATTTTTTTTATTGATGAATATTAATTTTAATACTTATTATCCTATTCTGGATGAAGACAATACCAAAAATCATAAAAATTGGTCTCGCCGTTTTTGAGTTATAAATGGTGTAACTAACACGGCTTTGTTTTATATTGTTACAAGTTGGGCCACCTGCATCCCTATTGTCACATACCGACAAAGAAATGCTGCGCATCTCGTTTATTGCCCCTCCCGCATTCGGAGTTCTTTTTATTCCTTCGTATTTAAATTTTCAATTAGACAATAGCCTATTGTTATTGTTTTCGACTTTGTTGGCCGTTCGCAGGAATAGATAACCAGGTGTGCAAATTACTATTTATCGGAAACTCAGTGCGCGCGGCCGATTTATTTTTTGTGCTGTATAGTTAGTATAAAACAATGTCCGAATGGAGGGGTGGGGGAGTCAAGTGACGACTTCGATACGGGTAAAACGTTTGTAGTACTCTCGATTAGCGATATAGACGACGGACTTTGTGCGTGTCGAATTGCATTGAATCGTGCAGTGTGAACTGGTTGCATCCAGTTGTATCTGTTTTATACGTGTTTGTACAGTTCTAATAAATTCTATAGTAGTTCCAATGGCATTATTAATTCGAGTCTTGTAGCTCGTAACAATATATATATATATAGATTATTTTATTAAATTACTTACGATTTCCTGCAAAAAAAACATAATTATTTATCGAATTCTTTAAGTTTAAATCTTATAGTAATTTGGAACATACTTACGGTCGTCTGAAAATAATAAAATGTACTTTTTCAATAAAAATAATAAAGATTCTTACTGTTTAGCTAGCAAAAAGACAAGACTATTTTCTCACCATCTAGCATCCTTTAGAAAGGAAATCTATCCGTGTAGAAACAGAGAAACTATACAATTTTCTCCGCCCTGGCGGTCTTGGCCTATCGTAAGAGACGACAAAACAACTCATAGCCAGGTGGTAGAGTATTTGCCCGTCTGGATAGCTACCACCCCTGATCTAGAGCATGCCGCCATAACAACCTTGAGTTTTTTTCCTACAGTGACCAGGTTCCAAACCCCCTTTCGAAAGCGGCAGCACATTGGTAGCACCTTTGTTGTTACAAATGACCATAGGCGATGGTGACCGCTTTCCATCAGGTGGTCCGGCCGCCTGCCTGCTGAAGCCATACAATTAGAAAATATTGTAATTTTTTTACAGACTACGGACTCTAAGTTCCGTATCCTTTGAAGTGAAACTTCTTCTTTAGAATCGTTGTGATTTGCAACGCGATGAAACGAAAAAGCGACACTAAAAAGAGATAAACATATAAATGTATAGAAGTAAGCCTGCGAGAGAATGAGACACGCGTTTTACATTGTGCAGCAAAGATTAGTGAGTCAATCTCAATCAAGCACATGTCGGCCATAAATCACAGTTTATTACCTGCCCGCATTTGCAGTTCTTTTGTTTAATTTGTGTTTAAAATTTGTAATTAGGAAAGCCGCGTATTGTGTATTGTAATCCTTTATGATGATCGTTAGCCAGATTGTAGCCATTGTTGTATCGTATAGTTAGTATAAAACAATGCTCGAACGGAAGGGTGAGGCAGTCAAGCGACGATTACGATACGAGCAAGACGTGTGTACATTCGATGAGCTATATAGTGACGGACTTTGCGCGCGTTATAAAATCGTGCATTACATTTGGATTTATTGCGTCCGATTATATTTGTACCTATGTTATACGTGTTTCTATAGTTCTAATCAATTCTATAGTAATTCCAACGGCATTTTAATTCGAGTCCTGTAACTCGTAACAATATAGTTACGTGCGAGTGGGGTTCGCATTTAGGATTGGAAGGAAACACCAGTTTTTAAATAAACGCTTTTATTGACTTACACAGCCGCACGTAATACCTCTCCGCAGGATTGCTCCTATACGCACGTTAACGATGCACTGTCACGACGATAAGGTGTCCCACTCACAATACCGTCGCTGACCACCTCCTGCTACTGCCGTGCTCATCTCCGATATTACCGCGTGTAGCTCGCTTCTGGTTCGTCTCTCGAACTACGCTACACTCCTCTTTCACTTAACTGTCCACTAAACTTGTCACTGAATCCACCACTTAACTCGTCACTGTCTTCTATTAAACTTTTCTTCCAACTCTTCCGTATCGCACTTGTCGCTTCGCTGTCTTGAACTGAACTTAACTCTAAAATTGCTCGGTAGGCGCGCCTTACGCTGCTTATATACCCGGAAGAATTTTCTGGAACCCATAATTTCCTTTATACATGTATCCCTTTCTAACATCTATCTATCTCAGTCTTTTCCTTCCCGAACATTCTATTCTAGAATTTTCGTTTATCGTCTATCCCTTTCCAACATGTATCTGTCCTTGTCTTTTCTTTCCAGAATCTTTCACCTTTTTCTAAAAGTCTTGAGACCGGCTTAAGCTGGCGGAAAGTTCTACCCCCGGTCGCTACAATATTGTAACAGACGCTCTCGTATATTATAATATACGCTCTCCATCTTCGATGATTTGATGAAGAATACAATAATATTTTCGAGGGCATTGATATTGTTACGAGATATTAGAACTATACAAACACTTATAACACAGGTACAAATATAACTGAACACAACCAGTCCAAATGTAATGCGCGAGATCGTAACTCCATAAAACGCGCAAAGTCCGTCACTAAACAGTGTACCGCTTGGGGTACACACGTCGTGCTTCGCTCGTGGTTATCGCTAGACTGACGATCTCTCCATTGGGGCATTGCTTTATACTGGCCAAATGCAATATGTCTACATGACCGCGCGGACCGAATTTCTTAGAATCACACCTGGCTAATGACTACCATAAAAGATTACAATACACAACGGGCTGTTTTTATAATCACAAATTTTAAACACAGAGTAAACAAAAGAAGTCCAAATGCCGAAAAGTAATAAACTGTGCAAAACAGGTATGCAGGTGTGAATTTATTTTTGTCGGTTATAACAATATTTGCACTTACACTTCAAAATTTTAAAAATACAATTGCTAAGTTTCATAGCGGAGGATAACTCGCAACATTGAGCTGCGGATTGCTGACTAATAAGCAATTCAGTCAAGGCAACTTCTTCTTTCTTTACACTTTAATCATAACTTGTGGTCGCCCGTGATCGAAATTTTATAATCACAGACTGTATGTACTTCTATAATCACAGATTTCGCCAAGGCCACACTGTTAATTTGACTTTAACAATAAACAAAAGAGTATATATGCGTGTGTGTGTGTCATATACATAGCAGTGTGTGTAATGTTTTTTTTATGGTTTAATGTATTTTTTTATGCATAACTAGCTGACCCGACAAATTCTCGCCTCGAAATAATTTTTTTCATATTTACCCACCTTTTAAACCTTCCCTGGACTTCCACAAATAATTCAAAACCAAAATTAACCAAATCAATCCAGCCGTTCTCGAGTTTTAGCCAGACTAACGAACAGCAATTGATTTTTATATATAAGATTCTAAAAAATATTAACATTCTACACTCCTGGTCTATATATACTATAAGTGTGCGAAATTTCATACTCCTCCGTCCGTGCAATTTTCGTAACAAGGCATACAAGGTTTTTGCTGTTTTTGCTTCACGTATTAGTATATAGATTTTACATACTTGCTCTTTTTCTTATAATATTTATATTATAACCTGTTTTTAATAATTATATTGTTACCTAGTTGTTAAAGTTTATAATTCGTATATTTAACCTATGGAAAATGTGGTTGTTTGTACATTTATATTATTATCTCTTCATATAAAAACTTTTTATAGATATATAATGTACAAATGTTTTTCTTCGCCAATAAACCAAAACAAAACATATCTCTAATAATCTAATAATTATAATAAGCTTAATTAGTGCCTTGCGTGTTAGTTTTCTTTTTATGTACGGGTGTTTTAAATTTGTAAACTTTGTGTGTTGTGTTTTGTTATTCGGTGTGTGTTTAGTGTGTAGATGTGATGTTGCGCGAATCACGGAAGTGCTAGCCGGAGGGTCCAAAAAAACCAATTTAGAATTAATAGAGAATTTAATATATAAAGCCGAAGCTAGCCGAAGTTAGGCAATAGAAGGAATCCTTTAGGTTTTGAATTTGTAACATGCTATTGTTTTTCTATTTGTTTTATAACTATCATTAGGGTCGAACTAATCCCTATTGTTATTGTTTTCAACTTTGTGGATGTTCGCAGGTGTGCAAATTAATATTTCTTAGAAACTGAGTGTGCGCCTCCAATTTCTTTGTACTGTGTAGTTAGTATAAGACGATGCCCGAATGGAGGGGCGAGGGCAGTCAAGCGACGACTACGAAGCGAGTAAGACGTTTTCTAGTACTCTCGATTAGCGATATAAACGGCGGACTTTGCGCGGTCGAATTGTATTGAATCATGCAGTGTGAACTGGTTGCATCCAGTTTTATTTGTTTTTAATTCGAATCCTGTAGCTCGTAACAATACGTTCTTAAAACTAGCTTTCGTATAATTGCGTGCGACAAGCAGGCGCCGACGAGAGAGCATGTACAAGCAGCCTTTTTTTGGGTCACGCCTACTCTGCGATTTTCTTAGGTAATGTCCCAAAAGAAGGCCGCTGAACGAGAGAGGGAGAAGAGGCTGGAGGCGCAGATATGCGCAAAATCTCCTCCCGTGATTCCGCTACAGGGGTTCTCCAGCATCTGGGGATGCGGTGGAACTAAACCCCTATTGACGACGTGAGTTTGCTATTTAATGCATACTATATCTTATACTAATATTATAAAGAGGTAAAGTTTGTCTGTTTGTGACGTTGTAGGGGGTATTCTCTGGATCTACTGAACCGATGTCGAAAATTCTTTTTGTGTTGGAAACCACAATCACCACGGACCAATAGGAGCGGAGTGGTAATGAAAAATCTGCCCGTGTTGAGCCGGTCGAATAAGTAATGAAAAATTTCGTGTTCTTTTCAATCGGTCCGAATTTATATTTGCGATAAAAATATGAAATAGTTCATATATTTATAGTGTTTATTGTGAAATTTTGCCACCCCCACTACGCTACGCCACGGGTTCTAAGTCTCATGCTCTTCCTACCACAAGCGCGGGCACATGGGAGGCAGGTAGGTTTAGTGGAGTAGTGGCTCATGGGGAACGACTTTACTTCGCCGAGTCTCCACACATGTTGTTATTCCACATTCCAGTCTTCGGGTGGTCTAACTCTCGCCGCTTTGGTCGAACCCCACAAAGGACCCGGTAGTGTATAAAATGTATTTAACAAAAAAAAGTGGTCGGTAGTGTAAGACGCGTTGAGGTGTTTTTGTTTTGTGTTTTATGTGTTGATGGGTTGTTTATTTATTTTTTGGGTTTGTTAAATGTTTTGGTGTTTATTTGATTATGTATGTTGTTGCGGACAGAGAGCACCCCCCTGACCCACCCGCCGGAGCACACCTACTCTCCGCGCCCCGCATACCGCTGACGCCCATAGTTAGCACAATTAGCAACTAGGCGTCAGACGGGATGCGGGATATAGGGACAGCCTTGGAGGCAAAAACAAACACATCTGACACATCTTGGCACATCCTCACACATCTTCACAACGGCACATGTGTACTTCTCTCATCACAACTCAAAGACTCTCTTGCAAAATGTGTACCTATTTTATTCGTGTAAAAAGTTAAATAATAATCATACAGTCCATTACTCCCGAGTTTTAATTCTCCAAACAAGAAGCAACTGCCACCAATATATGTGCTTATGTAAAAATGAGATAAAGAGACGGAGAAGTAGGATATCGGACCTCTCACTCATTGTTCAATCATATATAATTTTGAGATCGTATCACTGATTAGTTACATTCAAAAGTAACTAGATGGCGTTAGACGTATTGAAATCCGCATAAAGTCGACTTATTCTCATACATTTTTAAAATATTTTATCCTACCTACATGACAGTTATATATAATATAGATTTTGTTCTGCCACAGCTTTGTGTTAAGAGTTTTATTTTAAATTATAAATCCTTTGTTTAGTTTGCAAATATATAATTAACAGTGATAATTAAACGAGCTATTTTGAACACTCATCGTACGAAACATGATAATCTCAAGGCTAACCAAGATGACGATTCCAGCTTGGCTCTACCACGTCAACTGATGATATGTTTCTTGCACCATAGTGATTGCTGGAGTACAGCAGACAGGCTGACGGTCCACCTGGTGGAAAGCGTTTGCCTATATATTTGCCGTTGCAGAGGGCACTGGAACCTGGCCATTGATGTCAAAGCACAACTTAAGGTTGTTATGGCGACATACTCTTTACCAGGGGTGGTTTCCGTCCAGAGGGGCAAATGTCCAGTCACCTGACTCTATGGATTGTTTTATCGCCTCTTACGACAGGCCACCCTGCCACAGTTCTTGCACGGAAGGTTTTCCGAGCTGACATAACATCTCCTTCGTTTGGCATTAGTCAAAGATTTACATTTTACCTTATTTACAAAATTGCTTGAAATTTATTTTAGAACTTGAATATTCATCAACACTTGACACTGGCTAGATACTCAAATTATTCGGAGCCATGTATTTTTTTACTGCATGATTTTAGAAGACAGGCAGACGGCCCTCTTGATGGAAAGCGGTTACCATCGCATACGGACATTTACAACACCAAAGGTACTATAAATGCACTGCTGCTCTCTTAAAGACTGGAAAACTGGTCACTAATGCCGGTACACAAATCAAGGTTGTTATGACGGTGTTATGGCGATATTCTTTAGACCAGGGGTGGTAGCCATCCAGTCGGGCAAATGCCCTACCACCTGGCTGTGAGTTGTTTTGTCGCCTCTTACGACAGGCCGTCCCAACGCTGGAAATTGTATTCTTTCTTAGTTTCTGCACGGATAAAAATATGTAGAAAGAGGAAGTGGTAGTATTTAAAGTAACTCACTTTTAACTGTAAATATAACAAGAATTTAATAATTCATTACTCTATTTTATAAATTTCTTCATGTATTTTTATTTTAGTCATTATAATATACTATAATCAAAAATTGTGTAAGGGAGATAAAGTTTCTACAAGAAATTAAAAGAAATCAGAAATGCAATTTTTAGAATTTTTGTCTTTCTGTCTGTTAGAGCAATACATGATAACTACTGAATGGATGTAATAACTCTTATTAAGGAGCACGTAAACCTCGTACAATTATTATGAATAAAAGTGTAAACTTTAAACTACAAATCGAGGTGTGAAAGACTAAAGATTTGTTGTAAGCGACATTTGGAAAATGTGTTGGAATAAAACTCTGAGATTCAAATCACCAAAAAAAACGCATGATTAACAAACTTTTTACTATACTTGAAAACTAGAACATTCACAAATATTAATGGCTAATTAGAATATATTTTCTTAATATATTAGACGAATCAACCATATTGAATCAATTTGGTGAAAGATACAGACTTGAAAGTACACAACGGTATTCAGTGACATTGAATGATTCAAATCTATATTTATTCGGATCACTGATTGATTCATCCAAATTGAAAGACAGAAATGAACTTTCTAATATTGGTTTAAACTTGAGACATTAAGATGAAAAAGCCCAATATGTTAAGTTTGTCACAACATATAAAGGGCGCGTTCCTTTAGTATCTCCCAACGCTCACATGGCGACCACGGTCGTTATGATTTTCCAGTATATAAGAGGACTCTGTGGTTATGAAAATGTCACTAATGACGTTATGATTTTCGCTCACGCAGAACTCACAACGACCCATCTCAAGAGGTGGGCCGAATAACCGTTCCACTAGAGTCCATGATTGTGACGCCGGCAAGCAAGTGGAATGGGAAAAATCGCGGTCATAAACGTGCTCTTTGTGAGTCTCTTCTGGAACGTACCCTATTAGTCTTTCATCCCTCGATATGATATAAAATAAGTATTAAAATAGTGGGGAAACTTAAATATCAACTCACATTTCCCTGAAAACAATAAATTAGTTTATAATTATACATCACATCCACAAAATAAACAGCAATGTAGAGTTTTGTAACACATCATAAAAGCGTTGTATTTATTCCAAACTTTTAATTTCATTTGCACCAATATTTTAAAAGTTAGAAGAGATAAAATTTCTTGTCTTAAAAATAACTATTTCTTCACCTATTGACTTAAATTAGAAAGATAATAAACATCATCGTTATTTTCTCAAAGCCTGACTAACGTTATGACCGTAGACCATGGTAACCGCTTACCACCAGGGGCACGTTTCTTAAGCATCTCACAACGCTCAAAATGCTCCATCTGCCGTTCCACAAGGCGACCGCGGTCGTTATGGTCGTGGCGAAAACGTCATTAATGACGTAATGATTTTCACTCACGCAACACTCACAGCGATCCATGCCAAGAGGTGGGTCGAATAACTGTTCCACTTGAGTTTACGATTGTGACACCGGCAAGGAATAGGAACGGGAAAAATAGCGGTTGTGAACTTGTTCGTTGTGAGTCTCTAATGGAACGTAACCCAGGTAAGTCGTCTGTCTATTTGCTGAACTCATCCAATAAAAAAAATTAGACGACTATATACATGTACATAGATAATACTTTATCATGAGGGAAGTTAAAGGAAGCCGATAGCGCCATATTCCGTTACGAGAACTAAGTATTAAAATTGCGTATTAAAAATAATGTTTTATTTAAAAAGGCTAAACTAACTTAAAAATAAGATTAAATACGAAAATAAACTAAGTAATAAATGGTAAGACGATCCTATAAATAAACCTAACTTAAAAAAAGAAAAAAAAACCATATATCGAAGCCCGTCCAGCCCCATCAGACCACTGTCGCTGGGCATTGTACCTAGAAGGCTGGCAGCATTACCTCGCTGGATACAGAGGCTAATCGTTTGAGCGAGATAAGTTCCAGCCTTTCGGTCTCCTGTTATATCGACCAGACGTTTTTTAATATTTTTAAATAATTTGTGGGCACTTGGCCCCCATGGGCCCAAAGACTCCACTCCAAACGACCAGTCCCAACTTTGGACTCCTGGAGATGAGAAGGCGCTAGTGTGTCGACACAGGTAACGTCCCACACAAGTGGCCTTCCCAAGCTCCAGGGAATTAAAGTCATGCCGTCGGGTCTCTTGCCATCGTCGCGGACCAGGCCATTCGGTTCGAGAACGGCTGGCACGCCGGCGCTGACAAGAGCCCGACGTATTATATCGTTGAGGCCGGCATGTCGGGGAATTCTGCCTGCGCTTCTGCCACACGATAGGCCATGGTGGCCAAGCCGGTCGACGGCCCGGCCGCAGCGACAGTTACGTGGCTCGCAGCAATTTGCCCCAAGACGAAGGCAGATTGCTGACCTGAATGTGGCTGCATCCATTAACGTTCCTATAGAAGGTGACGGTAGGGCCTGTAACCAAAGTCCTGATTCCCATACAGAGGTAGCTAAAAGACGGGCTCGATCTACAGAACTAGTCGACGTTTCGAACAGAATTTATCATCATATTAATACGTGAAGCAAAAACTTTGTACCCATTTTTACCAAAATTACTTATAGTTTATATAGAGAAGGAGTGCAGAATGCTAATATTTTTTTTAAATTATGCATAATTCTTTTTATTAAATCAATAAAAAAATAATGTTCAAACTTATAATTTAAATTAATTATGATCGAATTTCAACCACTAGGCGACTACTAGTATATATAAAAACACGTGTACATACGACTGTAGATTAAAAAAATTGCAAGCCTTATATTATATGAATGGCCACCCCTAATCTTTACATTTTCGCGATATTAAAATTCAACTTCAAAAGTTTTTATTCAAAGTAAGTTCCACTGTAGAACACTTTTTGAAGGTCATATAAAAATCAAAATTTAATTTTACTTCCTATTCTATGTACACCGCTTCGTAACGTGTTATCGCTGTTTAAAGGAGAATAAGCGACAAGAAACTACCCAGCAACACGTTTAGCTAAAAAAATATCATAATTATTTATCTATCTCAGGCTCTGTTTATCCGTGCAGGAACGGAGGAAGAATACAATTTCCTGCGTTGGGGCGGCCTGTTGTAAGAGGCGACTAAACCTCGTGGCAAAGTAGCCACGGGCGGGCGGCAGCGGGCGTCGAGGCCTCGGAGACTTGATAGGCCTCCGCCCGCACCAATGCCGCGAGAGGGCGCGACCCTCTCAGGGCCAGGGAACCTCCCTGGCCCACGTAGGAGAGGCCGCCTCTGCTTACGAGGCGGCCCACCGCCCGCCGGGTCGCGGATCATGCTCACGCGATATACCGTGTACCGGCACCCTGGCGGATGAAGGCTCCCATGGGGCTTTAGTGGGTATACCTGGCGCCGGTCGTATTGATTAATCGGCGTCGGGGGAGCCCCACACACCGGCCGCGATCTCCCCGGCGCGGCTGATGGTGGGGCAATGCATTTCCCCATATAAAAAAAAAGAGGCGACTAAACAACCCACAGCCAGGTGGTAGGGCATTTGCCCGACTAGATGACTACCACCCCTGGTCTAGAGTATGCCGCCGCAACAACCTTGATTTGTATTCCGGCATTAGTGACCAGGTTCCAGTCTCCCTTCAGAGAGCAGCAGCGCATTTGTAGCACCTTTGGTGTTGCAAATGTCCATAGGCGATGGTAACCGTTTTCCATCAAGTGGGCCGTCTGCTGTACTTCTGCGATAAAAAAAGGCTCTTTTAACCGACTTCAAAAAGGAGGAGGTTCTCGGTTTGATTGGTTATTTTTTTATGTATGTACACCGATTACGCTGAGATTTATGATCCGATTTACGTGATTCTTTTTAGTTTGATGCGAAATAGTTGCCATTTGGTGCCCTAAAAATTTTAACATAATTTGGCCCAACAGTTTTCATTTAATGAACATTTTTTATGATTTTTTTTTTTGCCGTTCCGTTCCGTATATACACCGATTACGCTGTGATTTATGATCAGATTTACGTGATTCTTCTTTAGCTTAATGCGGAATAGTTGCTATTTGGTCCCCTAAAATTAACAGTTTTTAACCGACTTCAAAAGAAGCAGGTTCTCAATTTGATTGGTATTTTTTTTTATATCCGAACACAATTTTGGATCGCTATACAAACTACTTTCTATCAAACATTGGCATAAATGTAGTAGTTTCTAAGATAAATAAAGACGACACAAAAAGACAGACAGACGGAGGAATGCTTATGGCATTGGCTTGTCATTTCTCTCAAAATGGCTGCCGTGCCCTAAAAACTAGTTGAAAATTAAGTTTTATAAATAAGATAATACTTACGCCCTGTTCCTAGAAGTACAAATTTTAAAAAATGTTTTATCAATTTTTAAAAATACTTTATTTTTCAAATATTGGGTCATAAATATCTCAATCAATCATCTCGGACTTCCCTGCTTTTAAATAAATGGAGGATATATCCGCCACGTCTAGCCAAGCCAGATTAACGGGTTTCACGCAATAATTATCTCACTTCACGATATTTTTGTTTCATGGTAATTGCAACTATATGGGTCAATGTTCATTATTTAATGCTGAAGAATGGATTTTGAGTTACGGTAATTCTATCTCTTGTTCATATTTCAGTACATATTCTTAATGCATGCATATCTCCTTCTCTTTTTGTATACTGACATGTATTTATATCTATCTTTGTCCCCCTCAGCTATGACTTCACGAAGATGCCGCCATTGTGTCGTCGGATTCGTTTTGCGGTGTTAATTAGACAGACAGGTAAGAAATAATAAGATTTTTAGCAAGTGCACTGAGTTGTTGAAACAATCTAAATGGCAGCCGCACTGAAAGGTGATTGTTATTATTTAAAAGATTGATTTAGCTCGTTTCAAGATATGTCCAAGATATACTTCTGAAGCTAAAGGCGGACATGCGTTTGCACATAAGTTTGGGTACACCTATCTAATTTGTACTTCTCTATTGTGATGTGACAAACATTTACACAAAAGCTGAAAACAACAAAATTATACTAATGATCTTCAGCGGTTTCGTGTGTACAGAATGTTTTTTTAAATTCGGATCCGTGCACACAGTCAATATGCACTATAGATTATAAAAATTGCCTAAGTAGTGTATGCTTCCCGGCCAATATTAATCCCACTATATTGTAATGATGGATAGTTTAGTTTACAAGTCCACTAAGCTTCAAAGTTATAATAATTTTGTTAATAATTACAATAAATTTGCAGACAAATACACATTTAGCATGCCAAGAATCGAACCCAGATTCCTCTGGGTTCCAGTAAATTTTTGGATAGGAGTTTTAAAATTCTAGGCACTTACATTTCCACGGCATCCAGAAAAACATGTTAAGATGGAAAAAATAATGCATTAGTATATGTCAATATTGTTTGTAGCTTGACTAACATGTTTAATAACAACTTATAGATTTATATAGGTAGATATATAGACCACACTTTATTGCTCACGAAATAAACAATTACAAAAGACATAAAATGCAACCTAGCTTATATATATTATTAGGCTACGCCTCGACACAGAGTGGCATGAGATTAAGGGTAATTTGAGTTTAAGGGTAACATGCGTGTTTTATATAGACACTAGACCTGTCATTTCGATTAGGAAACAAGTTTTTAAGGTCCATAAGCAAGTTTTGAATGAATATTGGGAAAAACAAAAATACGTTCAATAAACAAGGTTATGCCACTTTTGTTGATAACAAAATGTGATTTTTGTTTAGGAATACACATACGCTTAATATATAAACAATAAAACTGTTTTTGAGTTTAGTAAACAAGTTTTGAATTAGTTTATTGATTTTTAATACGGAAATAATTTTTTTTTGCTTATATAATGCGACGATGGTTATAAATCGGCTGTGACACTCGCTGACCGCTGCCATGGCACGCTCGCTTGGCTTGTGGCCTTTAGTCGAAAGTCGCGACGACTACTGACTAGAACGGTGACTTTGGTTAGGTTAGACTTTAAACCAAAGCGCCAGCCAGAACAGGCTGGTCACCATCATCGCAATATAACGAGACAAACGAATGAATAAATTAATATATCAAGAACTACATATCTCCTAGACATGGAGGGTTGCAGAAGGGAGAAGTACACCTCCCCGCCCCCCCTTCCACCCCCCACTACTTAACATTCAGTGACCATTAATCTAAAGTTTAACCCTAGACTCTGTGCCCGCGAATTCATCCGCGTGGAATTTTCAAAATCGGTCCAACGGTTCATTATTTGATAAGTATAAGTACCGTATATAATACTTTCATATACATTTAGTAAAAAGTTGTTATTTTGACATTACAAACAGAGACTTCAATTTTATTTTTCTGAATAGATAGGTATTATTTTATGTATTGTTTGGACGATAATATAATTATTGCCCCAGAACAGATAATATTTTTAAATCAATGCCAAAGGTCATGGCCACCACACCTTTGGCATTGATTTTAAAAAAATGTATTTTTTAAGCGGGCGATAGACTTACGAGGAGTGTACACGTACGTATGTCTCTACTATATTTTACACAGTTATCTTTAATACACAGGCGAATAAGATCATTATTCTATAAATAGGCGTACTTGCTAGTATCTCTGTTATCCGCTATATAGAGATTGAAGCTAAAATGTTATCTTAGGTATTTTTTTAAAAGAATGGATAAAATAATAAAACTTACATAGCGATCCTGGAACATAATATACGTTTTAATTTTTTAAACGGTCAATATAATGATTTTAAATCTATACTAATATTATAAAGAGGTAAAGTTTGAGAGTTTGGGTGTTCGGGGTAATCTCCGGTACTACTGATCCGATTTAGAAATTCTTCCACCAATAGAAAGCTACATTATTCCAATGTGACATAGGCTATATTTGATTGTTATTCATAAATCAAAAAATATTTTACGCTCAGCGAAGTGAGCACGAGAACGCCTGTCAAATATGTTACAGCAATAACGTTCCACGCAAGAATTGCGCATATCCTCGTACGAGGCACTGCGAGTGCTGTCTGCGTTTATGAATTAATTAAACCTTTATATGCGTGTGAGGCGCGTGTGTATTTTTTAATGACGCCCAGCAAAGTGGGCATGGAACAGCTAGTAGTAAATGATTGGCAATCAAACACACATTGTATATCTTCAAGCTGAGCCAGCTATACTTGTTATGGGTAATATACAAAAGGGCAACCAGGAGCTGATTCCTGCAACCCAGACTATAGTAAGCAATGGAACTCTCGTTTATGAAATTCACCATGCCGGGTTGTATCCGTCACCTCAGCATTCAAGTGAGTTAGATGAACAAAGGCATTTAATAAATACAAACGATTTGAACTTACCGTTACCTTAAAGAAGTAATTAACATAATATTATAAATGTTATAAAAAAGATAATTTTAAAAAAGTATGCCTGAGAATAATACTAGGCTATAGAAACACAGGCAAATGTCGGAACTATTTTTACATACGGCGTGGAAAGCTTGTTAGAAAGAGATGTGTATACATTCGTACATTCTATAGGTTGTTACTAATATGACGCAAGACGGTTACATTTTAGACGTTGTTTTATTTAACTTACATAATACTCATGCATGTGTTATAAACAAAATGTTGTATGAATAAAAGAGCTGTTACCCAGCTTTTACTTTAGCACGATTTACTAGTATTCACAAAAAAAATTAAGGATTTAAACAATAGCTGTCATCTGTAAAACATATTCTTGTGTAAAAAAAGGTCTAAAATAAGATATTAATTAAAAAACAATAGCTGGAGCTTAGGATTCAAGCTACCGGCACCGCGGCGCGGCGCGCGGCGTTTGGGCCCCCAGAGAGGGACCTTCTTTAGAATGCGTGCCGTGTCCAAGAGTGTCGCCTTCTTCTTGCCCTTCACCCAGCAGCTTAGCGAGTGACTCTACGTTATTATAAAAATTATTATCATCCTAGCGTTCTATTATATTCTAGTTTCAATGCTACTGACGCTGATTTGGCCAATGTCACAGTGACTTAGAGAATGTAAGCATTCTTGATTCGGTGGGTGGTGGTGCATGGCCGTTCTTAGTTGGTGGAGCGATTTGTCTGGTTAATTCCGGTAACGAACGAGACTCTAGCCTGCTAAATAGGCGTCGTCATTTAGGTGTGCGTGACTCCGTGTCGCGCAACTCACTGGCGACGTATTAAAATTCTTCTTAGAGGGACCGGCGGCTTCGAGCCGCACGAGATTGAGCAATAACAGGTCTGTGATGCCCTTAGATGTCCTGGGCCGCACGCGCGCTACACTGAAGGAATCAGCATGTTCTCCCTGGCCTAGAGGCCCGGGCAACCCGTTGAAACTCCTTCGTGCTGGGGATTGGGGTTTGCAATTATCCCCATAAACGAGGAATTCCTAGTAAGCGCGAGTCATAAGCTCGCGTTGATTACGTCCTGCCCTTTGTACACACCGCCCGTCGCTACTACCGATTGAATGATTTAGTGAGGTCTTCGGACCGACACGCGGTGGCTTCACGGCCGTCGGCGTTGCTGGGAAGTTGACCAAACTTGATCATTTAGAGGAAGTAAAAGTCGTAACAAGGTTTCCGTAGGGGAACCTGCGGAAGGATCATTAACGTGTCTTGTGCGTGTATTGCTTTCGCGATTCGTGTGCCCACATACGACGCGTCGCGTGCGGCGTCCCACAGGGATCGGTCCTCGGGCCGGTTCTTTGGAACGTCGGTTATGACTGGATCCTTCGGGTTCCGGTCCTGCCCGGAATAGGGCTAATCTGCTTTGCGGATGACACCCTACTCACGGCACGCGCTGCGTCATTCGCGGAATCCGTGGACCTTGCCAACGCCGGGCTGGCGATCGTGGTCCGGTAGGCTGGGCTTGAAGGTCTCCCCGCGAAAACGGAGGCCATCATGTTCCATAGGCGGTTTCGTAACCCCCGCGGACTTGTCCGTTACAGTCCAAGGGTGGACATTCGTGTAGGCCCCCAGATGAAATATCTGGGGCTAATTCTTGATGGGAAATGGCTGTTCAAAGCGCACTTTGAGCAGCTAGTTCCCAAGCTCGTGAGGTCCGCAGGCGCCCTCTCTCGGCTTCTTCCCAACGTGGGGGGACCGGGGGGACGACTAGGAAACTCTACATGGGCATCCTTAGAGTATGGCCCTGTGCCGGTGCACCCGTATGGTCCACTGCACTTCACCGCCATAATAGGACTTTGTTGTGCCGCGCACAACGGGTCCTGGCGGTGAGGACCATCCGAGGATACCGTACAGTGTCGTGGACGGCGTCGACACTTTGGCAGGCGATCCGCCCTGGCCTCTCCAGGCGGACGTGATAGCCAAAGTTCGGCGCTCCCGACAGGATGCCCTCGCCCGTGGCCTGGTCTATGGCCAGGCTGAACTCCAGGTGATCAGGACGCGGGAAACCGCGGCCATGATCCAAGCTTGGTCAGTAGAGTTGGAAAACCTGTTGCTGGCATTGACACGGTGGAGGCGGTTCGACCGCAGCTGTTGCGATGGCTCTCGCGGAAACGCGGGACCCTGACCTTCAGAATGACACAGATACTTACCGGGCACGGCTGCTTCGATAAGTATCTGTGTCAGATTGCGGGCTGCTTGCCTTCACCCCAATGCCGCCAATGTGGCGCGCTAGACACGGCGTTACACACGCTAGTCGAGTGCGCAGCATGGGCACCTCAGAGGTTTGAACTCGAGACACTTGTAGGACCGATCGAATCGCTGGGCGATCTGGTGCAAGCCATGCTGCACAGCGACGATTGGTGGGTGGGTGCGGCCAATTTCTGCGAGGCGGTAGTGTCTCATAAGGAGGCCGCGGAACGAGATAGGAGAGAGATGGTAGTGCGCATGCGTCTCGCGGGCGCCGACGTCAGTTGGGAGCCCGGAGGCGCAGGTATGCGCATGACCTCCCTCCCTGAAATACCGCTGCAGGGGCCCTCTAGCATCTAGGGAGCAGAGGAGTCTTCACCCCTGTTGACGAAGTGAGTTTGCCTCTCCCGGGGCATTCTCAAGCACTTGTGCGCTAGGATCGGTGTGGGCGTAACTACGTTCTGTATCTCACGCCTTTCCTGCCATAAGCGCGGGGCACATGGGAGGAGGGTGGTTTTAGTGGGGTATTGATTAGTCGAGTCTCCACACAAGCCGGTTGATTATTGTTTGGATTGCCTCAGTGGAAAGCCTCCATGATCAACAACGGTCTAATCCCTAGCAAAGGACCCGGTATGTGCGAAATGCATTTCCCCCGCCTTAAAAAAAAAAAAAAAAAAAAAAAAAAAAGCATTCTAGCGTTAATCCCGGTTAGTTTCACACATCAATATGTTCGTCAGAGAAAACTAAGTTTGAAATAGTTTGAATGTGAAATTGATAACTTACCACGTGCTTAAAATAAGAAGTATTTTTAAATTGAATGAATACTTCGAATAAGTGTGATTTATTATATTATTTATACCTAGATAATTTTAAAATATAAATATAATTCATCTATATATATAGATAAAATATTATAAAGAGGTAAAGTTTAGATAGATAGATAACGCTTTATTGCTCACCAAATATACAATTTCAAAAATACACATTTACAATATTATCATGGTAGAAACAATAGGCGGCCTTATCGCTTAAAGCAATCTCTTCCAGGCAACCTAACTTAAGAAATATATAAACTAATCTGGCGATGTAGGTGGTGCAGATTATGAGGTCTATCATAATTAAACATACTTAAACTACATATTTTATAAATTAAATACACATACTTAAATTACTTTATAAATTAAATACATACAATAAATCATAGTATAAGAATTAGGCATAATTATTTAAGGAGAAGTAGTGTTTTCTGAATGCGTTCTTAAATGTAGGCGATGTTTTGGCCTCTTTGATAGTAAGAGGCAGCGCATTCCAAAGTTTGACAGCCTACACTGTAAAAGAGTTATCATAAAAGGATGAAGCGTGTGCAGGTGTAGTGAGTTTACGATACGTATGAGTGCCCAAATTGTGGGAAGTAGAAAGACGAAGGAATTCAAAACGTTCCTTAAGGTAAAGAGGACTACTAGGAATAAATAATATGTTATAAAGTAGTGTGAGAAAGTTTGTGAGTTTGTGACGTTGTAGGGGGTAATCTCTGGATCTACTAAACCCATTTTGAAAATTCGTTCACCAAGGGAAAGCTACATTATTCCTGAGTGACATGTATATAATAATAATAAGTATTTTTTAACTTTTTTCTGATGCCCAGCAAAGTGGGCACGGGTCAGCTAGTGTAAAAATAATATATGAGTACCTCTGGCTGCAAAAAACGAATTAAATTATTTATAATAAACCCACACTATTATAACCCGTTTGGGCTATTGTATCAAATGGCCAAATAGGTTCGTGGAACACGAGAGGGAACGGTAGAAGAGTGGCTTCGACCCAAAGCCGATGCAGTCGAGTCCGCACATAGTCCACGCAGTAGCCGGTCGCTTGCATAATATATTTTTCCGTGCCCCTTATTCCCACTACGTGTACGCGAGATTTTACCGCAGGAGGCTTGCAGCCCCTCCGTGCATTTATGTACCTTTATGTACCAATTCTTCCCTTTTTTTTGGTGTGAACTAATAATAATATTATGTGTAAAACAAACAGAATAAACGTGTTTCTTGTGACGCATACTTTTCTTCTGTAAATAGTACTTGCCCTAACAATAACACTTAAATATATTAATGAAAAATTAAATTAGTGAATAATACTAAAAACAAATACCTCCAATACCTTGTTTTTCTTAAAATAAATTTAAGGACAGAGTTTTAATTAAATTGTGTTTTAGATGATTTATATAAAACATTTTCTACTGTAATATGTAACTTTAGATGTGGCTTAAGTTTTCTATGACATTTAAACATTTTTGTTAGTGTAATTCATTGCATAAATCCTGTTTGTGATGTACGAAATGATTTTCTATGGAAAAACACGGTATACCTAAGTATAAAAACTTGATTTTTCATTTTTTTTATTACGACACAAGTCGTTATTCTCGTGCTTTTTAAAATTTTGATTATTTATAACATTTAGAAAATATAATTAATTAAAAATGGAAGTTTTTAAAGATTTTTTTTAGTTTCTAATTAAAATCTTAAACATACCCAGTACTGGTGAAAATGAAATTGTTTTATAATGTTAAAATCTTTTAGAAGTGTTTTTGTGTTTTAATTTTAACCTTTAATTAAATAAAAAAATCATCCTTACGGGAACCTGAAATGAAAAATATAATTTATAGATATTTATGATACTTGTGCGGTAAGTTAGTTTTCACAAAGGAGTAGACCAAGTCGAAAGCTTACCATAGTCGCGAGTTTGTAAAAGCCGACTTTCGTTCGTGTGTCCTACAACGTTTGTCAACACATTTGCGAGAAAATAGTACAATAAGTAATGTAACAGACAAATATCAGTTGGAAAGTCGCAAATCTTCGACGTTCTTAATATGAAATGGCGGCATTTGCAAAGGCGTCACGAGCGCGTGGTGAAAATTGGAACTACATCTTTCTTCGTTTTTTCTCTTTAGTATTAAAGTGAGGCAAATGTTTTGTTTAAAAGCCCTTCCAAGGAGGTTCAATCATTCAGCTTATTTATTCTCATAATGTGAAACTCCTTGGTGGAATTATTATATATATATTTATAGAAGTTAAAAAAATCTTAAAGGATACGCACGGCACTATACTACAGTGTATGCGGTAAAACCAGTGCTTAAGTAAGAGCACCTATTTTACCGCACATTTCCTTAATGCATTTTTGAAGCAAATGTGTTGAAAAAAATATGACTAAATTAAATTTATAGATTTATAATAAGTATATTAGGTTGTCTAGAATAAATCGCCATGGGCTATAAGATCGCCGATTGTACTTGAATATTGATGTTATTTAGTTTTTGTAGCATTTTTGTATAATAAGGGCCGATTTTTCAATCATCAGATAAAAGTTATTCTATAGAATGAAACATAACTTGGGCAAATTATCAATGACAGTTTCATGAATAAAACAGTTGAATTATTTCACATTTGAATTTAGTCAGGTTTTAATTGGGGTTGTCTGGAAGAGATTGTTTTTTAACGATAAGACCGCCCTTTGTGTATAATTACATAAAGTTTTAGTCTGTAAGTTAATTTTTGTATTAGTATACAATAAAGTGTTATCTATCTATCTAATTTATTCGACTGATAACTTTTATCTGAAGATAGAAAAATCGGCCCAAAATAAAGTGTAACTATAAAAAAGTATTTATATTAAATATTATATTCTATTATTTTTTTACAAATAAATAAGTATAATCTTTATTTCATAGCCATTTCAAAATAATATTGTTTACAAGTAAAAGCTATAAAGAAGACAAAATTGTACAAAAACAAGCAAGCTGTTTAGTAACCAAGAGCCATATACTAGGATTAAGCCTGTGTTACACTTAGCATTGGCAGTCATCCACCTGCAAGAGACTACTTTTGTTCAAAGGCTAGTTTATTATAATAGGGGAGGCCAAGCGGGGTTTTGGGATTTACTCGAGCGTGGCAGAATAACATAAGTGGAGAAACCTGGCACCCTATTATGTACCCCCACCATATATGAACCCTTCATATAGGGTGGGGTGTATTATGGGTTAGCATGACAAGGACATCAAGCTGAACCGTCTGTATATTAGTCTGACGCGCTCGAGTATTTCAATGGTACTTTTCTTTTGCATTTTCAAAAATCGGCCATGACTTTTGGTCACGTCCAAATCGTCAGTCTTTTGAATAGGAGTTCCTTTAGGGTTTACTTAACATCCCTTTTGAATATCTGACGCGTTTGATCATTTCTGTGCGACTCATTTATTTGACAACCTGTACACGCTACACCCACCAGTGAAAGGGAATACATCATATAACCTTTTTTCTTTTTATCTTATGCATCTATTCTTCATAATCCAAAAGGTCCCCGCGACCCTCGAGTAACTCCACATTTAGCATCTTACATTTACTATTACATAAAAAGAAAATTCTGAATTTTAAACTAGTAGGTAATACTGTAAGATATTAGGATTCAGATGTTATTGGGCGCTTTCCTTTAGTATCTCACAACGCCCAAAATGTTCCGTCTGCCGTTCTACATGGCGACCACAGTTGTTATGGTCATGGCGAAAACGTCACTAATGACGCCATTATTTTCGATCATACAGCGCTCACAAAGACCCATGTCAACAGCTGGGTCGAAGTGGGCGTTGACCACAGAGCATTAATTCTCTCTATCGATTGACATTCAAAAAAGGCGCGATTTTCAAATCAACCAATGACATTTGTGTATTTCGTCATTGATGACATTAACGCTCCATAATCCGTTCCACTAGAGTTTATGATTGTAACGCCCGCAAGCAAGTGGAACGGAAAAAATCGCGGTCGTGAACGTGGTCGTTGTGAGTCTCTTGTGCAGTGTAGCAATTATATTCATTTTATTTTAATTTTATTTAGGTTTATGGCTTGGCAGCTAGGCCTTTAAGCCAGATCTTAGATTTTAATGTAGTTTCTTCATTTTCTTAAGCCTATGTGTACCACAGTTGAATTGTAGGTTATCAGTTGGTGCCATTCAACGGAGTTCTTGTGACAAGTCAAAAGGCCACATTTGACTATACAGTTCACATTTCTCACAAAACACATAATTACTACTCAAAAACTATCAATATCCAACAACTATTGTTCATTTTAGAGTAACTTTACACATTTTTAGAAAATAAAACTGCAAACTCCCATTATAATCAATGTAGATAGAGAAACAGATAACTATTAAATGTCAACTTTTAAGATACATACGTCATCAGGCTAAAAAAAATACAAGCATTATATAATATGTACATATGTTTTTCCTAAAAATTCCTACCATGGACACAACCATCAACAACGATTCGGATCACGCACACGGCGCTGTCGTTTCGTTCTGCGCACCACACATACTGCACATTACCATATACCGTCAAATTATTGATAGTGGCGGCGTTTCTATTTGGCATCTATCGCTATACTTTGTCCAATTTCCCGAATCAATACTTTGGATACTCTTTATGCTGATAAATGACCTCGTTTCCGTGGGATAGATAAATATAGCCGAGTAGATGGCGTTGCAGTCGCGTTTTACTGATGTTGCACTCACAGACACCAAATAAAGATGATGGTTTTTTACTACTTACACCGAGCTAAAAATTAAAAAAAATGATGCATTATAAGTTTTTTGTGTTTTGTGTATTATTGAGTCTAAAGAGTAATTCGGCTATGCAATATTTAGACTTGTTAACTAGCTTTGTTTATTGTAATTAATGTTTGTACATTTATTGTCTTACTAGGCATTTGTTGATTATAATTGTGCTTGCCAAAACATTTACCTCTAAAGACTATCAAAATATGACATCGCTCCCCATAAGCTAGATAGTGTTGAAATGTACTGAGGTGTAAAATTTCCTCTATGCACTTTCCAGGTTTTCAAATAACACAGCTGAATTATTTCAATTTGTTATGAAGACGATGAAGTGTCACTTGTTTGAGATACGATAACTAAAGAGATTATTACACTATACTCATTTATGGACCTTCTTTCTAAATCGGCGTCATACAGTAAGACGAAAAAAAAAAAAAAAAATTGTTTCGTGTTCTTCATCGTCCATATAGTCTACCACAATTGTTTATTGATTTTATTTTTTTATAAACGCATTTCGTCAGTTTGTTTTTTTTAATAGCCTTAATATACAGACACTGCACACGATTTTATAATAATTTAAATATGAACTGATATATGCTGATAATTACCGTGATCTGAAAAAATAATTTTATAGAATATTTATATATAAAACACAACCCTTGACATATTTTAGGGTTTTGTAGTCAGTGTAAAAATCATCATGTCTGTCTGTATGCCTTTGTATGTTATATTTATTTTTTTCGGGAACTACTAATTCTGTATGGATGGATTAACGCAGATTTTTTTTATTTTGTATGCTAGTAACATTTTAAATGGGAAATTAAAAAAATGAGTATAAATATTATTTTTTTTCACCTAGGCGTGTTGTGTATCGTTAGTCATATTATGAAAAACTTTGAAGATATTCGTTAATTACATTTCCATTTAAGGGATGGGGAGATATTAGCTTCGACAAATCTGAAAAAATAAATTTGTAGAGCCTTGTAAAATTTACGCTGGCTATAATTATGGTTATTAACTGTGTGGCGAGGCAAATACAGCCGACGTGCGTTCGGGAATGTCCGTTTGTTCTCGCGATATCGAACTCCGACGCACCGCAGAACCTCGCCCGAGGCCAAATCCTGGAGGAGCAAGGCAGTCCTTGTCGCACCGATAAGCCGTAAGCTTGCGCGCATTCGCTCCCACGGCAGCCGCACGCGCCAGGCATATTTTAATGTACAGTAAAACAACGCGACATATGTCTAAGTGTGTAACTTTAATTAATAGTATTTAAGGTATTTTAGACATTGATTTATAATATGGACATTTCATACAATGAATTTACGCAGTAAAGATTTGTTATATTTTTAAAATGAGTCCTTTGAAAAGGCACATCATGCTATAATTATGGTTATTGACTTATTAAATTGTTGAAAGACCAAAATATATGTTATAAACGACTGTTATAAGCTCCAAAAACACTTTTAAGAAAGATTGTGCAAGATCAGTTATGTAGTTTGCGGGATACGAGTCATTTTCGATTAAGTGCTTTTTTCTGGTTCTTTCTGTTGACAGTTTTCACCTCTATGGAACCACGCACAATTCATGGGCTGTCACGCATTTGTTTTTTATAGAGACGACAATATCATTTTAAATATTTTTTCTCGAACCTACAATTTTCTACTTACGTTCACTTGTTCTCCCTGCAATAGTTTAGTATAAAAATATTAAAAAAAAACATTAATCTTTATTTTTAAAAAACTTGGTTAAAAGTAATAAAATATAAATTATATTTAAAATGCTCACTGTAGAAGCAGCGTCACCATCTGCCTGCGAATAAATTTATTAAATAAAAAATTAAAACACCAAACTAAATATGCCAATTTTAAAAAGTACAGCAGGACAGTTGGAATATAATGTATATGTATATAACTATATACTACATGTATCTCATGAAAGAAAAATCGGACCATAATCCAAATTATTTTTTATTATCAATTTTGTTAAAATTATTCGTTTTTAAAATAAACCTATATTATAATTTAAATACTTACCCCTGGGGCAGAACCAACCTAAAATATAAATTATAAAATTCAATTACAATTATTTAAAAAAAATTAGACAGTTTAGTTTTGAAAAAATAAATTAGTTTTAATAATTACCGCCGGAGCAGCATTAGCCTGAAATATAAATTATTTAGTTTAACGGACTAATTATAACTTAAATTATACTAGACTTACAAAATAACACAAAAAACATTGACTCCAAACCGCTCTCGGTGGGGAGCGTTTCTAAAATGCTGACCGAATTAGCCCAAAATAACTTTTCTTGGTTGTAAAAGCCATGTTTTTGATTACATATGATATTAAATAAATAAAAATTGTAATTTCAAGATTTACCCCTAGTGCAGCACCAGCCTAGGACATGATTTATTTTATTTTATCAAAAAATAACATTTTAATGGTGACACCATGCACGATTTTATTGTAAGTATCCATTTTTAAATTTACTTAATATTGATCAATTATTTTAATAATAACTTGTAACAAGATCTCTTTGGCTATACCATTTGTATCTGGCTGGTTTTGGTATCATTAAAAAGTTTTACTTTTAAAGAAGACAAGTCCAAATTCAAATTAGGAAAATGTGTGATTTTCATTTGTTTTTCTTATTGTTAAAATGAGTGAATGTAATAAAAAAATTCGATACATTTTAAAATTTTACTACAAAAAAGGTAAAAACGCAACACAAGCCGCGAAAAAATTTTGTGATGTTTATGGACTTAATGCAGTATCTGTGAGAGTAGCGAAAATTTGGTTTAAGCGTTTTCAATCCGGAAATTTTGATATCAAAGATGCACGTCGCTCTGGTCGCCCTGTTATGGACAAAATTGATGCCATTTTTGAAAAAGTGGAGAAAGATCGGTAAATTAGTAGTTACGATGTAGCTTGAGAACTGGGAATTGACCACAAAACGGTTTTGGCGCATTTGAAAAAAGCTGGATACACAAAAAAGCTTGATATTTGACTGCCTCATGAGCTCACTGAAAGAAACCTAATGAACCATGTACTCATTTGTGATTCTTTATTACGACGTAATGAAACCGAACCATTTTTGAAGAAGCTGATAACTGGTGATGAAAAGTGGATCACGTACGACAAGAACGTGCGAAAAAGATCGTGGTCAAAGGCCGATCAGGCTTCACAGACTGTGGCGAAACCCGGGTTGACTCGCAACAAGGTGATGCTGTGTGTATGGTGGGATTGGAAGGGCATTATTCATTATGAGCTGTTACCGCCAGGCAGGACCATCGATTCTGAACTGTACTGCGAACAACTGATCAGGTTAAAGCAAAAAGTTGAGAGATTGCGGCCGGAATTAATCAACAGAAGGGGTGTGGTTTTCCACCATGATAACGCTAGACCTCACACATCTTTAGCCACTCAGCAAAAATTACGAGAGTTTGGCTGGGAGGTGCTAATGCATCCGCCGTATAGTCCTGACCTTGCACCTTCAGATTTTCACCTGTTTCGGTCTCTGCAGAATTCCTTAGGCAGTGTCAGGTTAACATCATGAGAGGACTGCCAAAACCACTTGTCGCAGTTTTTTGATCAGAAGCCCCAAAATGTTTATAGCAATGGAATCACGTCACTACCTACAAGATGGCAAAAAGTTATCCAACAAAATGGCACCTGCATACTTTAGTCAAATGTAAATAAACTTTATAAAAAAACCTTTTGAATTTTTATATAAAATGTGAAGAAACTTTTTCCCCAACCTAATATTATAAAATTCTAAATATGCCGTGTCTGTACATAGAAGATATTGAAAAAAAAAACAGCTGGAATAGACTATGTATAAATATAGAGAACACTATGCAATTTTTTTTAGATTTCTTGTCTGTTTGTCGGTTAGACTGTTTGTTCGGAATTCACGTAAAAACTACTGGGCCGATTTCAACGCAGTTTTCAATGATCGACAGAGAATTCTTAGACTTAAAATCTGCGTTACTTTTTATCTCGGGAATATTTCTAGGAATTATTTAAAATGGCCAGATTAAAAAAAATTGAATTGAAATGTGATTTTTTCACTGGTCGATAGCAAATTCAATGTAATAGAATGTGTGATATTTTTATCCCGGGTATCCCGCGGGAATTGTCCCGGAAGCAGTTTGAAGTTGTTCGGTTGCATAAAAATTTGCTTATTCCGACATGGTTTTCACTAAAACGAGAGCTGCGGTACTTTATGTCCCGGGAATCCCGCGAGAAATTCAAGTCAAGCTTGGACAAAGTCGCGGGCATATCCTAGTTCTTGATATAGGTACATCCATGGTTAATTTCCAAATGTTAGATTTAGAAAAAACTTACTTTTGGTGTATCAGGTGCGGCCTGAAATTTTTTATTATTTCTCATAAAATTGAAACTTACCTACTTGAAATGGCAAAATAGGCATGTGGAACATATTACAATAAGTTTAATGTTATTTACACATCAAGAACAGACGTTCAAATAACATTTTACATTTAAAACACATGACATAAGTAATTTTAATTACTGTTTAAATCTTAACGACAATTAATGCACTATCCAACGTCTTTTACCTGTATAAAGTTATGACATCATCAATTTGTACGCTCGTACAAAATGTATAAGGCGGCCACTTTTTGTAAGCTGATAAAAATTCTCTCAGTTGATTTGTTCGCTCCCTGGTTATAGGCAATTTGTTATTTATTCGAAAATGTGAAACTTTGAATCATCATTTGGTATATACCTATATATATCAATACATGAAGCAAAAACTTTGTACCACTTTTTACGAAAATTGCGCGCTACTATCTTTTCGCACACTATAGTTTATAAAAAGACATTGCTACATTTTTTAAACTATGCATAAAAATATTTGTATTTGACACACACACGCATATATACTCTTTTGTTTATTGTTCAACTCAAATTAACAGTGTAGTCTTAGCGAAATCTGTGATCATAGAAGTATATTCTTTGACATTAATTATTATGGTCGTCTTTCGATGACAGGCGACCACTAGTCTTTATAGAACAATATATTTAAGACCCCTGTTAACATAAAAATGTAGTACTTACAACAAATTTACACAATAGAAATACTTCGAAGAAATACAATATTAGAATCCTCATGATTTCTGTGTGAAGGAAAAATGAGAATTGTAAAATTTTTCACAAAATAAAATGGATAAACAAACGTGTTTTTATTAAAATAACATTTTTTACAATCTTATACGTATTTTGTAACTCAAGCAATAACTATAATTCTTATCGTCTAATAATAACTATATAGTTAGTTATACATAATATAAGAGCTGTGCGTTACAGAGATGAAAATATTACAGTGGTCGTTTTAATATTGCGAAGCTGCTAATTAGGCAAATGTAAAAAAAATTAATGCGTTTTTTCAAAATGGAATCTTAAAGATTACCTATTTATTGAAACCATGAGTCTACTGCCGCTTCCAAAGCAATTTAAGTTACTGTTAAAGGAGAAGGGGCGCAACAAACTTCCCAACAAGCAGCAGAATGGCAGACAGACAGCCCACTAAAGAAATAGTTAACTGTCACTTATAAACATTTGCAACATCAGAGACCAGGCCAGTGCGTTGCCAGATTTTTGGATAAAAGTAGGTACGTTTTATTATACAAATCCCCAAAAGCTCGGGTTAGCACAAATATGTGCTATTTGAGGCTTAGCGCGCTTTAAATTTAGAACTACTCATATATGACATAGCACAAATTTGTGCTTGAATTGAAAACGAAACGATTTATTGTTGTTGTCTCACTCTGTTTATATAGGATTTGTATGAAAGAAAAAATTGTCTTTATTTTGATTTAAGGTAAACGTTACGATGCAGTCATTTCAGGTTTGCACCCGAACCTGTTGCCAGGTCTCATTATGAGACAGAAGCATATGAGCCTAGGGGATGTTTTTTTAAAATAAATCAGTCATTAATTGAAAATAACATTAGAGGAGCGTATTTTTTATTCTTTAATTCGGAAGCTGGCCAACAGGCCACCAAGCCAGCTCACGGAAAGTTGTTACCGTCGCCTATTGTCGTTTGCAACACCAGATCAGACTGTTCACGCTGTAAGTAGGAGTGGGGCGTGCGGCGCGGAGACCACGAGCGGGGGAAGGCGCGCGCGAGGCAGGCGACATAGATAGACAAAAAAAGAGCAGCGAACACGGTCGTCTCAAATATACATAATAATTGTATCTATCTGTATCAAAAGATTCATACAATACAAGATTCAAAATACAACAAGACTACATCATTAACAAGACTTTTTGGAAAAATAGGTAAACAATAAAATATCACTTCTGTTGAATGCTTCATTACCTATATTTCACATGAAACTTAACCAATGTCAACATTCGAGATTACATAACGACAATCGTGCCCTCGGCGCTTTCTTGCGCCGCTTTTTCTCTTCAAGCTACAACATGTTGCGAAGCGGTGGTAAATTAGATAAGGCTGCCGTAGAGTAAACAAAACAAACCATAAACAACAATTAAATGATTAAATGAATAATTAAAATGTCCCTATAATGGGAGGCCCAAACCCAGCCGTAGGGCGTTTATGGGCTGTTATTATTTATTACTAGCTGCGCCCCGCGGTTTCACCCGCGTGGTGATGGAAAATCGTTATATTCTGGATAATTCACACTATATCTTTATAAATTATAGCCTGTGTTATTCTGATGTGTAAGCTATATTATTCTAGTTTCATCAAAATCCATTCAATAGTTTTTGCGTGAAAGAGTAACAAACATCCGTACACATCTATACTTACAAACTTTGGCGTTTATAATATTAGTAGGATAAATAAAACGAACAAGTTGCCGGTAAGCTAAATAAAAACTTCAACATTGCTCATTGACACTTGACATCTTTTGTATTCCGTGATCACGGCTACTGAAGTGGCCAAACGTCGAAATAAAATACCTGGCTCAAATTATTGAAACGTAGTTTTAGTACAAAAGTTAATGTATCACGA
Source organism: Dendrolimus houi (assembly GCA_039645545.1). NCBI lineage: Eukaryota > Metazoa > Arthropoda > Insecta > Lepidoptera > Lasiocampidae > Dendrolimus > Dendrolimus houi. The sequence goes on along the minus strand of CM077117.1, from coordinate 30,175,076 downwards.
CATTCAAGAAGTCGTCCAGTGTGTTGCCAGTCTTCAGGATGGAATAGAGAGGATGGGATATGGAAATGTATTATCTCTTCTTTTTATGACTTCGTAGTCAAATGACGCGAACTACGTAAGTTTGTTCGCATTTGGCTATAGAACGTTAATAAAAACACTTGCATAAAAACAATCTTTTATTATGAATATAAATTTACAACACATAATAATATCATGAAAAATATATAGGTACTTAATAGACATATTTACATGACCTTCTTAAAAAAAAAATCATTGTTGGTGGTGTTGTACTATATCAAATAGTAGTAGAAGATTGTGGCGCCCTCTAGGTGATTGTCAGTATAGATGAAGCTTGAGTATAATCGTAATACCTAGCTTAGATTATGCCCACCACCTCAGCAGCAAGAAGGGACTTCTGCTGCCCATTTTTTTATGTTTACGGCTTGGCAACTAGGCCTTTAGCCAGGCGCAGTTGTATTGTAGGCTACAATCGACGCCATTCAACGGAGTTCTTGTGAAAACTCGAAAGGCCACATTTGGCTATATACTTCACATTTCTCACAAAAACACATAATTACTACTCAAAAACTATCAATATCCTACAACTATTGTTCATTTTAGAGAAATTTTACACATTTTTAGAAATAAAACTGCACAGCACAACATCCCCTTTCAGTTCCCGCCAAAAACTCCTTGTGCTGCCCACTTCCCTGCTCGCTACTAGGGAAGTGGACATAATGTAAACATGTGGTAATATTTGTAGACATGAGTGGATGAAGGGGATACTAGGTAGACGACATCCTGTTGCAATAAAGTCTATTATTTTCATACATACCCTTATTAAAGAGTGGACATTAAAACTCTCCATTATTATCTTCTATTTATAATGTCATGATAAAATTATTTAAATAATTGTTTATTAAATAATTAATATGCTGTTTGACTCGCTTTAGGTATGGCGTCATAAGTTTGTACGCTCGTACAAAATCTATGAGGGCCGTGGCATTTTATAATACAATACAATCAACTGTCTCAGTTGATTTTATTATAATCTTTGAGAATATGGGCAACAATGTTTTATATATTATTTTTGCCTTAATACATAACTACTTCATTACTTCCTATTTTTAAAAGCAAGCTCAAATAGCATTCATTACTTTTAAGTTCTATTATAGTTTGTATGTACATAACATCTTCACTCTATATAAAAAAAATTAAATGTAGCAAAATCTCTTCATCCACTCATGTCGCATTAATTGAGAAAATATAATGAAAATAATTTTTATTAATTTCATAGTCATTTGTCTGCTTCTTCCGATTTTTCTTGATATGTGACAACGCCCTTTTCTATTAGGTCTGGTATCTCTACTGCGAGCCAGGGTCCAAGCTGTGAACATAAAAGGAATGAAGGATGCTCGCACATACATTTTTAACTTACTGATTTAGATAAGGCTTCATACATCCCTATTAATATTATAATGCGAAAGCAACTCTGTCTGTTGCTCTTTCACAAAAAAATTACTGGACCAATTTGGCTGAAACTCAGTAAATATATTTTCGATCCTGAGGATGAACATAGGATACTTTTTATCCCGAAAAATGGGATAGTTTCCAGGATGAAAATATGTGTTATCTCTCTGTTTGTTATGCTTTTACAGAAAAACTATGGGACCGATTTGGCTGAAATTCGGTATATATGTAATTTTAATACCGAAGGTGGACAAGGGATACTTTTCATCCCGGATAATAGTGGCCATACACCATCCTGCCTAACGTGCAATCGGCATGACACTGAGGATTGGATCAAGTAGAACTGACCATGTGTGGGCGTGGATTGGCATGACAGTTATACTTGATAGAGCAATCAAAATTTAATTATTTTGGCTTGATCAAGCCGATTGGACCATACCGATTAGACCCTCTATGGCCGTCGAGATCGTCAATTCACTTGAGTGAAGATTTTTTTGGCTCTTGTATTTATTTTTGTTGTTTACTACGAGTAAAATGCCCAAGACAGCCAAAACATCGTAGTCCGTCACTGGTGACGTCATGGCTTCAACTGTCGATTGGACAGTTTAAACTGACCATGTATGGTCTATATGAACGAACTGCAGATTGGATCAAGCCTGCAGCGTCATACCGATTAGACGATAGGTATTATGGTGTATGGCCACCTTAATGGGTTTATATTTTAGGATAGATTTATGTAAAGGTTATCCCAGAAAGTAGGATAGGTTTTGCTTTTTTGTGATTTGTTATTTTCGTCATTTTGTTAACTTTGGTCATTTTATTATTTGGGATAGTTTATAATATAAAATGAAGTGAATCTTCCAAGAGCAAATAGCACTAATTTAAAAATTTAATACAATATAACCTGTATTAGCACTGGCTCATTTAAACAAGAGATAAACTCTAGTAATAAATATTTTTTATGAAATGAAATTTCTGTGAAATATTTGTAATTTTACTGTTAAGATTTGTGGAATACAATCCATATTATAATATGATAAATTGTTCATTAAAAACATTAAAATAATTATGACATATACTGAACTTATGGAATTCCTACCATCTTTTGTATGTACCATGTTTCATGCAATAAATGATTTGATTTGACATACCCCCAACGCCATAGCGTGAGCAATCCCAAATCTGGGCACGTTCCTGGCCCATAATGGCTTAAAATGGTCGGTGAGGCATATTTTGCCTCCTCGGTACATCTTTGCTGTTTTGCCGTCTAATCCAGGCAAAGCAAGCTCTGGAGCTGTAGTTGGGTAAGTTACTGGAATCTGTAAACAACAGTTTTATCCCTTGCTAATTATTTTTTATTTTTATAAATGAAGTATTTAGGAAGAAATATCTCATTAATATTTCCATCAAGGTACACCACAACACACATATGATTGAATAAATATCACACACAAAAACCAAAATTACCAAGATGCGTGTATAAATACTTAAAACTTTCTTCAAAATTAAGTTATAAGAAAGGGTATGGAACTAGAGTCTAAAATAAGTAATTTAAATATAACCTAAATTAACTAAAAGTATTCATAGTAAGAAAGTGTCCATTAAAACATTTCTTTTTATCTCTATTGAGGTAAGGACACTTTATTCATGCGTTCTTTATTAAGCTAGCACATTACACTATACTTGTTTTGTTCATAACACTAGTTCAAATGGTTTTGTGCTTTTGAGCCTTCTTGTTATGTCCATATTGTCAAGGAGCTGGATCGTCTCGACATTCACATTATGATGAAGCCAATGCTTATGGACTTCCATGTATTTCTTAATAATGCTGCTAACAAACTCCACTTTCAGGTCCGTATCCTTGCTAACTAATTAACAAATATATTGAACTCAGGATCTGTCCCGAGTTCAAGTTTGCAGCCTGCTCGGCAATCGTCAAGGTTGACAGGGTACCAATTGGCCTAAGTGATTACTTGCCTAGCTCAATAAAACCCACAGGTCCGTGGGGACAGAATAGTAAATCAACAGCTATGTGTACAAATTCTTATACCATTCAACCACTAACGCCTACAAATGCCATTTACAAGTAAATGTTGCATCAAAGTATAATAAGTAAAGTAATTGAAATTTTTTTTAATGTGATTTTTGTCATTTCTGTTTTAAATAAACATAATAATGACAATATAGTGGCCAGGCAACATTATAAACTGCCTCTATTGTATGTCTGATGAGACAAACTGCTGTCTCTGGAAAGAAGAAAACATCTTTTCTTCATTTAATTATATGATATGATATTCAAGTTTTAAATTTACTCACATCGAATTCCAAATCAAACTCATACTTCAGCAAGTTGTGGACATACCAGCACTTTCCGAACCAGTATGTACCGGTCTTATCAGATTCCAACCTAAACCAGTCATTGTCTGCCTCTTTGTTGTTCTGAACATACTGGAATTAAAAATATGGTAAATATGCATAAACTTGGAATCTGAAAATTACACATTTTTTTTATTCAAAGACCTTAAATATGGTTTATAACGACACTAAAATCATAGGAAATCCATCGTTTAGACAAAAAATTAATAAACAACACAATTAATTATGAAATATGTGCATTATATGATAGAAATAATATTCTTTGAGTTGTGTTCCGGCATTAGTGGCCAAGTTCCAGTCTTCCTTAAGAGAGCAGCGGCGCCTTTGTAGCGCCTTTGGTGTTGCAAATGTCCATAGGCAATGGTAACTGCTTTCCATCATGTGGGCCGTTTGTCTGTATGCTGAACTCATGCAATAAAATAAATAATAATTTTAGTGTGACGACTTACCTACTAATTATAATAAAAACACAATGACTTTAATTTTAGGATTAGTCTGCAAATGTAACATATATGATATGACCAAAATAATTAATAATTATAAATAGTAATATGGCATCGCTAAAAAGCCAAAATATTTTGTAATTTGTAAGTAAAATCTCAGATTAATAATATTAGGAGACAAAGTTTTTACTTCACTTTGCTAAATGTCAGGCAAAGGAACTAACCCCATACAGCATGAATATCAATATTATTCAATCAAACTGAAGATCTTAGAATGACATGAAAATACAGAATTCTAGATTTTTCACATTAGGGTGATTAAGATAATTATTATATTTTTGTAGTTTGTCTATAGAATTACCGACAACATGCAATACCAATGTCAGCTAAACAAAGTATAGATGTGAGGGGTGGTCATAACTAGTGACAAAGACAGTGGGTTAGGTTAGGTTATCTGCAGACCAATAGCAGAACCGACTTGTAACTATTATTTAAATTATCAATGAATAAAGGGCAACCAGTCGGTTCTGCCACTCGGTGGCTGCTGCAGCGACACACTTGCTTTGCTCGTTCGGTTCGTGGGCTTTGGTCTAAACATAACCTAACCTAACCCACTGTCCTTATCACTGGTTACGACCTTCGACCACCCCTCACACCTATACTTTGTTCTGCTAACATTGGTGTTGCATGTTGTTGGTAATTATATATACAAACTACAAAAATATATTAATTATCTTTATTACAATAATGTGATAAATCTAAAATTTGATATTTTCATATCATTCAATGATCTTCAGATTGATTGAATAATATTGAATAGTATTGAAAAATTTTGCCTCTTAATATTATTAATCTGAGGTTTTACTTACATATTACAAAATATAGTGGTTTTTTAGCAATGCCGTAACAGTTGATTTTATAATTATTTTGGTCATGTCATATATGTTACATTTGCAGACTAATCCCGAAATTAAAGAAGTAATTGTGTTTTATCACAACTAGGTGAGTTGTGACACTAAAATTGAACATTATTTCTATTGATATCACCCACATATTTAACATGATTAATTGTATTGTTTATTAATTTTTTGTCTAAACAACGGATTTCCGATGATTTTAGTGTCGTTATTATATCATAGCAAACCATATTTATAGTCTTTCAGTACAAAAAACGCATAATATTCGGGTTCCGCATTTATGCATATTTACCAAAAATATTATAGCATGCAGTATTGGAATGAGGATTTCTTTCGTAAACCTTTATCTACATCTTACAGTATGTCATAAATTGCACATACACACTATCACACGTGATGTCATCCTAATTACTACACATAAATACTGTGAAAAAATAAGCAGTCATAAAAATTACAGTCGAGTATTATATTAAATTTCATGACAATTGGTATCAAAGCTGTAAAAAAATTAACAAAAATGTTGTTGGATTTTATAGTCATTTTCACACTTATAAACTAGCATAAAATGAATGATAGAATATGTATATTAATCAGTCTAAAAAAAATATTCATGTTTACTTTGACAATAACACAAGTATAACCAAGTTAATGAGCAGTAACATAGCCATGTATAAAACTACAATATGCTTAAATCGGGAAGTAGAACAAACCTTGATTAGTGCCTGGTATTCTTCTTTGAGCCTATTCAGCCATAATTCTTTATCTCTGGGACCAGCTTTCGTCTGTAGCAATGGTATACTACTTAAAGTTTTTCTGGTGCTTTCATCAACCATTATAAAGAAGAATTAAAGAACTATTTCATTTCATAATTTAAGATTATTCAAATTTTATTGTGCAATTTGTAATTTTGTACACGAATACACATTTAAATGACATTTACAGGATAGCTAGTGCTGCACAAGTTTCTACGAAAATCGATAGCTATAATTATATCGATAACAGTAAGTATCCGTTTGAAAAAGAAAAACAGGATTTTATTTAATAAACGGGTAGTCAGAAACTTGTTATTGGTACATATATTATACAACGTACAACACTCGGTCTGATCCTAGACATCCAGACCAGACCAATAACGGAAAGTTTGTTGTCGGGATTTATAATCAGGATCTTACTGCGTCACAGCTAACTAGAATATGGGTTGATATTATATCACAGAAGCCTCGCCACTGTTGTCTTGCTGGAATAATTTGTGGTTTCATTAAGTTTTTTTGCTTTATTGTTTCTTTTTCTCCGAAAATGACTCTAAATATATTATAAGACACTCAAATTCATTTATTCACAAGGCCCAAAGAAGAAATCAAGATTCAGAGAGAGAGAGATAACACTTTATTGCTCACCAAAATATACAATTACAAAAACAGACCATATTTACAATATTTTCTAGGCAATACAACAGGCGGCCTTATCGCTCAAAGCGATCTTTTCCAGGCAACCTAAATGAAACAAAAAAATTGAATCAGGCGATAGGTGGTGCAGGAAAAAGGCAATAGATACATAAATACTCAAACTAGTTTAAGAAATGAATATACAAATACATACATATATACATAGTCATATATATACAATAATACATAAGTTATTATAATAATAATATATTAGCATGATTATATTCTGTTAATCAGACATAGCTATTTGTGGACAAATAGTGTTTTCTGATCAAATTTCTAAATATTGGTAATGATTTGGCCTCTCTGACAGTAAGAGGCAGCATATTCCAAAGTTTGACAGCCTGCACCGTAAAAGAATTATCATAACAAGATGAAGTGTGTCCAGGCGTCATAAGTTTTCGGTACGTATCATGGCGCAAATTATGGGCAGTGGATAGGCGAAGGAATTTAAAACGTTCCTTAAGGTACTGGGGACTATTAGGAGTAAATAATATGTTATAAAGGAGAGTGAGAATGTGAGTATTCCGGCGAAAATGAATAGGAAGCCACTTGAGTCTTTTACGAAATTCGGAAACATGGTCATATTTTCGCAATCCAAATATGAACCTGATACAAAAATTCTGAAGCCGCTCAAGCTTGTTCAACTGTTATACGGTTAAATCTAGATAGCAGGCGTTAGCGTAATCAAGTATGGGAAGCAAGAGAGACTCAACAAGCGTAATCTTTGTAGCAGTGGGCAAAAAGTTTCTTAATCTTCTGAGGGATCTAGAAGATAAGAAGACTCTGCGACTTAAATGGGTGATGTGAGGCCGCCAAGACAGCTCCCTATCGATGATTATGCCGAAATTTTTGACAGTATCGGTAAGAGGAATATGTGTCCCATCAAAAACAACGTGTGGATTAAGATTCAAAGTTTATTTTAATATTTGGCTATCAGGATTATTCAAAGATTGAATAGAAAGAGCGTGCGATTTTAATAAATTATCCATTGCATTAAGTAAATATATTTTATTTTGCTTTGTGTTTTGTGTTATTATTAGGTCACAAAAATCATATCAAATAAACGTGCATGCATAAAGAGATTAATGAAAGTAGATGAAGCGAAAGTTGTTTGTCAGGATCGTCACAAGTGCCGATCCATAGTCTCTGCCTCCCCCATGGCAAACAGACGTCATAATATGTATGTATTTTGGCTTTGTGTTTAATGACTCTATTATTATAGAGTCATTAAACACAAAGCCAAAAGTTTTAAGTTCAGCAGTAATAACAGAAACAAGAATTCAATCAATAAAATAAAATAATACATCCGCCCATCACTAAGGATGATGACATATTATTGTATACGTCATAACGTCATAATGACAATTTTAATTTGTTAACAAATTATACAGATACCATGAAACTCGATAAGACTAAAAAAATTTAATTTTAATTTGAGTTTAATAAAGTCTCTGTACTGTTTCATTGTAAATAATGCGTATACATTAAGCCAACAGTGGAATTCGGTAACCTTCTTATTTGAACATCTTGTCGAACATTACGCAGTAGATTTTCAGATTCCGTGGAACATGTGTTGGTCAATATATACGCGTTAAAAAATCTTATAGATGAAATAAAAATAAGATTGAGCATTATTCAAAAATTATAAAAATCTAGATTTTTTTTGTTACATTTTTTATAGGAAAATAAAATTGGATAAGACAACATCGCTATTTCAGTTCCCGCAGAAGCTCTTGCAGAACAATTTGGTTTTGTTTCATAAAAAACATTTTTAAAAAGTGTACGAAAATTGCAACTGTCAGGTGTCAGTACCGTCACTTTAAATGTCAAAAGGGAAAATTTGGAGGAAAAATTTCACTCTCAGCTCAGCAATTTTCAATTTTTCATCAGTTTCAGTAACATTGTTGCTATGAAATTGTCTTTAATTATTTATTGTTTCTGTAGCACTTCAACGCAAAAAAGAAATTAATATAAGTGTGTCACATTACGTAAATTATTTCGATCTAAACAGTGATTGTGTTCTATTTTATGAATGGAGTAAAATACATACGGATAAAATAAAAACAATTCAAATGCTCATAATGCAAAATATTAACTATTTATTGGACAAGAAAAAGGTATTACTTATTGAAAGTCATGACTCTACCAAGGATTCAATAAACAAATATACCTCCCTGAAATACTATTATTGTGAAAGTGAGTTTGTAAGACTATAACTACCAAAGACTATACTATACTATATAAATAAATAAATAAATATATATATATATATATATATATATATATATATATATATATATATATATATATATATATACTACTATACTATACCCACTGTTTTTACTTGCATAGCATTATGCTTGTTTACCATATGGATAGATAGGAGACTTAAGATACTATTTACATACATGAGTATGAATTAAAATTAAGTAATACTGCTGATTTAATTAGGTAGGTACCTAAAAATACTTTCAGTGAAAATTAGATTGAAGCAAGATCTGTTACATTTTGAAAGACAGGATATTTTGTTTTATTGGTATTTGTAATTAAGTAGTGGTTTTTAGTTTTGTACCTACTGTACTGTTTGTAAGTTAATGACAGAAACAGTAGATATATTATATCTCCTGTAACAAATCTGAAAGATATGGTCTGAAAAATTTCCTTTCTTGATGTGAACTTTTACAAAACTGCTAGATCTTGAGCCACATAAAAGTGTGTACAAAACATTTTTGAGAAAGTCTTAAATTTTGATATGTATAAATTAGTCTATTTTAAATTTTCAGTTATAAAGTATTAAAATATGGGGTCCGAGCAATCTGTTCCTCCGAAGAAACAGGCACAAAGGGCCCCGCCAATGAGAAGAGGCCATACAATAGCTGTTACGAACATACCAGGTCAATATTAGTTATTAGATATAGTCAAGTCTGCCAGTGAGGGAACTATGTATATCTCTCGTTATCTCTCTGTTTGAATGGCTACAATGACAATATAATCAATCAGTAAAGCTAAGACATCTTTTAACTCTGTGTTTGTATTGTAATTACAGTAAATTATGTTTAAAGAAGGTAAAAATGAGAGGTGTATGAACTTACCCCACTGATGGACTTGCCCAGCTTGACTTTTGAAAAGAAAGGTAAATCAAAAGCATCTCAAATGCATCAGTAGATTAACGAAAGTGGATGAGCAAAAGTTCAGTGCAAGATTCATCTATTGACGCTATGTAAAACAGGCATCAAAATATGACATAACAAATAATAAGCTTGTCAAAATTATCTCACTATGATGATTTTGCTATGTTTATAGGGATTTGGCCTCTCTGACAGTAAGAGGCAGCATATTCCAAAGTTTGACAGCCTGCATTGTAAAAGAACTATCATAATAGGATGAAGTGTGTGCAGGCATTATAAGTTTTCGATATGTATCAGAGCATAAGTATATATAAGTTATATATATATATATATATATATATATATGAATATATATATACAAGTTACAGTAATAAAATGCAACTATTTAAACATAATAAACATATAGCTATATGCAGTATAATACTAGTTATATAAAATTACAAATCATTACATTGCAGACTACCTGATGCCCATGACTTTGTCTGTGTGGTGCGGTTTTTTAACTATCCCACGGGAACTCTTAAATTTTTTGGGATTAAAAGTATCCTATATGTTGACCAGGGATATAAGCTACCACCATACAAAATTTCATTTAAATTGGTCCAGTCGTTTCGGAGATTAACCGATACAAACAAACAGAGAAACAAAAATTGAAAAAATCTAAATTAGTTCTATTTCACTTCTTACATGCCCTTGACTCGGTTTTTAGCATTTTTTTTCATTGTACAGAAATTTGACCTCTACAATTTTATTATATGTATAGATAGTATTTTCTGACCAAGTTTTTAAATGTTAATAGAGATTTTGCTTGTCTGACAGCAACAGGCTGTCTGTTGTAGACAAATGTAGTTATTCTGATATTAAGTTGTTACTAAAAAAAAATTATAGAATGAGGCTTTTCAAAAGAGGTATATGTCACAAACCAACAAGCTTGTGCCCTCACTGATACTGGCCAGACTGAAATGGTTGACACTATACCACATATGCAAGAAGGCCGGAGTTAGCAAATGTATTTCATAAGAGATATTCTTTAATGTAAGGATCAATTTGTACAGTATTTTTTTCATATGACTTAATAATAACAATTGGCAGACAAACACACATATTGTATATCCCTTAATTAAACAAGTTACACTTGTATTATGGGTAATATACAACGGACTACTTTGGGGCCGATCCTAGACTCCCAGACCATAGTAATTAATGGAGAAAATATGTTTCCGAAATTTACTATACCAGGAATCAAATTGGTAGCCTCTGCGTTGCAGTGAGGTAGGCCAGGAAAGATATCACTAATTGCAATAAGCAACAAAATAATAAAAAATAAACAGGTGTGAATGTTCCCTTAGTGTTGCTATTGTCTATGAAAAATGATAACTGTTTTTTTAACAATAAAGGTTCATAAACTCATTTACAGATGGCTCAAGGAGTGGTTCTGCGACAAGCGGCAATAATTCACCAGGTGCTAGTGTTTGCTCTGACTCAGAGTTGCCATACATATCTTACACTGTCGACAGACCTATTGGGGGTTAGTGCTTGATTTTAAATATGATTTTGGTTTACATGATTTAACTTATACTTTATTTACTAGTTATTTATTTATGGAAAACCTACAGCTAAATACATTTGATTAGATAACTATAATTAACAAAAGAAAGTTTTCATGAATAAGCTATTAGTTAAAAGTAACATGCAGACATAAAAAAGGCACCGAGATGCTTAGTGACTGTTAAAAAAATTTAAGGCTTAGACACCGGTTGGCTCCTGAAATACTGATTGCAAACGGGTCGATGTCACAGTATTTACTTGCATTATTTAAATAATTACTGCTCGCATCAGAAATGAGTTTTGTCTGTAATTAGTAAATCTTAAAGGTACATTTATGGGTTGATTAAATTGTATAAGATTTCACTAGAGTATTAAAATGGACCTCACTTGGAAGATCTGGACAATCAATATCCGAGGAGATAATTTTTAGAAGAAGTAAAGAAACAGCAATATCTCGTTGGTCTTTAAGTGGCAAGAGGTGAAACTATTTGCAAAGATCAAAGTATGAACCACTAGAGTACTGGAACTTTTTCCTATAGCATAAATGTCGAATAAAGCACGTTTGTTTCAATTTTTATCTGCTTCCAAGCTTGTCTTTGGACAATCCTCTTATCTCTACCACAATGTTCTTCCTATGTGATACATGATACAGTCTCTAGATCATCTCCTAATCTTTTCCCATCCTTTGGGTACCACTCTCTCATTTTCTTGGTTATTTTATGTGTCCATTTAATTTATTATTTTATTTTCATTAGTATTTTCTTAAGTTTTCCTGACCAGTACACATAATTAATACTAGATTTTAACGGCATCAAGCGCGACATATTATTTCATCTTTATTTCGATGTTTCGACGATTTTGGGCGAAATAAAAATCAAGTAGAACGGTGCGTTTATTATTATTTTATTTATCTTTTAATAATGTTATCAGTTACGGGACTCGAATTAAAATGCCGTTGGAATTACTATAGAATTTATTAGAACTATACAAACATGTATAAGACTGGTACAAATATAACCGGACGCAATAAGTCCAAATGTAATGCACGATTTAATAACGCGCGCAAAGTCCGTCACTATATAGCTCATCGAATGTACACACGTCTTGCTCGTATCGTAATCGTCGCTTGACTCCTCACCCCTCCGTTCGGGCATTGTTTTATACTAACTATACGATACAACAGTCGACCGCGTGGACTAAATCTGCCAAGAACTACACCTGGCTAACGACCATCATAAAGGATTACAATACACAATAGGCGGCTTTTTTTTTACTACAAATTTTAAACACAAAGTAAACAAAGAACTACAAATGCGGGCGGGTAATAAACTGTGCTTTATGGCCGGCAGGTGTGCATTCACATTTATCGGCGTGCTTCGTGGAATTTTGGCTAAGTTGTAACATAATACAATAATATAGTCGTGGTAGCGTAATGGCTAGCGCATGCGTCCCAAACTCAAAGGGTGTGGGTTCGATCCTGGCCGGAACGCATGCACCACTTTGTCAGTTTTCTGACCTAATGTGCATATTATTATAATTACCACGTGTTAACAACGGTGAAGGAAAACATCATGATGCGACCTGCACATCGAGATAACCGATGTGTCAAACCTGCCAAGCCGCCTTGGACAAGCGTGACGGGTATACTGTCCGTTCCCGCTAGTGGGAGGCCCGAGCCCAGCAGTGGGACAGTTATGGGCTGTTATTATATATTATATTATCTTTTGAAGACTCGCCAAAAGCCGCGGCTAAGAACCAGAGAAGTGCCGACGGCAAGAAGTCCCTCTTGCAAAGAAGGCAGCTGAGCCTCCAAGCGAGGAAGACGAAGCGAGCTCGTGATATAGTGGTTGTGAAACCTCCATCAGACGAGCAGTTGGATGAAGACATCCAAAGATTACAGGTATGTTTTAGGGGTCATATTTTGGCAAAAGCTGACCCCGCCATGTTTTTGCAATGTCATCTATTGTGGGTCAAACACAAAAACGGAAGATAAAGTGTTCAAGTTACATAAATTCCATATGTACATTATTTGTTCATGTATTTTTTATTATTATATAAGATGACTAGCTTCTGCCTGCGACTTCGTCCGCGGGGAATAGTTACTTTAACCCGCGACTTTGTTTACGTAAAAGGTGCCCCATCGCCCTTCCCCCTCATGACTGCCCGCCGGCCTTGCACATCATAAATGCGCGCTCAGTACTTAATCATTATTTCAAATCAGACCAGTAGTTCCTGAGATTAGCGCGTTCAAGCAAACACACTCTTCAGCTTTATATATTAGTATAGATATTAGGGGTATGTTAGATTTGATAGTCTTTTGTATTTTAACAAATAAATTTTTTTTTATTGCTCTCGTTTAAAGCAAAATGTCTCCTACTTTAGACTGTTCGAATACTGAAACCTCACTTTGGTAGATATGAACAGAAACATGTAAAATTAAACAACTTGTCTTAGAGCAATCCATGTTTGTGAATCAAAACATATTGTTTCAACATTTGTAGTCTTCCACATGTAAAACTTTTTTTTTGTCCGACCCATGCATGTCTTTGTTACATTGTTTGAGTGGATGACAATTAATAAAAATGCATGCATGCATTTACGCTATTTTGTGATTTTTGTCGTCCGACAGTGAAAATTCAGGTACGGCGGCTACGTGGTCGCGGCACGGTGGAGGTGCGGCGGTGGCTAATTCCTATCACTGTTCCAATTGTGAATCTAAAGAATTTAGAGACCCCACTCACACACAAATAAATTAATCGAAATCTGTAGTCCTTCTCAATTTGTTACTTATTTGACTATTTATTATTGTAAATAAAAATGAGAAATTTCTTGAATTTATTTATTATAGGAAATACCCACATTTCTGCCGATAATGCGCGGCACCTTAGGTCTGCCTGGGGCAAGGGACCCTGAGGTTTTAGAAGGTATGAACACTTGTACATATATTAATAATATTTATATGAATTCAAATTTGATATAAACTCCTTATTATATATATAGATAGATAACACTTTATTGGGCGCCAAGTATACAATTTCAAAAATACACAATTACAATATTGTCATGGTAGAAACAATAGGCGGCCTTATCGCTTAACTTAAAGCAATCTCTTCCAGGCAACCTAACTTAAGGAATAGTTTCACCTAATCTGGCAATGTAGGTGGTGCAGATTATTAGGTATATCATAAACAAACATACATAAACTACATATTTTATAAATTAAATACATATATGTATGTATTTAATTATTATTATATTAATTAGTCTATAGTATTTTTACGAGCTACAGGACTCGAATGAAAAATGCCATTGGAAATACTATAGAATTTATTAGAACTGTACAAACACGTATAAAACAAATACAAATAAAACTGGATGCAACCAGTTCACACTGCACGATTCAATGCAATTCGACACGCGCAAAGTCCGTCTTCTATGTCGCTTAATCGAGAGTACTACAAACATCTTACTCGTCTCGTAGTCGTCACTTGACTGCCCACCTCTCCATTCGGGCATTGTCTTATACTAACTACACAGTACAAAAAAATTGGCCGCGCGCACTGAGTTTCCGAGAAATAGTAATTTGCACACCTGGTTATCTATTCCTGCGAACGGCCAACAAAGCCGAAAACAATAACAATAGGCTATTGCCTAATTGCAAATTTAAATACGAAGTAATAAAAAGAACTCCGAATGCGGGAGGGACAATAGGTATGCAGGTGGCCCAACTTGTAACGGTGTTATATGTTTTTGTGTAAAATCTATTTCTTTGTGTCTTTTTTTAAGTCAATAAATATTTTTCTTTGTTTAAAATAAGTCATGTTTTATGGGAGTTTTAACTCGCGTGTTAAATTTTCGACGTCACAGTAGGTGTCTTGCACACGACACAGCCTTTTGCTTTTTTTTTCAGGGCTGGATTACAGACCTTGGGTCAGACTTACGACGCGTCTGCAAGCCCATTTAGCCGCTTGTGCACACCCTTTGGCGGGTGAGGAGATAAGTTTGGCGACCAAGATCAAAGAGGTATGTGTTTTGTTAGGGTTTCTTGGCAATTTATCCAAAACTAAAAACGTTATGAAATCTGTTAACCGTATTGCTGTCTGTTCGTGTATATTCATTTTCTGTATTTGAGAATACATATCGCTTAATAAAACAAAGAAATAATTCAAAACTTACGAATTTAAACGTTTAAAGTTTTAATTTATCTTAAGGATATTGATAGAAGTTACGGAGAATGAATACAATTCCCTGCGTTGGGGCTGCCTGCTGTAACAGGCGACAAAACAACCCATAGCAAGGTGGTAGGTTATTTGCCTATCTGGATGGCTACCACCCCATAACAAGCTTGAGTTGTGTTCCGGCATTAGTGACCAGTCTCCCTTAAGAGAGCAGCAGCGCATTCGTAGCACCTTTGGTGTTGCAAATGTCCATTGGCGATGGTAACCGCTTTCCATGAAGTGGGCCGTCTGTCTGTCTGCTGAACTCCTGCAATAAAAAAAAGACTGCTTGACTAAAATCTAAGCCCCTCCCTTGTGACCAAACGTGGTAGTTTAAAGACTCGAGACTTGTATGTGTCCAAGTGGAGCCCGGGATGGTTTAGATTCAAATTCGAACCAGATAGATGGCGCTGCAATCGGGTGCCAGGATTAGGTGAAATTATTTTTGTGTGTGTTCAAGTTGATACCGGGATGGTTTAGATTCACAATTGGACCCGGTAGGTGGCGCCGCTGAACACCTCTTTAACGGTGGGACTTTGATGATTTTTTTTGTGTTTTTTCAAGTAGATTAGATTAACAATTGGTCCCGGTTGATGGCATAAGACAACGTCTGCCGAGTACAGCTAGTATACTTGTATAATATTTTTTTTAAATTTCTATAAAAAAATATATTTTTATTCGGTATGAGAGTTCCCTTTTTGAAAGAGAGAGAGAAAACTGTTTATTGCACACAAAAATATACAATTTACAATATTTTCTAGGCAATACAACAGGCGGCCTTATCGCTCAAAGCGATCTCTTCCAGGCAACCTAAATCAAAGAAATTTTAATCAGCAAATAGGCAAATATATACACAATAAATATACAAATACATAGAGTCATATATGTACCATAGTACATTACAAGATACACAAGTTATTATAATAAATGTATTAGCATGATTATACTGTGTTAATCAGACATAGCTATTTGTGGACAAATAGTGTTTTCTGAGTAAATTTCTAAATGCTGGTAAGGATTTGGCCTCTGACAGTAAGAGGCAGCGTATTCCAAAGTTTGACAGTCTGCACTGTAAAAGAATTATCATAATAGGTCGAAGAGTGTGCAGTGTTTGTGTTGTTTTCTTTATTTTAGGCAGATGGTGAAATATCGCGGTTGTATTCGGCGTTAGTCGACAAGCAAAGGGCGAACGCTCGTCATGCAGAACGCTTGTCCCGCGTGCACGAGACAGCCAATCAGCTGTCACGTTGCAACTCTATACTGAAACAGGTATTTATTTCATATACCACGATTTGTAGCACCTCTGGTGTTGCAAATGTCTGCCTAAAATACCCGCGACCTCGTCCACGCTTGACTTGAAATTTCCCTAGTGGTTCCCAAACTTGTTTTGTATACTGCCCACTTTGAGAAAAAATGATTTTTTAGCGCCCCCATTTTTTCTTTTAAACGCCACTATAACGTCAAATTAAATTAATTGATTATTGTGAGCTATATGAGACTTGAACTATAGCCCGCAAGAGTTAACTTGAGACCTAAGCGCAGTAGGTAGTACACAACGGCGATGAGGTCTCAAGTTAACTCTTACGGGTTACATGTGCCAATGAGAATGATTATTGAAACGCAACTTTATAGTATTCAGACATACTTTTATTCAAAATAAAACGAACATAATCGATTCTTATATAAAAACTAATGTGAAGGATGAATCTGATGCTGTTTAATAAGTTTGTTGATATAATTTATTCAATAAAACGGGAGAGATATATGAACTACGCGGAGAGAAATATCGAACCAAGTTTGAGTAATCTCTTAATTAATATCAGTTGATGTTCACAAGTTGTAGTCGAGAGTCCAGAGTTTGGTCGGTGTCTAAGAGTCCTCCTAGCTAGATGAAATTACAAATCGCCCCCCAAGCCTCTACACAACGCCCCCATTTTTTTTTCTGGGTCTCTTACACCCTTTAGGCCTGCAGCGCCCACAAGAGGGTGTTTTTGCCCACTTTGGGAAAGGATGCCCTACATAGATAGATAGATAGAAAATACTTTATTGTTCACCACATATACGTAAAGTAAATCATTTACAGTCATTTCGTGTCAAGACAAGAAAAAAGGGCGGCCTTGTCGCTTTAGAGCGATCTCTTCCAGACAACCCGGGCTGTGGATTGTGTGAAAGAAATCCAGAGAGTATGACGGTGGTGTGCAAATCAAATACATGTAATTAATAGGATATATAGATATTGCACAATACATATACATATATATATATATATATATATATATATATATGTGTGTATATATACATTTTTAACATGTGTATATCAACAATAATTTCACACGCTTTATTACAAAAAAATCTATCGATCAGTAACAAAATCACGGAATTCGATTCTTTTTCAATCGGGCCATGGCGATTTTAAATCATTCCCAGAATCAGTGAAAACCGCATCGAAATCGGCCCAGTAGTTTTTACGTGAATCCCGAACAAACAGACAAGAAACAAAAAAAAATTGCATCGTGTTCTCCATCGTTCATGTAGTCTATTCCAGTTGCTTTTTTAAATAGCTTCAATGTACAGACACGGCATGCTTAGAATTTTATAATATTATTAATTTAATAAAATTTTCAATGATTACTAATCTTTTAAGTATATTTTTGCATAATTTGTGTAATCTGTATGAAGTACACGTGACGTCACGCGCAGATGGTCAGTAGCGTTGGCAAAACAGTTACGAGGCTAAATCTCCCGAGCTCATCATTGTCCGCTACAACTTTTATTTTAAAGTCTTCTCTATCTTCTTACGAATGTCTTCGATTCAAGTGTACTTTTGCTAACAATAAGGAGCATTAATCAATGATGCTGTAGCCAAAAATAAATTTTCTAACATAAGTTTTAAAAAAAATATGTTTTTGTGGATAATTAAATGCTCGAATGATTCACCAAAAGAAACATACATAAATACTGTTCGTAGATTTTTTATGTGTAGATTATAAATTATATTAACGTTTTATTTACAATGGCTAAGTAAATTAAGTTATAATAAAAAACTTGTATTTAATTTCTTAAATTCTCTTAAACAAAAAACTTATAATATTTCATTTCTTAACTTTAACCTACAAAAAAAACTTGTTCGTATTGTATCCTAAACATGTCACTGTGAGCACATAACACACATATGTGTATTCATGTGTGTATGTGTGTTTTATCAATAACGGGGATAAGTATGGGATATTTTTATCCCGGATAATGGAATAGTTTAAATGAGAATTAGTATATTCATTGCAGCAATTTTTTGCAGACTCTACAAGACGCGGAAGAACTGAATATGATGCTGCCAGCAGATAAACGCTTGGAACCTTTCGTATGGTGTGAAGAACGTTAAAAGTGTATTAAATAAATGTATATTAATACTGTTTTACATTATTTAAGCCACGTAAGGCTTAGTTCTCACTTGTAAGCGCCGTGTAACTGCTTCGCAATGCTTGTTGTTCAGTTCGCCACAATGGCAGACATATGTGCTTTCCTCAGCTGTCAGTCAGTATTTATTTTAGAACGATTTGTAGTAGCGGTGAAACATATATTTATTTAGTTTACCAACAATTACTTGCACTAATGCTAAGAATTGTCCAATTTTTTTTACTTGGCATATTGCCATAGTAAAAAAAACAATTAACGAACTAATGGTGTAAAATCTTCAAAAAAGTATTGTGATATGTTGGGACAAACAATTTTCTATACATACTAGTATTTTTTAATTTTTTTTATAGCATGTGTTCAGCAGACAGGCAGACGGCCCACTTGATGGAAAACGGTTACCATCGCCTTTGGGCATTTGCAACACCAAAGGTGCTAAAAATACGCTGCTGCTCTCTTAAGGGAGACTGGAACCTGGTCACTAATGCCGGAACACAACTCAGGGTTGTTATGGCGACATACTTTAGACCAGGGGTGGTAGCTATCCAGTCAGGCAAATGCCCTACCACCTGGCTGGTGGTTGTTTTGTCGCCTCTTACGACAGGCCGCCCGGCCGCAGGGAATTGTATGCTGTCTCTGTTCCTGCACGGATAAAAATTGCAAGTGTAATATTTGTTTTCGTATCGTTTCTTAATAAAATTGACTCACTTTACGTATTTTTTATTGATAATATGATAAGTTGTGAAGTTACTAAAATCAATACCGAATTTTTAGAAATGCTCGTATACTAATTAGTCGCCACGTGCACTGAGGCAACAAACGGAAAATCCAAAATCAAATACAGTGGACCTCCGGTAATCAGGCCCCCTTTGTAATCCGACATGCCTATCATCTTCACTCATTCGCAGTCCACTGCTGGACGTAGGCCTCTCCAAGTCTGTGCCACTCATCCCTGTCTGATTTCCTCAACCAGCGCCAACCGGCGACCTTGCACAGGTCTTGCTAATTTTGCGAGCTATGTCGGTTACCTTGGTTCTCTTACGGATATCCTCATTTCTAATTCTATCCATAAGAGGGACACCCAACAGCTCGTTCCATAGCCCGATGAGCGACTTGGAACTTGTTAAAATCTACGTTTACTTATTATCAAAGCACTGGCGACTTTTAGAAAAGTATTTAAATGTTCCATTGACTTTAACTATTTCTTATTCCTTCTGTCGTGTTAACAAATACATACATTGCATCTGGCTCAGCCTAAAGTATTATTTTTCTCCTAAATTAGTACAACTATATAAACTGCAACTCTGTGTGGGACTTATGTCCCACAGGTTATGGGCCCAGTACGCTTCCACTGCGCCACTCTGCTCGTCGTGGCTTTGTGGGACTCACATATTGTGTAAGACGCACTGCTCGAAGACTCGTCTTCAGGCATTGCGGGATGGTCGACGAGAAGACTTGACGGAGCTTACCGTATCAGCTTCCTTGCGTAGCGGTCACGAATGCGCTCCTCACATCTATCTAATACAATTTTTCGCGCTTTTCTACCTGGAAAAGCGATAAATTGTTAGTTCTGTGTACAGGTGATAGTGTACTAGTGTTTGTTCGTTTGGATTGCGGTGCGGAAAGCAGTTTTGGCCGGTGAGTCCCATTTCTCTCTCCGCTTGCTAGTGTCGTGCGCAAAATCAGTTGCGCGCGCTTTTGTAACGGTTTTTGTGTGTGTAGTGTTTTCGCGCGCCTTTCTGGTCTCCTCTCGGGTCAGGGCCTCCAGTAATGGACGGCCCAGTACCCCGAAGGCCCCAGGGAGCCGAGTGTTCCGCGCAAGCGGGATCACAGCGGCTCCAATAATGGATGGGCCATGAAGGAGATAGGGAGACGCGGGAAAAAAGTCTTCCTGGTTCGTCGCAGCCGCAGCGCCGCGGAACCTCGTCTCGGGCGCCCGGGTCCAGCCGTTGTCACGGCTACCGGGCTGCCCGCTTCGATAGGGGGTGCATCGGCGGTGGTCGACCTCACCGCCGCCGGGCCCCGCGATAAGGAGAGCGCGACGATGGGGCCGCCTTCGGCTCCCGCCGCGCCTAGGGTTCCCGCCATGCGTGCCGCGCGCAAGAGCGCGGCACACACGGCCGTAGGTTAGGAGGTGGTGCTCGCCGCGAACTCGGCCGTTCTCATGGCCGTGAGCGCGGCGAACGCCATCGTAGAGAATGTCTACAGGGCGCAAACGCCACCTGCACGGGCTTCACCTGTGCAGGGGCCAAGCGCCTTCGTGGACCACGTAGACATCGCGCCGTCGGGCAGCGTCCCAGATTCGCTGGAGTACGCACTCGACGACGCGATTCGCGTCTTCTGCGGCCCGCACGCCGAGGCGGCTGCATGTGCGCCGACACCGGTTAGGTCGGTGTACACAGCGGCCGGCTCGGCGCCAGCGGGGGGCGATGGCCCCACGACGGTGTCGACTAGCGCGCGGGCTTCACCCGTGCCCTCGGCATCGGCTTGCGCACCGGCTTCACCTGTGCGCAGCGTGGGGGACGACCGCCCCGCGACACCGGTTGCCGCGCGGGCTTCACCCGCGCCAACGACCGGGGTCGTTGTTAGGGATGGTGATATAGGTGCGGTGGCGGCGATGATGTTGTCTTCTTTCCCTACTGGGACTGTCGCCGCCACCGCTTCGTCCAGCTTCGTCCCCGAGTCGAGGCAGCGGTTCTGGGACCGCAGCGCCGACTCGGAAAGCACATCGGGTGCTTCCACGCCGGCGCGGGCGCGATCGCCGCTGCGTCGCACGGGCGACGCGACGGCGAGCGTGCTCGCGGGTGCGGAGGCCTACCTCCGCACCGAAGGGGGAAAAGGGTCGCAGGGCCAGGAAGGCCACTGCTGCCAAACTGGCCGCGGCTAGCCAGTGCGCCGCGCTGATAGGGGACGTACGTGTGCTCGGCCCTGGGGAGCTCCGCCTAGCGGCGAGCGCCCAGGTCGCCGACATCCTCCAGGTCGCCCAGACGTCGGGCAACCTGAAGGGCGCATACGTGCGCCGACTGAAGGAGGCTGCGACCCGGCTGTCGGACATAGTCGACACGCTGGTGACGCGGAATCCAGAGTCGGAAGCCTGGAGACTCGGCAACGAGAACTCCAGGCTGCGCGCCGAGCTCGGCGCCTTGCGGGAGGAGAACCTCTCCTACCGCAAGGAGTTCGAGCAGATGCGGAAGGCCATGAAGGCCCCCGCTGCGGATGCGGCCCCGGTTCCCGCTGTAACGGCGGAGCCGAGTCCCGTGCCCGCTAAGCGGAAGGCCAAGGCCGCCGCGGCGGAAAAAGTCCCGGCTCCCGAGCCGGTTCATATATCCGCCGCGGTCCCCAGAACGGTTCCGGCTACCGCCGCTGTGGCGGAGCCGGTTCCTACACCAACCGCTGCGCACACCGGTGTGGATTATGATATGCTCACGCATATCATCGCCCGCACGGTGGGCGCGATGTTGGACGCTCGGCTTGCCGGGATTGAGGAGCGGCTACCGCCCGCGGCAATTCTTCGCCCGCCGCTTGCGGCGGACAGGAAAAAGGCCGCGGAGACACAACCGCTGCCTAAAACGGCGGGAGCTGCCGCCGCCGCCCGCCGGGCCCCGGGGGAAGTAATTCCCCCGGTACCGATGGAGGTGGTGGTAGCCCCCGTTGTCGGGGTGGCGGACTCCCCACCGCCACCCCTCCCCAAGAAGAAGGTGAAGAGGGGGAGTAAAGCAGAGGGCGAAGAAGCTGCGCCGAGCCGCAGCTCTCGCCGCCGCCTCTGCTCCGGCGCCTAAGCCCGGGCCACCGGCCCCGAAGCCGGCCCCAGACTCATGGCTAAACCCGCGGCCGCGACACCGGCCGTCGCGGCACCCGCCGTCGCGGCACGCGCCGTCGCGGCACCTGCCGTCGCGCCACCATCGGCTGCGGTGGCCCCTGCCCCCGCCCCCGTTCCGGAGGGGGTGGTCCACGGTCGTCCGAAGGAAGAAGGGCAGGGGCGGGGCGGAAACGCCCCGCCCCTCCTCGGCGCAAGCACCGGCTTCGCCATCGGGGCGGAAACCGGCGCGCAAGCCACGGGCTACGAAGCCCGTGGTATTTCAGGAGCCGAGATCGGCAGCAATTATCATTAAGTTGCTGCCGGAATCGGCCAAAACGGTATTGGCTACCGGGAGGTCTTCGCGAAGGCCGCCTCGGTGGTCAATATCACCGAGCTAGGCCTCAGAGAGGGGCTGAAAGTGACGCGGACCGCCCGGGACGCTCGACTCCTGGACTTCCCCAGGACCCGAGAGCGCGACTTAGGGCGAACCGCGTCGCCGAGGCCCTTCGAGGGGCGCTCAAGGGATGGCCGAAGTCATCCGCCCCGTAAAGCGTGGGGAGCTTTACGTCTCAGGGCTGGATGAGTCGGCCACAGTAGATGGGCTTCGCAGTGCCATCGCCAGCGTGGGCAACTGCCTGCGCGACGATGTTAAGGCGAGGCACATCGGCATAGGACCTGGGGGGATGGGCGCATCATACGTGATGTGCCCCGTCTCTGCAGCCAAAGCCATCGCCGAGCGGGGCCATCTTTTGGTGGGCTTCACCTCGGCGAAGGTGGAGGCTCTGGAAGCCCAGCCCATACGTTGTTACCGTTGTTTCAACGTCGGCCACGGCACCCAGACTTGCCCGGACTCGTGCCCGGACCGGACCGGCTTGTGTCTTCGCTGCGGTAAGAGCGGACACAAGCAGCCGGACTGCACAGCCCGCGACCCCCACTGCGCCGTCTGCGCGGCGGGGGGCAAACGCGCTACCCACCCGACGTTGGCGAGGCACTGCCAGCCCCCATATGTCAAGGGTAAATTCGTCCACCCGAGGGCGAATAAACGACCGACGAGTGGAAAGGGGGTACCTATGGACACCTAAATGCCCAATACACCCCTAACACTCTTCCAAGCTAATGTTAACCACTCCCCGACGCCCAGGACCTGTGCCTGCAGGCGATGGCGGAGTGGCAAGCAAACTGGCCGTAATAAGCGAACCTTATTACGTACCCCAGCCAGGAACTGGGTGGGGATCTCGACGATGTGGTAGCCGTGGTCGCCAGAGCCGGATCTGGCACACCGCTCACCAGTCTCGAAAGAGGAAAGGGCTACGCGGTGGCGGAAAGCGGAGGTTACGTCATCATAGGCGTGTACCTCGCGGAGCCGCCCCTGGCGGAGTACGAGCTCGCCTTGGACTCCATTAGGGCAGCCGTCGGCAGACTAGCGCCGAAGACGATATTCGTCCTAGGCGACTTCAATGCCAAGCACCAATCCTGGGGGAACGCGATTACCGATGTTAGGGGACGGGCGGTTGAAGACTGGGCGCTTCAATCCAACCTGTCCATCCTGAACCAGGGGTCGGTCCAGACCTGCGTACGTGCGCGGGGTGGATCGATCATGGATTTGTCATTCGCCACACATGCGGCCGCCCGCAGAGTGGTAGGATGGAGAGTGCTGGAGGAGGTGGAGACTCTGTCTGATCACTTGTACATCAGATTCGAGCTCTCCCCCTCGCCTAGCGCTAACCTTGTTCAGGGCCCCTCCCGGCTCCCACGCTGGGCTCTTACCAAGCTCGACGCGGAGCAGGCCGAGGAGAGGGCTATCATCGAATGCTGGACCTATCCAGCCGACCTGGGGAATCTGGAGGCGCAGGCTGAGCACATGCGCAAGTCCCTCAAAAGGATTTGTGACGCTGCTATGCCTCGAGCCAAACGACCGCCGCCGCGTACATCGGTCCACTGGTGGACTGAGGAGCTGGCTGAACTGCGGAGGGCAGTCCGCAGAATCAGCCACGGGCTCAAACGCAGCAGAGCGCGTCGTCCTCCAGACTATGTTGAGGAGAATGGACTCGTGGGGGAGTTCAGAGAGGCCAGAAAGGCCCTTTCGATCGCAATTCTGCGAGCGAAAGCCCGGGCTCGGGAGGAGCTCCTCGAGACACTGGACCGGGACCCTTGGGGCGTCCGTACCGTGCGGCCCGCAACACGTTGCGGCCCTGCACCTCCACGGCTACGGAAACGCTCGAACCCGAGGTCCTCCGGTCGGTTATCGATGGGCTCTTCCCGGATCCGGGGATCTTCACTCCCCCCGATATGGGTCCAATCATTCCCGACACCTCGGAGGTGGAGCCTCACTCCATCACCGAGGAAGAGTTAGACGTCGCCCTGGACCGGCTCCGGGGCAGGAAGAAGGCTCCGGGACCCGACGGGGTTCCGGGTCGGCTCCTCTTCCTGGCCGCCAAACACCTACGCGGCCAGCTGCGGGAACTGTTCGATGCCTGTATTCGTGCAGGTCAGTTCCCGTCGCAATGGAAGGAGGGCCGATTATGCCTGATTCCCAAGGGAGGCCGTCCTCCCAACGATCCGTCCGCCTACAGGCCCATAGTGTTGCTTAACGAGGTCGCCAAGGTTTTCGAGAAGATCTTAGCGGAACGCCTCGTTAAGCATCTCGATACTGTGGAGCCGGGGCTAGCACAGACGCAGTTCGGGTTTCGGCGGAGGCGCTCCACGTTGGACGCCTTCGAGACACTGCGATCTGTAACGGACGACGCAGTCCAAGCAAAGGATACTGTCCTGGCGGTTTCGCTGAACATAGCGAACGCCTTTAACAGCCTCCCTCACGAGACGATTAGGAGGGGCTTCGTGCACACGGAGTCCCCCCGTACCTCACGAGGCTGTTGGGCGCGTACCTCCAGGATAGATACATCCTTTGGGAGGGCGGCGAGTCCGAGAATCGCGCGATAGGTCGGCGACGCGTCGCGTGCGGCGTACCACAGGGAGCGGTCCTCGGGCCGGTTCTTTGGAACGTCGGTTATGACTGGATCCTTCGGGTTCCGGTCCTGCCCGGAATAGAGCTAATCTGCTTTGCGGATGACACCCTACTCACGGCACGCGCTGCGTCATTCGCGGAATCCGTGGACCTCGCCAACGCCGGGCTGGCGATCGTGGTCCAAAGAATAGGTAGGCTGGGCTTGAAGGTCTCCCCCGCGAAAACGGAGGCCATCATGTTCCATAGGCGGTTTCGCAATCCCCCCGCGGACTTGTCCGTTACAGTCCAAGGGGTGGACATTCGTGTAGGCCCCCAGATGAAATATCTGGGGCTAATTCTTGATGGGAAATGGCTGTTCAAAGCGCACTTTGAGCAGCTAGTTCCCAAGCTCGTGAGGTCCGCAGGCGCCCTCTCTCGGCTTCTTCCCAACGTGGGGGGACCGGGGGGGACGACTAGGAAACTACATGGGCATCCTTAGGAGTATGGCCCTGTACGGTGCACCCGTATGGTCCACTGCACTTCACCGCCACAATAGGACTTTGTTGTGCCGCGCACAACGGGTCCTGGCGGTGAGGACCATCCGAGGATACCGTACAGTGTCGTGGACGGCGTCGACACTCTTGGCAGGCGATCCGCCCTGGCCTCTCCAGGCGGACGTGATAGCCAAAGTTCGGCGCTCCCGACAGGATGCCCTCGCCCGTGGCCTGGTCTATGGCCAGGCCGAACTCCAGGTGATCAGGACGCGGGAAACCGCGGCCATGATCCAATCTTGGTCAGTAGAGTTGGAAAACCCTGTTGCTGGCATTGACACGGTGGAGGCGGTTCGACCGCAGCTGTTGCGATGGCTCTCGCGGAAACGCGGGACCCTGACCTTCAGAATGACACAGATACTTACCGGGCACGGTTGCTTCGATAAGTATCTGTGTCAGATTGCGGGCTGCTTGCCTTCACCCCAATGCCGCCAGTGTGGCGCGCTAGACACGGCGTTACACACGCTAGTCGAGTGCGCAGCATGGGCACCTCAGAGGTTTGAACTCGAGACACTTGTAGGACCGATCGAATCGCTGGGCGATCTGGTGCAAGCCATGCTGCACAGCGACGATTGGTGGGTGGGTGCGGCCAATTTCTGCGAGACGGTAGTGTCTCATAAGGAGGCCGCGGAACGAGATAGGGAGAGAGATGGTAGTGCGCATGCGTCTCGCGGGCGCCGACGTCAGTTGGGAGCCCGGAGGCGCAGGTATGCGCATGACCTCCTTCCCTGAAATACCGCTGCAGGGGCCCTCTAGCATCTAGGGAGCAGAGGAGTCTTCACCCCTGTTGACGAAGTGAGTTTGCCTCTCCCGGGGCATTCTCAAGCACTTGTGCGCTAGGATCGGTGTGGGTGTAACTACGTTCTGTATCTCACGCCTTTCCTGCCATAAGCGCGGGGCACATGGGAGGAGGGTGGTTTTAGTGGGGTATTGATTAGTCGAGTCTCCACACAAGCCGGTTGATTATTGTTTGGATTGCCTCAGTGGAAAGCCTCCATGATCAACAACGGTCTAATCCCTAGCAAAGGACCCGGTATGTGCGAAATGCATTTCCCCCGCCTTAAAAAAAAAAAAAAAAAAAAAAATGCTGTCCAGCCCAACTGAATCCTCCTACTGGCTTCCCCCTCGAAGTTGGAACGCCTATCACTCTACATACAATTTATTTCCATTTAGTAAACTAAATAATAGATATTATTTTTTGGAGGTTTCTATAACATTAATTATGTTAATTTTATATTGGGCTGTTTAATTTACTAAATTCTAAATATGTATTATGATTTTCAGTTCAGATAGAATCTTATCACTTTGATTTGTAATATGTCGGACTACAAAGTACTTTTAAAACAAACTCGATATCCCGACATCGCCCGTTTGTCAGATTACCCAGGGTCCACTGTCTCTATAAATCTCATCTCTAGTTTCTGCAAGTTTAATGTATTATTCAATTACGCCCCTGACAACAGATTGCAATAAGTTATGTTTTATTACATCACACCAAAACTGGGTTAAGATTTGTATGTTATATGCGTTGCTAAGTCAAAAATTTGCAATATTCGAGTATCTACTTTTATTACACACACTGTTACAATAATTTTAAAAATTATTTTCCTATAAAAAGAGCAAATGCTAAAATACCCCACTAATATCTTAGTTTTAAAATATCATGATAAATATTAAATTGTTACACGAGAAGTGACAGTGACCTAAATAAGCTTTTTCAAAAACTGCTTTTCATTTCGAATGTGATGAAGGCAAATAATGAAATTAGTCGTCAAATTAAATCAATTCATTTAATACGTCACTTATGAAACGTCAAGTAAATTTCATTTTCTGTGGCAATCTACCAACCAGTTTTTTTTTTTTGGCACTGATGACAGTAAATATTTAGCTCAAATTTATGTAAATGAAATAATAATTTAGTGAAAAGTAATTTCAATTTATAAGTATAAAATTGATGGTATTTTTTTTATTACAATTAAAGCCGCGATTTAACAGCGGCTTTAAAAAAGTTGGGACATGAGTCGCATGTAATATCTATGGTTCGCATAGTTTTCTTAACATTAACAGCTGGAGGAATCGCTTCCCAGGGACGAAAAGTGCTATTTTATTCCCTATAATTAGGCAACTCCAAGCGTACTTTCAGAATATGAGAAATGAAAAATAATTTTATTTAATGTTTACACAATAATTAGTACGCTGTTTGACTCGTTTCTGTTGTGACGCCATAACTTGCTATTCACGTACAAAATTTAGGTGGCTTTGGCGTTTTTTATTCGTGTTTCATACGATTAGTGAGAGTTCCGGTGGCTTCTCCCCTCCCCTTTTTTTGATTCAAATTCATTTATTTGCCTGAAACATGGTACATAAATTTGTGGTGGCATAAGAATACAAGTTTCACATGTTTTGCCTATGCGTCGTGCAAATTTTCTTTAGGATTATCAAAATTATTAAAAAATTAACAAAAACAAAATATATATGTATATTTATACATTAATGTCAGTCATATGCAATTTGTCAAAAAATGACCCTAAAAATTCGTTTACGGAGTAAAAACATTTAGCCAACAGCCATTTGTGTAGTTCTTGTTTGAAAAGATTTGTGGGCAGATATTTAAAATCCTCGGGAGTTTGTTATAAACCTTTACCGACATGTAATTTGAATTTTTCTATAGTGGCAATTTACAGCTGGGTAACAATAATATATTGTCTGTTTTCATCCTAAGTTGCCGTGATCGCAGTTCGTGATGTCTAGGGAACAATTCGGGATTTTCTTTTACGAATGTTGCAACTTGTTTGATATACGTACAAGGCACAGTTAGCAGCTGGGGCTTTTTAAAAAGTGGCCTGCATGGTCCTAGATACAGTGCGCTACTAAGTGCTCGTATTTCTTTTGACATCTAAATACTTTGTCTACGTCAGTCGAATTTCCCCACGTGAGCAAATCGTATTGGAGGACATGCAATATAACCGTGGTATGCTTGATGACGCTGGGGAGTGCTTTTTCTTGGCACACCGTGCTCTCGGGCCTGGGTCTTTACACTGAGGGATTTATAGGACTCTTTAACGGCCGTAGGCCCAACGTGACCTCCAGCGGAGGCGCCAGGCATGTCGGCCGTCAAACTACCAGCTGAACCTCAACCTGCGCCCTTAACTTACACACTTTTACGGAGCGCCAAAGGAAGTAGCCCTATAGGCACTGCATCTTTGACGCCCCAACGCTTGTCTGACAAACTCAGGGTATCCTGCTGGGGAGGACACCATCTTCAACATCCCAGCAGCAGAAGTCCCCTAAAGACTAGCAACGCGTTGGCATCGCCCTTGGTGTTGTAAACTTCCATATGCCTCCATTAGACGGCCTCTGTGGTTGAGCGGGCTAAGCCTTTGCCGGCTTACCTCACTGCAACGCAGAGGCTCCGGGTTCGATTCCTGGTATAGTAAATTTCGGAAACGTATTTTCTCCGTTATTTACTATGGTCTGGGTGTCTGGGATCGGCCCCAGAGTGGTGCGTTCTATATTCCCCATAACAAGCGTAACTTGCTTAATTTGAGGATATACAGTGTGTGTTTGTCTACCGGTTTATTTATTATTATTTATATGCGACAGTAACCGCTGTCTATTCACGACCGGTTACTATATTTCTAACCGACCGTTCTACCTTACTATCGCTTAAAATTTGACATAAGCTCCACACAAGTAATGTCAAAATTCAAAACAAGCATAACTTAGTTTAGGAATACATTTTGTGTTTGTCTGCCCTGTCTGTTTATCCATACTATATAATATAACTAGTTTTTCCCGCGGGTCAAGCACTGGCTAGTAGCTCGATTTTACTTATATCAAATTTTTGCAAAGTTTTGATTTTATATATATTCCTTCTGCGTACGGCACAGCTGTGGAATGCGCTACCAGAGTTCGTATTTCCCGAGAAGTACAATCCAGGTGTCTTCAACTCTTGTGTGAATAGGTTACCTAGGTAAGCGTGCTCCATCTTCGACCGTATCATCGTCCGTCATTTATTTTTTATTGCCTGAAGCAAGCAAACAGACGGACGGCCCACTTGATAGAAGGTGGTGCCGTCGCCAATGGACGTTTGCAACACCAGGGGCCACCAGGGCCGTGTCAACGCGATGCCGGCCTCTAAGAAATTTTATAACCCACTTCTCAAACGCCGCCATATAGTAGCGCAGAGGGAAAGCCTCGGCGGGATGTTTGTTCCCTCCAGATCATTTTACATAGAATAAACATTCTAGATAACCTTTGCGTACTTGTGGTGAGCGGTGCGATTGTAAAAATGAGGCGTTGGCAATAGATCAAACAATTCCTCGGAACACTCTCCGTTGTACTGGCGGTAGAATACGCAGAGGGACGCAAAGTCTCTCTGAAGGCTAAGCGATTCTAAACCGTCTGTTAGTATGGGATCGTCGACTATGCGAACGGCGCGACGCTGGATGCAATTAGGCGTGATCATTGGCAAACGCAAACCTATTTATCATTAAAAAAAATATATGTAAGTATATATATAAACCTGCAGTGAAAAAGTATCTAACTAATTGTGAAAACTGTTTAAAAATTCATTGAGTGGTTTAGGACGAGTTAGCGGATATACAGAAAGACAAAAGCGTCTTTATTTTTTTATTACTAAGTAAAAATATAAATGCGATAGTTTCTACCTATAGTTCTTTCGTTGTTCAATCACGTTAGAACTGCTGAATGGATAGATAAAATTTGGCACAGAGATACATATATAATCCGGAATAGCACATACACCACAAAACGTACGGTTATCGTGGGAAAACATTAACGAATGCAAAAGCGCGGGCAAAAGCTAGTTATTTAAAAAAAGACATTTGGACGGACAATTTTATAAGGGCTCCATTTTTGCCTAAATAACTACAGAAGCCCAAAAACATTTGAACATTACGTTCAAGTTACACCATCGTGTATGTAGTCAAAATGACATTGCAACTACACATGCCATTATGAGTGGACAAATATGTTACAAACTTGGTTTACCCAATGTTTGCCAAACTGGCGACAAAGTGTAATATTGCATAAAGTTTAGCGGTAGTATTGAAGATGTTACTATTGTCATGATGACCACGTACTTGACAGAGAATTACTACAGCACCCTTACAACACCTTTTGGTTATTATTCGTACCTTGGAAACGAGGTCACATCTCAGGAGAAAATATACCTATTCCAAGTACTTAATTTTTTTTTAATAATTGGCCGACGAACACACATTGTATATATCCCCAAATTAAGCAAGTTACGCTTGTGTTACGGGTACAACGGATTACTCTGGGGCCCATCCCAGACACCCAGACCATAATAAATAATGGAGAAAATTAGTTTCCGAAATTTACCATACCAGGAATCAAACCCAGAGCCTCGGAATTGCAGTGAGGTATACTGGTAAAGGCTTAGCCCGCTCAACCACAGAGGCCGGCAAGTGTTAACACGGAATATAAGCTAGTCGAGTTGCATTTAAACCCGTTCAGTAGTTTTCACGTGATGTTCTAACAGACAAAATTTCTAAACGTTCTATTTTCAAAATCTGTTGAACCGTATAAGCCCAGCTGATTTTTTCTCATTTTTGAATTATTTAAATAAACTCGACTTAAAATCAGAGATAATTATATAACTTTTTATATTTGTCGCTTACGATGTTCTTCCGTAATGGGCCAGATATGTCAATCATAGAAGTTCTTTTTCCGAAATATGCATCATCATCATCCAAGCGTTAAATCCTGGTTGCGTTAGGAGCGTTCGCTTCAACGCACAGGGTCAGCTTTCCTACTTTTTTATCTTCACTTTGCGCGGTCTTTGGTGTGACTTTTATTGAGACCATTGGTACGCATGTCATACTTTACGACGTCAAGCCACCATTTCTTGGGCCTTCCCCTTCGACCGGGACATGGCGGAGGCGGCATGGATAGAAATTTGTTCCCCACGTAACTAGCCGTTTTCCGTAAAACGTGGTTGTACCAGCGTAAACAACTCTTCCAGTTTGTCTTCTATGTCAAGGACGTGAAGACTGCCGCGGATGTGGGAGTTCCTGACGCCGCCCTTCCGTGTGACCACGTACACCGCAGCATATTCATTTCCGTGCCTCTCTCATTTGTGTCGTTCAAATACAGACCACGCTTCACAGCCATAAATTCGAAATATGCGTTGCAGTTGAAACAATTAGAAAAAATAACCTATTTCAAATAGAGAAAACCCAATTTTTTCTTTCATTACCACATGGCTTTAAACTCGTTTTTGAATAAGCCAATGCGCTGCACGAAGTTTCGCAATGAACACGACCCATTCACTGGGTTTTGATGCCAACACAGTGTGTTACAATACCTTTAAGTGGAAAGACGTGTTTTAGTTGGTTACATTAAAGTGTTCACGAAACCAAAACTTAAGGTAAATACTCTGAGTTTATTTATTTTATTCAAGTTCTATTCAAATTTATTATTTTTTATTTAAACGAAGCTCCATTGGAGAATTTTTATACATATTCTATTCATATTTGTTAACGTGAAATCTTGTGATAGTGGTGTTAGTCTTTCACGTAAAAACTATTAGACGGAATTTGATCAAACTTGACACTAAATATGAGCTACGTTTTATAAACATATTGTTTAAATTAACCAAAATATAACTATAGATAGACAGATAGTTCTTTATTGTATACCAAAGCATAAACAAACAGAAGTAGAAAAATTATAAAAGATGGTACAACGGGCGGCCTTATTGCTAAGAAGCAATCTCTTCCAGGCAACCCTTTCGCAGGGAATAATAGATTTTTAATACTGACGGTTGTGCAGTTAATAAATAAAGATGAATGATAAATAAACAAAGCACATATAAGTACAAAAACAAATTAAGTAAATGTAAAGCTAGCTGTAATTAATTCATACAATTAAGTGTAAAAAGTTTGTATTTCTTGCTCTATGTTCACCGCTTCGCGTCGTGTTATCGTTGTTTTTAAAGAAAAAATAAGTGACAACAGCCTCCCCACCAACTACATTTTTTAATATAATTTTTAATCTTTATGTGGTCTTTATTAATTAATTTTATACAGTTTCTTTTCTAAGAATTAATGGATTCGCAGCTAATTGAATACAAAATACAAAGTTTGCATCATATTTACATAACAAACTATATTAATTTACTTATTTCTTGCTTTAAATTTACTAGCCGTTGTCCGCGACTTCGCTCGAGTATATTAAAAATAGTCAGTTTGAGTAGGCGACAAAAGTTAAAAGCTTGCCCCTTTTCCACCATATATGTGTAAATTTATTTCTAACCAAAAGCACATACATACAATTTCGTGCCCCTTATTTTGAAAGTAAAGGATTTTGAGAGAATAACAGCTTATAAATGTCCCACTGTTGGACTCGGGCATCCCATTATAAGGGGGGACGGACAGTATACCCACCACGCTTGTCCAAGACAGCTTGGCAGGTTTGACACATGGGCTATCTCGATGTGGGTTGCATCCGGCCAGGATCGAACCCGCGCCCTTGGCACGCGTGGCTAGCCAATACAACTACCACGTCACGACTAGAACAGAAAAAACCCGCATGCAATGATATGTCAGTTAGCCAGTGAGATCAAGTAATTATTTATGCATAGATTACATTATATTACTAGACTAGCTTCTGTCCGCGACTTCGTCCGCGTGGAAAGTTTTTTTAACTATCCCACGGGAACTTTTTAATTTTTCGGGATCAAAAGTATCCTATATGATGACCAGGAATATAAGCTTCCACCATACAAAATTTCATTTAAATCGGTTCAGTCGTTTCGAAAATTAGCCGGTACAAACAGACAGACAAACAGAGCAACAAAAAATTTGAAAAAAATCTAAATTAGTTCTATGTCACCTCTTACATCCCCTGACTCGGTTTTTAGCATTTTTTTTCATTGTACAGAAATTCAAACTCTACAGTTTTATTATATTACGATTATGACATTCGCGTGGAACTTGGTCGTTAAGTCAACATTATAGACGGTCCACTTTTCTTTCAATTTGGATGAACCAACCACATTGATCCATAAATACATAAACTTGTATCAATCATTGTCATTGAATACCGACCTAGCCTTTCAGTTCTATTTCTTTCAATCAAATTTCAAAATATTAAAAAACGTCTGGTCGATACAACAGGAGACCGGAAGGCTGGAGCTTACCTCGCTCAAAGGATTAGGCTCTGTATCCAGCGAGGTAAGCCAGTCTTCTAGGTTCAATGCTCAGCAACAGTGGTCTAGTGGGGCTGGACTGGCTTTAATATATAGGTTTTTATTTCTTTACTATTGTATGTATATTTTTAAGTTAGTTTTATTTATATAGAAAAGTTTAATTGTATTTCTGTGTAGCATTAAGACTAGGTACGACATTCGCATTTATTCCAATATTGATGTAGTATTTTAAACCTTCTTTAAGTTTTGTAGATGAACAAGACAATTTTCATAATTTTTGCGCTCTTACCAGAAAGTAATTTCAAAGGATTGGTTGTAGGAGTTGTCATAACTTTTGTTACTTAAAGTTGTAAATCAATAAAAAAGAGAAAAGTTTATCAAATTGGATCAATAATAATAACTAGTGGTCGCCCGTGGTCGAAATTCGACCATAATAATTACTGTCAAAGACTATACTTCTATAATCACAGATTTCGCCAAGGCTACACTGTTAATTTGACTTGAACAATAAACAAAAGCGTATATATGCGTGTGTGTGTCAAATGCATGGTTGTGTGTGTAATGTTTTATTTTTATTGATTTAATGTTTTATGCATATTTTTTTTAAATATTAGCATTTTGCACTCCTTCTCTATATAAACTATAAGTATGCGAAATTTCATACTCCTTCGTCCGAGCAATTTTCGTAAAAAAGGGTGCAAAGTTTTTGCGGTGTTTTTGCTTCACGTATTAATATATAGATATAATAATAATAATCAGCAGACACACATATTGTATATTCTCAAATCAAGCAAGTTACGCTGGTGTTATGGGTGATATACAACGGACTACTCTGGGGCCGATCCCAGACACTGAGACCATAGTAAATAACGGAGAAAAATCGTTTCCGAAATTTACTATACCAGGAATCGAACGCGGAGCTTCGGCGTTACAGCGAGGTAGGCCGGCAAAGGCTTAGCCCGCTCAAACACAGAGGCCGTGAATCAATTTGGCTGATGCGCATATCAGCAATATGTTCATCTAAAAATTTCATCTTTCCTAAAATCACGTATGTCTGGGGTGACTGGGATCTCACTCTATCTTTGTCTTCCGTGATCACGGCTACTGAAAAGTGGCCGAAACGTCGGAATAATAAAAATCAAATTATCGCGCCTAAAACGTAGTTTTATTATGTATACTAGTCGCGAAAGGCCACAGGTCTGCGTATTCTCCGCCACGAAAACCCCATTCGTACATGCGCTTCAGTTCCAAGGAACACCCCTTACCACCTCTAATAGTATTGGGATCCTTGGTGTCGACATTGCAAACGATGTACAGTTCAGGGGCCACCTTGAAGGCAAGGCAGAACTTGCCTCCAAGAAGCCGGGAGTGCTAAACCGGTCCAAGTAGTACTTCAGTCCGGGGCAACGCCTTGTGCTTTACAAAGCCCAGGTGAGGCCGCATATGGAGTACTGCTCACACTTGTGGGCCGGTGCACCCGCCTACCAGCTAAATACCCTGGACAGTATTCAATTTAATTAAAAATGTGTGCTTATAGGCAAACTGGCAGACGGGTCCACTTGATGGCAAGTGGCTGCCATCGCCCATGGACATCTGCAACATTAAGGGAGCCGATGCGTTAGCTACCTCGTTGAGACTTTAAATATCTGTTTACGCCCTTTTTGGAGAGTCCCATATTGTAGCGCTCTGCGAAAACCGCGGGAGGGAGCTTCATCACAAATTGATCAAATGATCTGATCTCATGTAATGAAATAAAAGCTAATATTAAATAATATTAGCTTTTATTTCATTACATGAGATCAGCAGACAGACAGACAGACTGTCCACCTGACGGAAAGCGGTTCCCGTCGTCTATGGACATTTGTAACACCAAAAATACTACTACCAATGTGCTGCCACTATAAAAAGGGAGGCTGGAACCTGGCCACTAATGCCTGAACACAATTCAAGTTTCTTATGGCGGCATACTCTAGACCGGGGGTGGTTGCCATCCAGACGCGCAAACCCTATCAACTGGCTGCGGGTTGTTTTGTCGCCTCTTACGACATACCGCCCGGCCGGAGGAAATTGTATTCGTTCTCCGTTTCTGCATGGATAGAAACTTATATATAGATAGCTTTATAGACGGAGGTTGGGCCACTAAAGTGAGAAACCATAAACGTCTCCACTCAGCTGAGACGAGAATGTTGAGATGGATGTGTGGTGTTACAAGAATGGATAAGGGGTCTTTGAAAGTTGCACTCGTGACTGAAAAATTGAGAGGAAGAAGCTTAAGTTGGTATGGGCATATAATGAGGAGGGATGAAAGTCACGTGACAAAAAGAATGTTAAACTACAAGAGGGATGGGTACACATGTAAAGGTAGACCAAAAAAAGATGGATGGATTATGTGAAGGATGATATGATGATTTATGGTGTAACAGAAGGTGTATGTCAGAGTAGAGGAGTGTGGAAGGAAAAGACA
This sequence comes from Dendrolimus houi, assembly GCA_039645545.1. Taxonomy (NCBI): domain Eukaryota; kingdom Metazoa; phylum Arthropoda; class Insecta; order Lepidoptera; family Lasiocampidae; genus Dendrolimus; species Dendrolimus houi. The sequence continues at coordinate 30,138,163 of CM077117.1, read as the reverse complement.
TATTGTGCCGACCCCAATTAATTGGGATATGGTGAAAGGAAAGAGAGAGCTTCATAGACGGAATAAACTATTTTCCATTAGAAGACCTGTCAGCCAGCTTCGCAATAAGTATGTATGCCCAGTAGTTTAACTATTATGAATTACGTTAGCATAACATATCAAACTATTATACTAGCACTTATATAACATTATACATATTTTAAGTCTACGTTAATTCTTCGAAATTGTGGAGGTATTTTTAAAATTGCAGTAACTACTTTAAAAATAGTTAGGTAACTGCTGTATACGCAATAATTAGTTGACAGTCATATTAACGCAGTTTTTATTAGGAGAGATTAAGCCGAGCACGTAATCATCATATATATATTTATTACTAAGATATGCCCGCTACTTCTTCCATGTCGAACAGATAACAAAGCTTATAGTTTTGGTTTTGGACATTTTGAAAATACTTCTACTCAATTAATATTTTTATCTAAAATTATAATTTATACATACATACATATTGTCACGCCTGTTTCCCATTGGGGTAGGGGTAGGCAGAGACCATGGATTTCCACCTGCTACGATCCTGACAAACATTTTTCGCTTCATCAACTCTCATTAATCTCTTCATACATACACGCTTATTTAAAGTATTTTTCACATGATCTTTCTTCAAAATATCTTCAATTTGATCATGGTGAGTACGTCACGGTCGACCGACACCGACTCTACCACTTCCATTACTATCATATACTTGTTTTGGGATTCTGCTTTCATTCATTCTCTCTAAATGCCCAAACCACCTTAACATTCCTTTTTTAACTCGTGTCTCTAGTGTCTATGGTTAGTGTGTCACATCCTTGGATTGGCTTTGTGTAATTGTCATATCATGTATAATTTGTCCAGTCTATAAAAAATGTCTACAATCAAGCTGGTATTCAATATTAGAATATAGAGAACATCCTACACTATCCAACCCACCAATTGGTTAAAACACCACAGTGTGGCGACGAGAGATAAATGAAGGTAAAATTATTGACGTTATAGTCTTATTTGTCAAAATGGACTCTAACGAGAACTTTATAGTCAACTTGCTCATGTTCAACAATGCCAGTCAAAGCTTTGTAAGTTGGATGGAAATGTTTAAAGAATACTGTGATCTTAATAAAGTCCTGCAAGAGGATAAGAGCACTGTCAGGAAGTCATTATTTTTGTGTCATATAGGTGTAAAACACCATAGTATGTGGCTGCCTAATAAACAAATATTTTAAAAGAAAAATACGATTCGCTAAGTCTTGATTCAACAAACAGATATTTATTATACCGGAGAATGCAGTCTGAGAATGAAAATAGTACCGAGTATATAGCTGCTCTTCAAGAAATTGCAGCAAAATGTAATTTTGGCAACTATACTGAAAATGCGTGTCGAGATCAACTGATTGTCAACCAAGCGGTTCGGATTGTCGACGATCCCGAACTTACAGACGGCTTAGAACCTTTAAGTCTCAGAAGAGACGTTGATGCTCTAAGTGCGTTCTACCGTCTATACAATGAAGAGTGTTCTGAGGAGTTATTTGGTTTGGTACCTACGTCGCTATTTTACCACCGCACTGCTCGCCGACGACTGGGACTTCATCTACACTTCCTTGGCACCTGGAAGTTATCCACTGTACGTGGCGCTCGCTCCTTTATGCCATATGTGAGCAAGCTATGGAATGAGCTCCCTCCCGCAGTTGTCCCAGAGCGCTACAATATGGGGCTCTTCAAAAAGGGCGTGAACAGATATTTAAAGTCTTAACGAGGTAGGCAACGCATCGGCTCCCTTAGAGGTGCAGATGTCCATGGGCTACGGTAGCCACTTGCCATCAAATGCACCCGTTTGACAGTTTGCCTACAAGCAAATATTCAAAAAATCCTTAATGAAAACATAAGGATGAAACTACTATCTGTGTAAGACTTAACATATGAGAGAGCAAAAAAAATTTTCTTACAAGAAGAGTCTGTCATTATGCAAATGAGTAATATGTCAAATGTATCCAATGTGAATAAAGTAAAGAAGTCATATCAAAGTCACAGGCATTAGAATGCACTCAAAGTTCAGTTTTACATGAAGGTTATTTCAGTCAAGACCAAAGTAAACAGCAATAACAGCAAGTCATAGTCAGTCAAATCGTTAAAGTCATTCCAGTCATCGACCTTGCTACAGACGTGGTCGTAACTACTGTTATGTAGAACAGAATAGAATATATATTTATTGCGTAATGCATGTACAGAGATGTTACGGTTTTTAAAAAGTATTGTTACAACCTAAGCGCCGACAAAGACAAATTCCACGTACAGATTTGTAGAAGCACATTTATTACCCGTCGGCATTTGAACTAATAACATTGAAACTATTGTAATTATATTATGATCGTCTTCTTTTGTTTACTTATTTATTGGCATACGTTTCTAGAGAACAGCCTATTGTTGTATTGTAATCATTAGCCAGGTGTTACGAATTTTAAAGTACAAGCCGATTCTAGGAAATTCGGTCCGCGTGGCCGGACGGGCACATTGCACTTGTGCAGGATAAAACGATGGCCTGATTGAGGGAAGGAGGCAGTTGAGCGAGAAGCACGATCGAACCGAGACGTGTGTACTACAATCTGGAATCTAATAGTGACGGACTTTGCGCGTTTTATTGAATTACGACCTTTTGCATTACGTTTGGACTTGTTCTGTTCAGTTATATTTGTACCCGTGTTATACGTGTTTGTATAGTTCAAAGAAACTCTATAATAATTCCAATGGGAATTTTAATTCGACTCCCGTAACTCGTAACTTCGACCCATAATTAGGCGTGCAAAATTATTATTACACTATTGACTTAAAGATAAACATTTCCTACAATCAATACAATTAATAATAAAAATTACATTTGTTAATCATTAAAATAATAATAATAATCACCTATTAGTAATACATCTAAATAATAAAATGTCTACCTTATATTATAATAACTGTTGGTGGCAGTTGCTTATTGTTTGAAAATTAAACTCGATGTAATGGACTGTATGATTATTATTATTGAACTTTTTACATGAATCGAAATATACATAGAATAAGTACAAATTATGCAAGAGAGTCGTCGTTGAGAATTGTAAATTGTGAAGAATTGTGAATGAATGAGCAAGAGTGTTCGATTTTGCCCCCAAGGCCGGCCCTATATCCCGCATCCCGTCCGACGCCTAGCTGCTAATTGCGCCAGCTATGGGCGTCGGCGGTATAGGGGGCGCGGAGAGTAGGTGTGCTCCGGCGGGCGGGTCAGGGGGGTGCTCTATGTCCGCAACAATAACATTTAGTGGCCAGTGGATTTTTTTTCTTTTAACACTCACTGTTATCTTGTCGGTTACTTCATCCAGACTACTAAATTACGAACTACCTTGATTGTTCATAACAACCACAATCCAGTTATGTGTCCAGCACAACATCAAAGTTGTGTAGGGGTTGCAGTCAGTGTAATACAAACCAAGTGAGTGATGTGGCACCAACAAACAAATTATTATTAACTTACAAACATCACTATAATTACAGTTGTCACCAATACGACAGCGTGGTACACATGATACATTATATATACATATCCAATCGTCATAACATATAATATAGTACGTAGTTCTTGTGAATTTAGCCACAGTACAGATAAAAATGGCAATTTGTTGACATATCATGTTCAATGGTTGCAAGGCATGTCATTGCATCTTATTGAGCTAGTTGGTCCTGCCTTATGGTACTACGAACATTAGTTCAATTTGATTTCAGCCAATACACCTGGGTTAAACAATTTACCTCTTAACAATTCAAATAAGTGGGAGACCATTGCAAACTTTCGTCTAGATGCGAAATACCTATGTAGGAACCTGTCCTAAGTTTTCTTTGAATTATTTTTTTCAAGTATTCTTTAGTCTTGACGGACGGACATGACGCATCTCAACATTTATTTGTGTCGTTGGGTCGTGGAACTAAGTAATCTACTTATATTGTCCTTCCGCTTTGCCTGTTTTAAAATTTACGTAATAATATGTGTATGTATATTAATGATGTAAGAAGTAACATTCAAAATTTGATCCACATACATGTTTATATTCGAAAGTGTAAGTTGTATTGATTTAGATTAGCTTAATATAAAAATTTGGACTGGACGTTTGTATGTATTATATGTCCTGATATTGATTTTTGTAGGTTCCATACATATAAACCGCGGTAGCTTCGTCCTAAGTTAACCTAATCCTAAAAAAATCATTCACATAATAAGACTACGTTTTAGCGGTTTTAAGCGCGGTAATTTATTTGATTTTTATTATTCCGATGTTTTGGCCACTTTTCAGTAGCCGTGGTGATCACGGAAGACATAGATGTCAAGTGTCAATGAGTATTGTTAAAGTTTTATTTAGCCTGCCGCCAACTTGTTCATTTTTATTATTTAGTTTTAATTTTGTTTATGGTTATTATTCACTCTATGGGAGCCTAATCTAATTTACTACCGCTTCGCAACATGTTGTGGCTTGAAGAGAAGAAGCGGCGCAAGAAGCTCTTCAGTAAACATACCTAGCTCTAATAATAGTATATAATATTGGTGCCGCAGGAAATCGTATTGATCAGCTGGCAGATCATTCACCCGTTAGCCAAACAGCTATCAACTAGTTTTTTAACCGGCTATTGAATCACCATTAGCCGGATGACTAAGTTTTTGAAATTTCCGTCCTTACCCATCGCTAATACATACATGCGAAGCTAACAAAAGCGTGTATGGTCCAAGGTGCGCTTGACTAATTTGTTAAAGTTACGTAATCATCGTTCTTAATACCGTGTACAATAACAAAAAGTATTTTTTCATACAATCACGTCTTACAAGAAAATTAAGTTCTATAATTAGTATACAATCACATTAACTTGTTTTTGTTAGTGTTCACTTTAGTCATTATAACAAAAGGTTGAATGCCCGTCCATCCGTTTCTTAAAATTCATATTTTTGTTTCAAATCAAAGTGAAAAAAGTGTTTGTCTGTATGTATAAATGGGTTATTCCCAAAGTAGTCACTTATTTGATTGAAAGAGACAAGAATCTCATACATTAATATCTCAAAGTACTCCTTTTTTATTTAACAAAGATAAATCAGATGGAGGACAAGCAAGCTGAAGCGGCTGAAGAAAGCTGAGTCTGCACCCGAGATGTACTCACTAAAATCCCTCACTGTTCTGCCCTTTGCCTTTAATACATTATTAAATTGTTTAAATCCGAAGTCTCCTTTTGTATTCAAAAGACCAGTAGCTACTTACATACCTACAAGTTTTTACAGCGCATGTCATGAGTTACGTTTTTTACTGGACTTGTGTTATTACCAAGTTTTTGTTACAAATACATGTCAATATTGAAATGTTGTCAGAATGTTGCAAATTTAACGTAGAACTCGTGTTTACGTCATTACATACGCGGAAGAATCTTCTGGAACCCATAGTTTCAATCTTATTTTCGTTATTCTGTTATTTACTGTCTGTCCTTTTCTGACCATCTATCTATCTCTGTCTCTGCCTTCCTGAACCTTCTATTCTAGAATCATCTATTTCTTTCTAAAATGTATCTGTCCTTTACTTTTCCTTCCAGAATCTTCTACCTTTTCCTAAACGTCTTGAGACGTTACGCTTACGCTGCCAGAAAGTTCTACCTTCGGTCGCCACAATATTAACATATTTTTTATTGGTCAGTGCTAAAAGGTAATTTACGTTGACAGGGTGAGGGAAATCTGGTAAAATATCATATAGGGATGTAATCATTTTTGAGTAGTAAAAAAAAAATGTGTTCCAAAGTGCACTCATCTAAGCCGCCCTCGCATAAACTGTTCCTAATTTACAATTTAAATTTTAACAAAGACATTGATTGCACTTCTGTAAATGACGTTAAATTTAAATATACATTAAAGTTTGCATACAATAACACTGTCAAAGATCACTGCCGTTAAAAATTACTTTACTTATATAGGGGCATGAATAATAAGGTAAATTTTAATTAAGTAGCAATTTACTTACAAACTAAGTTGTCTATGGAACCTCCGTTCGCGTTGTTGTAACTCCTATATACTTGTCACCGTTATATGGTGGAAACATCACCAGTCAGAACCAAGCGTTTCGCTTCATCTTTTCTAGTGCGCACTGCCGTAGAATGGAATAATTTGCCAGAGTCTGTTTTTCCTGACAAATACAATCTTGAAGTATTCAAGTCACGAGTGAATAGGTATCTTCTAGGTAAGCGTGCTCCATCCTAGACTGCGTCATCACGCAACAGGTGAGACAGTGGTCAAACGCAAACCTATACATCTTTAAAAAAAAATGCAACGACGCGTCACGTAAACAGTATCGTTATATGGAGCCTCATAAGACGTCGATACGGCGTTATGGTTGCTGAGGGCTCATTTACTTGTTATATGATGTGATCAGAGATATGACTTATATAAGATACAAGTATCTGAAATACAGATACAAGATACAAAATACGTATCTTCATCTTGCATCTAGATATTTTTAAAAATGTATTTTGTATCTTGTATTTAGATACCATTCGTCAAGTACACTACATTGTACATACAAGTACATTGATTTGCAAAAATACCTTTTGTCATAATTACCTATGCATTTTTTTAGACTTACTATTCCACCTTATACTGAAAATAAAACTGAAGGCATCTTTTAAATTGAAATCAACCTATCAAAAGACATCTCCATGTGGAACCCAAGGTGGAACTCTTATTATAATTCCATACAAGATCTTTTAGCAGTGCAGGAACTTCTTAGTGACACCATGAAAATGCGAAAATTATCTCTGTTGAAGGACAATGAATGAATACACTTTCTAAGTGAATATCTTCAAATATACCACCTCTTTGTCGAGTTCTGCCCCTATGTAGCTTTTTTTCTTTTGGGGTTATGATATTGAGACCTCATCGAAGAAAAATGAGTGATAGAATGTTTGAAGTACTGGTCCCAATTAAAACCTTAAAAATACAACATTTAATCACATTTGCGTGATCTATCCATAGTTCATGTAATAATATAATAAAATTGGGATTTCTTTCAAAAAGTATTTTATCTTTAAAAAGTATTTAGAAGATACGTATTTTGTATCTAGTATTTCAAATACCATTTTCAAAAGTATCTTGTATCTGGTATCTCAAATACTTATTTTAATAGTATCTTGTATTTTGTATACAGATACTTTGTATAGGGTATCTTGTACATCCCTGGAGGTGATACAGGAAATCATTAAACACAGGATTTATCACTGATGATAATGTATCCGATTAGTTTATATCACGACACTTGCGTGCAGCTGTCAAATTAATGTATCGACCTCTGGTGTTGCCTAAATGTTGCCTAGTGTTGTCAGTACCAAAAATCATAGTTGCGTTCAGAAAACGACACCGTCATCTTTTTCACAATATTCGTTGTTCTCACGAAAATGACGCTATTTATCGGGATAAAAAGTATCCTAAATGTTGACCCGGAATATACTCTGAGTAGATTCAGTAGTTGATCTTTTTTTCTTTGTACAAACTCTACTCCTCTATAGATTTATAATATTGTTACGAATTTGTGGGGTGTGGATTTAAAATGTCGTTGGAATTATTACAAAGTTTATTAGAACTACACACACACGTAAGTGACTGTTCTTACAAATACAACAAGTCCAAAGCGTAGAGCAAAAACCTTAATAACATAAATCGCGCAAAGTCCGTCGTTATAAGATATTCGCTCCGAAAGTACAGTAGGCAACCGACCGACCTTTTATATTTGTAAATCAGACATGGCCTCCTAGCAACATGCCCTCTGTTCCTTTGAAATCTTAACTTATGAACTTAATGGCTTCTAAACAATGCGCATGAAATGCAAACAATAGACCAGAAGGATTTACGACATCTTACCGGGAAGCATACAAAGGGATTAGTGCGAACAATAGATCATTCAAATTCGAAGAAGGGGTAATAAAACACCTGCAAGAACCACTTCGCAACAATATACTTACAACAAACTATTACAATAAATTTAATCTATTAATATAATTATCCTGTTTGCGATATAATAACTATTAATAAAATATAACCGTAAATAAATAGAATTTATTTATACTGTATTCTATCTATAATCTTGTAGTGGAACACTTACAAGCCAATAGATGGCGCTGTACAATAATTGAGGTCACAAACGATTCCCAAAATATACAAAGAATATATACAAATTTCCAATAATAATAGACGGCCCTAGACCTGCGAGGAACGACAATAGCCTTACTGGAAGATCTTCCTTTGAGACAGAGGAGCGTTCCATCTCGCTCCTCCACCCTATACGGGGCACTCGCTTTATTAGGTAATCCCATAATAGCATGCAAAAAGCTCACACCCACCATCATAACACACACATCTATGTATGGAAACTTTACAAATATTTTCCGGGCTTTGTATGTTGATTGGGCGACGTTAGGGCATCAGTTCAAGGATTTCAAACAATTGTGGTTTATTGTCGTTTCTATTGCTACATAACTTACTTAATTACGATGTTTCATAAAGCAAATTGTAAGTCGCTAATCTCAGAGTTAGCTGCGTATTTATTTATATTTAACCAGCTTAACGGTCTCTGTGGTCGTGCAGACTAAGCCTGCTGTGCAGTTTTATTTTCTAAAACTGTGTAAAATTACTCGAAAATGAACAATAATTGTAGAACATTCATAGTTTTTGAGTAGTAATTATGTGTTTTTGTGAGAAATTTGGACTGTATAGCCAAATGTGGCCTTTCGAGTATTCACAAGAACTCCGTTGAATGGCGTCGATTATAGCCTACAATACAACTGCGCCTGTCTTAAAGCCCTAGTTGCCATGCCATAAACATAAATAAATAAAAAAGCCTCAGCCGGCCGAGCTTATTGGAACGCAGAAGCTCCAGGTTCAATTCCTGGTATGGTAAATGTCGTGGTATTTTAACTATTTTTATAAATGCGAATGTCAGTTGGTTTGTTACGCTTTCACGACTTAATTACTCAACCGATCATCATAAAATTTTGCAACGAAAACAGGGTACATTTTTCACCTCTGTGAAATCTTTCATTGTATTTGGTATTTACATACATAATAATAATTAAGTATATATAATATCATTCTATTAATACGTAAAACTTTGTACCCCTTTTCACGAAAATTGCGCTGACGGAGAAGTATGAAATTTCGCACACTTATAGTTTATATAGAGAAGAAGTTCAGAATGTGATTTCTTTTTAAATTATGCATAAAAGATACGTTAAATCAATAAAAATAAAACGTTACACACACACTACCATGTATTTGACACACGCACGCATATATACTCTTTTGTTTATTGTTCAAATCAAATTAACATTGTAGCCTTGACAAAATCTGTGATTATAGAAGTGTAGTCTTTGACTGTAATTATTATGGTCGAATTTCGACCACGGGCGACCACTCTCCATTAACTTTACTTTACTTTGATCTCATTGTGATTGATGTATTTACAGCTTAAACTGTTCTTAACAGCTAAGGCGTATTTTTGGTTGTAGATATACGGTCTTATTCATATTGAGTTAGAGTAACTTCGTAGTTTTCTTTATTAAGCTTGAAGAATACTTAAAGTTACTTAAACTCAATATGAATAATGACCGAATATGTATAAACTATATATACTATACATAAGTAGTTTACATATATAACATTATTTGTTTAAAACTAGTGATATTTAAAAATATTTTTTATACCATGTTCGCTAGCAATACAATGCTCTATATTTAACTAGCTGATGCCCGATCCCGCTGATTAACTATCCCACGGGAACTCTTTAATTTTTCGGGATCAAAAGTATCCTATATATTGGCCAGGGATATAAGCTACCACGATACAAGATTTCATTTAAATCGGTCAAGTCGTTTCGGAGATTAGCCGGTACAAACAGACAAACAGAGACACATAATAAAATTAAAGAAAAAAAACTATTTCTAAGCAATTTATTTAAGTTCAGGACTGAGATTAAAAAGAAAAGCAATAATTAAATGACATTCTACTAATTTCATATTATACTCGTATATTTTATTACTTGACTTTGATTTTTTTATAATTTTGTTTTTGAATAATATAATGACTTTTATATTTAACACGAACTTTTATATTTTATATTTTTTTTATGAATTATCATGTCATAAAAAATCACGATTTTTAATTTTAGTCTAATTATGACTTAAGAATGATATGATATAATTTTTATCCGTGCAGGAACGGAGAAAGAATACAATTTCCTGCGTTGGGGTGGCCTGTCGTAAGAGGCGACAAAACCACTTTTTCTTTAAACAGCAACTAAAATTGCTTTGGAAGCGTTGGTAGGCTCATGAGTTTCAAGATATCCTCCTCGAAGGACCAATGTTTGGGTTAGGTTAGGTTATGTTTGGCTACGTATTTATTCGATTTTTGGATCTTTTTTAGAGCGTTTTTTGTGATGGTGTTTTTTGTGTTCTCTGTTGATTTATTCGATTGCCTAGTTGTTGACCCGGTTTTGCTTATTTTTGATCGATTTCTGTTTTGACTGTTTTTCTTGGATTTTCGTACTGGACCTTGGAACAAGAAGAAGGCAAAGGCCTCTGCGCCTGAAGTTTTGGCTGATGTGCCCCGAGATGGACCCGAGGCAGACGGACGTCGACCTCTTGGATGCGGAGGAACTCCGCACCATGGCCGGCGTCCACGTGGCAGCGATCTACAACGTTGCCCAGACCTCGGGTAACCTCAAGGGGGGTTACATCAAGAAGTTGAAGGAGGCGGCGGCGGCCCTCATGGAGGTGACTGAGAGTCTCTCTAGGAGGACCGTCGACGTCGAAACGAGGAAGCTGAGCCTCGACAATCTGAAGCTCAAGCGGAGGTGGACTCCTACGGGCCGAAATTCGGTCATACCGTAGGGAGTTCGAAGAGATGAAGACCGCGGCCAAGGAGTCCGCGGCAAAGGAGAAGGCCGCGGCCAAGGAGGCCAACGCCAAGGAGAAAGCCGCGACCAAGGAGGCCGCGGCCAGAGAGGCTGCAGCCAAGTCGGCCGCGGCTAGCGACGGTGGGCCTTCGCCCCAGAAAGAGGGGGGGAGACCCCATACTGAATCTCTCCCATTCGACGTGGAGGAGTTTAAACGCTCCCTCATTATGTCGATGGGAGAGTTCGTCGACGCCCGCTTGGCGGGCCTCGAGGATCGGCTGCTCCCCCCTCCGATTATTCGTCCACCCCTCGCCTCGGACAAGAGGCCCAAGGCGGCACCCGGGACTTCGGGTGCAAAACCTACCTCGGCTCCTCCTCCCAGGGACTCCGACGACCTGGCGGAGTCCATGGCGATGGAGGTAGAGCCAATACGGACGGCGGCGGTCCCCGCCCCGTCCTATGCAAAAATTGTGGGCCCTCCGCGCCCAAATCAGAAACCGGGTCCCTCTGGAGCTCAGAGGGCCCCCAGAAGACAGGGGGTGACTCCGGCCCCCCCGATGTGGTCAATTCCTCCCACTGCCTCCGCCTATGCCCAGGAGGGCCAGGACGAATGGACGGTGGTGGGAGGTGGTAGAAGGGGCAGAGGGAGAAGGATGCGCGAGGCAAGAGCGGGGGGATACCCCGCCCCAACCCTTGCGCCCCTATCGTCTGCTCCTCAATGGAGGAATGAGCCGGCCAGGAGACCCCCTCGAAGGAGGCCGGCTCCGCTAGTTGAGAGGCAAAGGCAGCAGCGGTCATGGTGACGCTGCTGCCTGAGGCCGTCAAGAACGGAGTTACATACCGCCAGATCTTTGAGCAGGCCGCGAAGGTAGTCGACCTGCAAGCGATGGGCCTCAGGAGGGCCTCAGGATCATCCGGTCGGCCAGCGATGCCCGGCTCTTGGAGCTGCCGCCAGGGCCGGAGGGCATCGAGAAGGCCGACCGACTAGCTGCGGCCCTCAGTGCAGCATTAACAGGCGTGGCCGAGGTCGCCAGGCCGGTAAAGAAAGGAGACATTCGTGTCACAGGGCTTGACGACTCAGTCACGCCTTGGTTGTTAGAGGAGGCCATCGCTCGAGCAGGAGGCTGCCCTCGCGAACAAATAAGATCTGGCGGGATCGGCGTGGGGCCGGGGGGGATGGGCGCTGCTTATGTACAGTGCCCAATCCCGGTCGCGAAGATGCTTACTGAGCTGAAGCACATCTGCGTGGGCTTCAGCTCAGCGGAGGTTTCGGCCCGTGAAAGGCGGCCCATACGTTGTATGCGGTGCCTATACACGGGCCACATAACGGTCATGTGCCCTGATGGGCGTGTCGATAGGTCGGCCCTGTGTTTCCGCTGCGGCAGAAGCGGACACAGGGTCGCACAATGTACGGAGCCACATGCACACTGTGTGGTTTGCGCCGAGTCGGCTCTCGACGCAAATCACGTGACGCTGTCGAGGGCTGCCTCCTCCACACGTCCGTGGCAAGTTTATACCTCCGGCGAACGTCGGAATCGGAAGACACCAGGAGGAGTCTAGTATGTCCCACTAATATGCCCGGACGACATACTAGACTCCTGCAGGGATGTAAACCACTCCGCCGGGGCCCAGGATTTACTCCTGCAGTCCATGGCGGAGTGGGAGGTTGGTCTGGCCGTAATTTCGGAGCCGTATTACGTCCCCTCCCAGAGCAACTGGGTAGGGGACCTGGACGACACGGTGGCAGTCGTTGCCAGTTCGGCGCTGGCACCCCACTCATTGAGATCGAGAGGGGGCGGGGTTACGCGGTGGCAGGGTGGGGGAGCACACCTTCATAGGTGTGTACTTTTCCCCCAACCGACCCCTGGCAGAGTTCGAGCTCTTCTTGGACTCTGTCAGGGACGCCGTGGGCAGACAGTCGCCGAGGGCGACGTTCGTACTCGGCGACTTCAACGCCAAATCCCGTTCCTGGGGAAACACTGTCACCGATTTGAGGGGACTGGCTGTGAAACGTGGGCGCTACAAAGTGGTTTGACCCTTCTGAACCGTGGTTCGGTCCACACCTGCGTGCGAGCGCGGGGTGGTTCCGTCGTTGATTTGTCGTTTGCCACCCATGCGATCGCACGCAGGGTGATGAATTGGAAAGTAGAGGAGGAGGTGGAGACTTTGTCGGACCACCTCTACATAAGGTTCGAAGTCTCCCCTCCTCCTACCAGAATAGGGTCAAACCCCCCACGTAGTCACGGCCAGTTCCCCCGATGGGCCATCAGCCGGCTCGATCCCGAGCTGGCTGAGGAGATGGCCGTCGTCCAGGGCTGGACCAACCTAGAGAGAAACACCTGTCCGGAGGATCTGGCGGAAGACATGCGCAGAACCCTTACGAGGGTCTGCGATGCTTCGATGCCACGGTCGCGTCGACGTCGGCAGAAACCAGCGGTTTACTGGTGGACCGCGGAGCACTCCGGTCTCAGGGAGTGCCTCTGTACCTTGTTAGACTGTTGGAGGCGTACCTCCAAGACAGATATATCCTCTGGGAGGGCGGTTTCGGTCAGATTTCTGGTAGGCGACGTGTCAGTGTGCGGTGTTCCACAGGGTTCGTGCTGGGCCCGATCCTGTGGAACATTGGTTACTGATGTATCAAGTCTGTACGGCCCGGGGCGGAACACGAGGAGTCCGTGGAACTAGCCAACGCCGCAACGGCGTTGGTAGTAGAGAGAGTGCGCCGTTTAGGCTTGAGGGTCTCCCCGGACATGTTCCACGGACGACGTAGACAACCGCCCCGGGGCACGCACGTCGCTGTCCAGGGAGTGGCGGTAGCGGTAAAGGCCCAGATGAAGTACCTGGGCCTTGTCCTGAACGGAAAGTGGAGTTTCAGGGGCCCCATTTCACCCAGCTGGCCCCGAGACTGCTAGGTGCCGCTGCCGCCCTGGCCAGACTCTTACCCAATGAGGTCCTGGCAAGTCGATTCCTGCCCGCGACCACGCTAAATAAACG